>LFIW01001965.1:0-194108 GCA_001625285.1 Colletotrichum incanum
CGGAGCCGGAATAACTATTATTCCGGCCCACCCGGTCGGATCCACCCGATCCACTCCGTAGACGAGTATTTCTACGTGTCAGCACAGGCAAACTCACACGTCGAAAATCAAGCCGTTCTCCTATGCCCTTTCCCACCCGGAAAAGTGCCTCCGCGACAAATAATAAATACTGGCGGTCTGAATTTCTGTGTGGAAGCAGAGAATGCCACAAATTGATGGTAAATTCGAGTTCGACCACCTCGCTTATGTATGAAGAGACCAGCATAACTGACATCTGAGTACTCAACTGCCTCAAATCTCTCTTTTTCGTAACGTAAATTCTCTGGGCAGCTTTGAAGTTGTATTAGATAACACACTGTCCGGTTGGGTTCTGTTTAACAGGACATTAGTTCAAATGACTCGGCTTGTTGGCCAAAACATGAGGCTAGACCTCTTTGGTCGCTAGAATGTTTCCGATGGCGGTGGTAAAAGAAGCATGTCAGTCATTCTCGCCGTTCAACTAGAGCTGATCAGGTGATGTCGCGGTTTTGGACTTGCTACGTCGTGGCCATAATATAGGAAGTGAAACTAACGGTCCCAACACCTACGGCTGTCATAGCAGCCTCTTGACATGTAAAAATTTTGTTTTGCAGAAAGATGGAAGGCAGATAAGCAAAATCCATTGGTTTAACTGAAGTTCTACATGAGCAAATCATGGAGGACATGGAAATTATGTTGTTTAGGGAAGGAGAACTGAATGCCGCTGACGTAATAGAGTTTCCAAAAGCATTATTTCTCCTCTAAGCTTAGGAATGAGGAACAGAGCTGTTTAGAATCGGGGTTTGACTTCTCAAATCCGCAGACATACAAGAAAGAAAAAAAAACAGGATACGTTCCATAGAGAGCCATTTTCCACGTACTTCGAGATGTACCAAACCCTAAGGTCCCAGGGATGCCGACCCCAGATCCGGGTATACGAGAACCCAATCAGTTACTCATTCAAAGTATCCTGCCTCATCCCACTTTCAAACTAGTTAATCTCCTTCACACTCCGAAGTGTCTATACCATCGTCCTCAAGTACTACCAGTATCACTCGGCGAACAACCTCAGTGGAAATCTTGCTCACCGGGCCGTGCATTTAATCTTCGACGCCGTAGGTGTTCCAGGTCTTCTCGTCAACATCCGTAAAGCCTGAATTCCGCAGTACGATGCGCAGCTGGGCTGGCATATTGTGACACAAGTCACGGTTAGCAAGGTGACCAAGCCCATCATGCTTACCACGACACATCGATTGAGGTACCCTGGTAGAACTTACAACGGATCACGCCTGATGCTCCTTGCCCACCAAGTCTCAATTCTTTTCCGTTCGCCAAAGGCACGACTGGGCGGAATTCACTTCCGGGACGAATCTGTCACGTCTTCCCAATGCAGATATCCGCCTGGGCACAAAAGCGCAAAAAGGTTGCGCACGAGTGATTCCCAGTCCTCTTTCTTCATGGCTGATATAGGCAGCCGCACATGGACTATGTCAAAAGTCCGTAGCATGTGTTCGGGAAAAGGCTACAGCACGTTGTGCTGCATCATCGAGCAGTTCTGAAGCCCGTGGAAACTTGGTGGAGTCTACGTCGATACCCCACAACTTGGCGGATACAGGGCAGCTGCTTTGCCATGTCTTTGAGCCATACGCCAGTGCCTATCGCGATTTCCGCGACGTGTGGAGCTCATAATTTCTTGAGGTATTCCAGGATATGGGGAAAGCAATGACCACCAAAGAGGGGCAGCTAAATGTTGTCGTGATTGCACTCAAGACGCTCGCGTGCCTTAGCTAAGTCATCACTGTTGAGCATGTAGACCGAGCCTTCCTCTCCTTCTAGCGCTCCAGGCTAAGCACGGAGAGTGGCTGTGCGGCTGCGAATGTTGCTTAGACTTGCGAGAATGACTTTGATACGACTTTCTTTGATGAAGAGCGCTCTATGCTCTATTTCCTAGACGTCCCCGGGGTAGTCGAGCTTCTTATGCTCAAGTCCCTCGGCAGCTTCTGCTCTAAAGCTTTTATCCGTTTGAAGTATAAAAAATGTCTTCCGTTAGAAAGGGTTGTCGTATTCCCTGCGAGACGTCTTCTGCCTACACTGCCACCCTGTCCTCTCTCTCTTATTGGTCAGCGTTCTTGCTTGTAATTAGCTGTCCGTTCTAAGTTTCTTATTAATCTTTTTAAAGGTCTTAAAGTACTCGTCGATTACTATTTCTTGAGAACTCCTCCTGCCCTACTTACATAGCTTGCTATACTTTAAACCCCCTTCTCCCCTATATCCTGTAATGTCCCTGTTGAATACTGTGGCCAGTGATATGGCCTTTGCGAAGGAGCATAGAAGGGTGGATAGTATTAGCCATAAAGCGGCTGTTATGGCTATTATGGCTAGGAAAACATTAGGCCTACTTTGCCCCTATTGATTACCCAATCAGACGGTCTTAAGCTAGAACATTATAACTGCAGGAATACGTTAGTTCTACGTACAGACAGATACACAGAACACAAGCAATACTACAGGACCAATAGTGCCCATACAGCCTATCCTCACAGCTAGTTTCTTAGCAGGTACTATGTCTTGAAGGTCTTTTTTTCCTATAGAATAACTATTAAATCCCTCTAGTTATATACTTTCTATAGTTAACCATTTATTCTTGTCGCCTAGCCTCTACCTCTAGCTCAATCAGCATTCCTGGGAATGCCAGGTGGGGCACAGCAACGGCCGTCCACACGGGACGGTGCCCCGGGATTCGCTTCTTCAGCGCCTCTGCAGTTGGCTCCCATGATGTACGGATATCGCAGTGGTATGATCGCAGGAGGTAAACGTCCTCCCAACCGCGAAGGCCTGCTGCTTTAAGCACGATATCAACGTTCTCAATAGCAAGTTGAATCTGCTTATCGCTGTCGTTGGCGTCGATGGCTCCGGTGTCAGGATGCCATCCACCCTGCCCGGAACACTTGACGGTGCCGTTACCGAGATCGACTGACTGGGAGTAGTGGCCCAACTCGCTGTGCTTCTGGGCGGCGCCAGGAGGGTTGTTGTAGGGCAGGAAAGACATTGTGTATGCGGCTTAGTGTAAGGTTCCTATGTCAGGAGAAAGTTGATTAATTTGAGACGCTCTAGAATATAAGAGTCCTTGGTTCATACGGTACTTACTTCGGATTGTTAGTTGATTCTGTGGGTGTAGGGAGAAAAAATGTTGATTTGTTTCCTGTTTAATTTGCGGCTTCTGCCTGGCTACGTTCGGATTGTTCGCAATTTATAGATCTGCTGCCTAAAAAGTAACTCTGTCCACATTCCATAGAACTGACGTCAGATGAGTAATTTAAATTAAGAGTCAAACCTGGTGAATCCGTTCGTTGCCTCGGGATATCACCTCCTCAGAATTTCGCTGACATATCCAATTCAAATTGCGGCGGCTGGAGATTCGGGGAACAAAATGGGACGGAGATCGGGGAAGTTGGAGACATGGAGACTCTGGGAGGTTACAGCGGTTGGAGAAACAGCGGGGCCCAACACCCATGGTGGTGGGGACTGTATACAGAGCACGGCAGTTCAGTGCCTCTCAATCAACAATGACAGTGTTGCCTATGCGACAAGTCGTACATAAAACTTTTTGCTAACTTGCATTCATAAAACAACGCCTGTTTTTCAGTACACCGCAGACTTTTAATGTATCAAGAAAATGGATTAAGGAGCCGTCGAGAAAGCAATTCGTGTCATTGGCGAAGCCGCAGCCAAGGAAGCGCAGCTGGTCGCGTCTCCAGAGCTCTGGACTCCCGGCTATCCCACTTGATCTGTTCAACTCTACCCTGAGCCCCACCAGAAAACGGTTCCCTTCATTCCAGTAATCCTACCCAAGCATTCATTGCATCCAATGTACAAGTTTACACATTGTATTGACTTCTATTGAGATAGAGCTCGAGGATGTGATGTAGAACTTGTGCAGCGATATATCAAAAGCTCTCTTTTTCTGAAGTCCAAGGAATTGCCCCGCGTCTGTGATGCAGCCTTGGAAACTAATATCACGGTTGCTCTGGGCTATTCCGTGCGCGATGACAACTCGCTTTTTCTGGGATAATGTGATATGGAATTTGACGGTTCAATCGAGAACACGAGACGAAATATCAACCTCACGCATATGGAGCGCACAGTCTTCGGAGATGGAGGTGGAGAGTCATTGCCTATTGTTGTTGAAGACCCCGACTTGGCCAATTTGGGGATGCTGAGCTGTTGGGAACGTTTCAGCCTATGTTGAATTATCACGCGCACTCACAGGGCGAAGAGATCCACGTCGCCGCTTGGCCTGTTCAGCTTTAGCACGAGGAAGGCAAGGAATTATGGTTCACCGCTAACAAAGGGATGTTAGGCCTTTCAGTCTTTATTCATCGTGACTGAAATGAACAAGTATCCCCATATATTTGGCGGACTGATGAATTTATTAATGATGAAACTTAGGTTCGGTAAACATCTCGATCACACATGCAATTGAAGTAGGGTATTTTATCCTTCTCGTATGTACAATATTCACTGATTGTGGAGTGGACGTTATAAAGACACATAATGGCGACCAATACTATGCAGCTGGTGGCGGCGGATACTGCGTCATCTGTTATCCATGCCTCACTCTGTAACCTCGCCCTTGTCGCAGCAAGAACAGCAAGCGACAATGACCGTTGTGTCCGAAGGCGATGCCCCTCCCCCGCCATCCCAGAAGGTGCTTTCCGCCTTCCTGAACTCGGTATTCACAGTCACCGCCTCCGCCAGGTTATCAAGGAGCAGATAATAGAACACCAAAAAGTTCTTGTCATAGCGGATCTTGACCTTGATGACATTTTTCGCTCCACGGTCTATCTTGACATACAGGGCCACTACAGTCGCCCCGATATTTTGTGGCTGGGCTGGGATACCAGACCTAAGCCAAAGACCGGGCCCTTGGGAGAATGAGGGAATTGGCGGTATACCGGAATGGTGGTTTTACAAGAACCCAGCTACATCTTGGGTTACATTGTCAATGAATCTTCTTTACTATCTTTGACTGCGAAGTTGCCAAGGGTCCCGGCTAGTAGTTCGAAAGCTAAGATCTAGGTAATCATTGGTCGCAATAAAGCACTAGTGTATACTGTAGTGAAGATCCTTTCCAAAAAGTGAGGCTATCATGGAGATGGATGGGAGATAAGATCCAGTCAAGACTACTACTTGGTGCTCGTTTTTTGTGGCCATACGTCACCCTGAATCCTCTCATGCAGCCTGCAATAAACCAGCGTATTTCGAAAGAGAATTGCCGAGTAACTGAGCAAATTCTCTACTCTCTAGGGACTCAAGAACACGACCCCAGAATCTTAGAACTGATTGGGCAAGAATCTGAGGGCTCGGGTCATCAGGTAAGTCATTTACTCCATCTAGCGAGGACCAGGCCATTGCCATGAGCTCCTGGACCCTGCTAAGTAATCCTTTGTTTCCATTGATTGATGAGCTTGGGCGTAGACAAGGGAAAGGGGGCGGTGACCAACCTTGATTAGGCCATGTTGCGACTGAGAAGCTTAGTATCCATCTGCCCAGCAGCACGGCAGATTCGAAATCGACATTACATACTCAAAACTCCAGGTGCTGGCATGCTGGCGCACAAAGAAAGCAATGCGGGCATTTGCTGGCATTTCGAGCATATCGATGCAGTCTTGAATCACACCCAGCAAGATGCTGGGTATTGCCTGCAGTTGCTCAACCTCCCTGTGCAATGCCGTCGCGATCCGGAACGGGTTCTTTGTGCTGAGGATCTCCTTGCAACATGGACTCATAGGAAAACCTATGCGCGTGCGGATGAGGTGAGGAAGACGGTTTGTACCCTGGAGTAGCGCATAGCCGGCACTATCGGTCGGTGCCTGGTCCAAAGCGGCGTTGAATGCCGATTGAAACAAGTCTAGAGTTTTGCTTTGATAAAGTTTGGTGAGAAGGGTGGCCAAGACTGGAAGCAGTTTACCCACATGAGTCTTTTTTGCTCCAGAGCCGCTGAGTGAGCCAACGAGGTGATTCGTGATGCCTCGCCTATTAATTGTATGCGACGCGTATGAAGCGAAATCATCGTGAGCCCATGATTATACGTGAAGTCAGAAGAGCAGACTTCCAGAGCAGGAGTGACGTCGCCTTCATTTGCTTGCTGGATCAATGACTCGAAAATGGAAATGGCATTGTTAGTTTGTGAGAACAATAACGATTGGGTCCCCTTATGACCTTGATGACAAAGCCTTTGCTATGTTGTTAGCGAACAAGGCAGCTGCAGTTTTTCTTCAGCCAGGATCGACTTTGAAGGTAGGCTCAAAACAAACTCAAGGCTCCGCAGGCTGTTGAAGCCAGATATCAGAGTCCTTCGAGCAACTTCGGATGCGATCTCCTTGTTCACAAAGCCTGCTGACGTATCGTCTGAGTGATTGGCGTAATTTTCAAGATATGATTGCAGGCCGGCTTGAAGAATACCTAGCTCATCGATAAGGCCGAGTGGTTGTTTTAATTTCATACAATCGATGAGCAGCGAAAATGCATTCACTAAATGCCAAGCATGTCTACAAAGCTGTCAATTTGTGACTCTGTAAATCTTTTCAAGCTTCAGACTCCCACGAAACCTACTCTGTCTTGATTTCTTTCTGAGAATAGGCAGTCCAGATATGAAGCAGTGTACTTCTACTAGCCTTGTAAAAAGCCTCTGCATTCCGATATTCAAACAGATACAGTCCACCTAGAGCCAGTATGACAGCACGCAAGGCAATATGCAGACTTTCAGCCTCGAAGCCGGGATGGACGATTGCAAGGCTTGTGCTTTTGTGGTAGGATCTCATGTATGGAAGTCGCGTTTGGGTGGATGGTAGCATAAAGCCTGGGTTTTCTCTCAGAGACTCTGTCCACAAACCGTCCGACTCATCTGACGCTTAGGGATTTCGTCAGCTATGATACTACTTGAAACAAGATTTGCCGAAGCGCAATCGATGGCCAATCGTCCGACAAGAACATAGAAGAATGAGCTTGGTGAAGGTAGCCATACCCCAAGTTGGCAGCGCTGTGTCATGCGTCATGAGCAACGAAGGCGGCGTCGCACTACGACGAGGTGACGGCCCTCAAGGCGCAACAGTCGGGCCTCGAGGTCTGGATCGTCATCGGCGGCTGGGCCATGAACGACCCGGGCCCGTTCCGCACCGCCTTCTCCGACATGGCCGCCAGCGAGGCCAACCAGGACGCCTTTTTCGACTCGCTCGTCACCTTCCTGCTGCAGCACAACTTCGACGGCGTCGACCTAGACTGGGAGTACCCTGTGGCCGAGGACCGCGGCGGCGTCGAGGCCGACTTCAAGAACTTCTCCAACATGCTGCGCCGGCTGCGCGCCCACCTCAACCGCTCCGGCAAGCGCTTCGGCGTTAGCCTCACGCTGCCGGCGTCGTATTGGTACCTGCGCGGCTTCGACATCGTCAACCTCGAGCCGCACATCGACTTCTTCAACGTCATGACGTACGACATCCACGGCACCTGGGATAGCACGGTGCGTTCCACGGGGCCCTACGCCTTCGCCCACACCAACCTGACCGAGATCGACCTGGGCCTCGAGCTGCTGTGGCGCAACAACATCAACCCAGAGCGCGTCAACATGGGCCTCGGTTTCTACGGTCGCAGCTTCACCATGAAGGACCCGTCCTGCATGGCCGCCGGCTGCGAGTTCACCGAGGGCGCCCGGGGCGGCGAGTGCACGGGCACCCCGGGCGTGCTGTCGGCGGCCGAGATCGTCAAGATCCTCGAGCGCGACGACGCCCGCATGACACTGGACGAGGCCGCCGCCGTCCAGATCGTCACCTGGGACTCGGACCAATGGGTCTCCTGGGACGACCAGACGACGCTCAAGATGAAGCAAGACTTTGCCAACCGGCGCTGCCTCGGGGGCACCATGGTGTGGGCCATCGACCTGGACGATGGCACGCTCATCGGCGAGCTGGGCGCCAACCTGAACCGGCCAAAGGCGCAGGTTTACAATAGCACGTATATGATGGCCGACACCGCCACCTACACGTCGGGTGAAGAGGCCGAGTTGTAGATTGAGACTTTTTGTGTAGTTTGTGTAGTGTGATTGATTCATATATATGTGCATTGCAATCGATTACTTCTAGGCAGAGGATGCGAACAAGGACATGGTGGACAAATAAGTGCAATGTTGAGGACATTATGTGTGTGAAGTTCCATAGGTACTTACATACCCTAGTTATATATCAAGGTTCAAATAAAAGAATCAAGAAAAAAGATACAGCATAAACATTCAACTATTGGGGTTTGGGCAGTTCTTCTTCTTCTTGAGCGAAAAGTCCTTGATAAAGCTGCCGAAGCGGCTGCTCTTCTTGTCGTTAGGCAGCACGTACGTCTTGCCCTGCTCGCCGGGCATAGAGTTCTCGTACAGGGCCTTGATTCCCTCGACATCGCCCTTGGACGGGATGGCGTTGGTATGTATCTTTACGCCGTCGTTGCGAAGCAGCACGGGGGTGCGCTGGTCATACGCGTCCGGGTTCTCGGACGGGTTCGTCGGCGGGCGGGCGGTGCCTCGGCCGCCGGCGCCCGAAGGGTACAGCATGATAGAGTCCCAGTCCACGTGGGTGTAGTCGGCGCCGGCGTTCGGGACACTGGACGAGTACTTGAAGTTGGCTTTGACGGGCAGCCAGTCGGCGGCCGAGAACCCCCACTCATCGGCGGCGCTCTGGAGCAGGCACACGTCGCGCATGATCTGCTCCGCTTCTTCGCCGGTGCCGTGCTTTTGAGTGATCTTGCCGCGCACGGTGTAGTAGTCCCTGAGCGCCGAGCATTCCCAGTGGTCACCGAACACGGTGCCCTCGAATATGTCGTCCGACGAGGTGCCGTACGGGTACCGCCAGAAGAGCGGGTTCTGATGCTCGTGAATGAGGCCCCAGGCGTGGCCCACCTCGTGCGCAAAGTTCGCCAGGATGTTGAGCTGGCCTACGTCGTCGCGCGTCGAGAGCTTCATCGTCGGGCCCTTGTACTCGGGCCGCTCGGCGTCCAGCGGCCGCTGGCCGATCGTGGTGCTGTGTACGCCTAGGTCGTTGTGCGACACGACGAGGATCTTAGCCCGCTGCGAGTTTTCCGTGCACGCGGTGCCCGGCTCCGCCACCATCGAGTACTTGTAGAGCAGCCGATTCAAGCCCCCCGAACCGTCCTCGAACGAGGCTGCCCACATGTTGAAGGCGGAATTGAGTTTCTCATCGAGCTTGTCGCGGCTGTCGGTTGTGTCGAAGCAGTAGTTGATAGTCTTGTCGGGCCAAAGGTAACTGGGCTTGTCTCCCACGCCCGGTCGCATACTGACCCAGCGCTTTACGTTGCTGCCAGTAGTGCCGTTCTCAGCTATGCGGGGGACGGCATACCCGGCCTCGTCGACGGGGATGGCATCGAACCGGTGGCGGTCCAGCTGCACCTGGTGGCTGAGAGGCGCCTCCCAGGCCCGGCTGCCACCCAGCACCGGCCAGGTGAGGGCGGCGAGAACAACGACAACCTTTTCCAACATCGGTGATTAATGATGATAGTGAGGGCACAAGTTGGGAATCAAATCAACGACACAGCGCCTTGGACGACGGGACTGCGAAATGCAGAGGAGGCGCAGAAGCAAAGCAAACGAAAACGGGCGACAGTTTACTTACTTTACCTTGCCCCAGCTAACAAGCTTCCCGCCGCTTTCGCATGGGTTCGTAGGGCATGTACCGGTACCTTCAACATCTCCTGCGTATGTCTGTGGGTGCCTTGCATACGGCTTCCTTGGCACGGTTGGACGGCGCAGTAAACGGGCATGACGGATTATGTCAGATTGCTGTGCCCGATACAACGGCGACGTTTAGCGCGTATTTATTGATTCCAGGCACGATATCAATCTTTGGTGCATCTGGAGCTTCCAACAGCTTCCCAATATGGACAACCGCCAAGAACTGGGAGTTGAATTAGAGTGAGATTATTGTGCTATTTTTCGGGTACCCCTTATCGTTGCATCCGCTAAATCCTTTTGCACCTTGCAATTGGTCAGTTGGTCTTTTATTGTAGCTCTCGTGGGCACCCGAGAAGGACCGACCTCAGGAAGAGCGGGAGTTTGGACTGTCCCATGCATTGGACGCGTGGTGTGCAATATCCGCATATCGCGATTGACTTTCATCGAACCCAGTCGTGACGGTCAGATCATCTTGATTGGTAGTCTCGCCCCTCGGCCGTTGCCCGCCTGGCCCCTTGGACCTTGACCTTCCTCTGGTCCTCTCGGCCTCGCGGTGCAAGTCCCAGTCGAGAGAACATCACCTCGACTGCCATCGGCTCATCGTGACAATGATGATGGGCCTCAAAACTCTTTTCCTCGTCGTGGCAGCCGCGGGCCCCGGGCGGCTTGTCCAGGCGCAGACGGCGTCGACACCGCCAGGGCCCACCTTCACCGGCTCGCCATCCAACTGCAACAAGTGGTACGTGATTTCCGGTGGCGACAACTGCGGTACCGTCGAGACCAAGTTCGGCATCACCCACGCGCAGTTCATCGCCTGGAACCCGGCCGTGTCCGAAGACTGCGTGACCAATTTCTGGCTCGGCCAGGCCTACTGTGTCGGTCTGGGCCCGCTGGTGACCTCTTCCACCGCCAGCTCGAGTATCACGTCCAGCTCGTCCTCCATCACCATCATCACCCCGACCACGCCGTACTCAACTCGCTATCCCGTCACCAGCCAGACCGTCATCCAGCCATCCTCCAGCGAGGCCTGGCCGCCGAGCAAGACACAGGCCGGCCAACCAAGCTACTGCAACAACTGGCACTTTGTCCAGGGGGGGCAGACGTGCAGCGACATCGTAGCCCTCTATGGCACCTGGATGACGAGCGACGACTTCTACGCCTGGAACCCGGCCGTCGGCCAGGACTGCTCCGGCCTGTACGTGTACTACTGGGTGTGCGTGGGCATCCGCCCGCAGGCGCAGATCTCGCTGCCGTACGAGACGGGCAACGCAACGGTCGAGCTGCCGCCCTACTTCACCTGGACGCCCGAGCCCACGCCGACGGACCTGCCCGACTTCGCGGTGCCGTCGCCGACGCAAGGCCCGCTGCCGGACAACTGCGTGGCCTACTTCAAGGCCGGCGACGGCGACAGGTGCTCCCGCGTCGTCGACGAGTACCCCATGGTGACGGAGGAGCAGTTCCTCGCCTGGCACCCCTTCCTCGGCGGCAACTGCGACGGCCTCTGGGTCGGGTACTGGTACTGCGGCGTGGCCTTCGCCCGGGACGAGCTGCCCATGCCGCCGACCGTCACCGCCAAGCCGTCACCCGTCCCGACGGGTACTGCGTCCAACTGCGCTGCCTGGTACCTGGTCACGGCCGGCGACACGTGCGCCCTGGTCGCCCAGATCTTCGGCACCTTCTCCGTTGCCGATTTCGTCGGCTGGAACCCGTCCGTCGGAGGCGACTGCTCCGGCATCGCCACGGACATGTATTACTGCGTCGGCGTCCCGGGCACCTCGACGACGCGGATCACGCCCGTTCCGGAGCAGACGGCACCCCCGGCCGAAGACCTCCCGATGCAGGAAGGCATCGCGTCCGACTGCACCAGCTTCTGGCTCGTCTCGAGCGCCGACACGTGCAGCTCCATCGCCTCCCAGGGCGGCATCACCCTGGCCGACTTCAAGGCCTGGAACCCGGCCGTCGGGGACGCGTGCGACGGTCTCAAGCCCGACTTTTACGTCTGCGTTGGGCGGGGGCCCGGCACCGGCACCGGCACGTCGTCATCGGCCGCCGTGCCGAGCACCACCGCGGCAAGCAGCACGTCGTCGTCGGCTGTCGTGCCCAGCACCACCACAAGCAGCGGGGCCGTGGCGACGCCTACGCCAATCCAGGGCGGCATGGTGAGCGGGTGTAAGGAGTTCTACTTTGTCAAGTCCGGCGACGGGTGCTGGGCCATCGCCAATGACCATGGCATCGCTCTGATGTAAGTCTCTCCCTCTCGCTCTGGACGAGAAGGCGCGAAATTGTGTACACCGGATGACTGGCTAACCACACCACCCATCGCAGCGACTTCTACCTCTGGAACCCCGCCGTGAACACCGGCGGCGAGTGCGCTGGGCTTTGGCCGGATGTGTACGTGTGCGTCGGGGTGTAGTGAATTTGAACCGGCGTAATGAGATGTTTGTTATTAGTTAGAACTTAGGCAAATCCAGATAATTGCATTTTGCAAAGCTATTAGAGAGACAGAGAGGGAACTCGTGCAAATCGTCTCGTCTCTCTACTTCTTTTCTTTCCTTCTTTCTTATCCCCCGTCACATAGCATTGGCATAACCCGGACCCGTACGACTCAGGTAGTCGGACGCGCGACGCGCGTTACCGTCGTGGTCCCAATGCAGGCTACTCTCCTGGCCTTGCTTGATGTAGTAGTAGGACGACTCGCCGAAGGCGTACCGCAGCCAGCTGCCCTTGCCGTGGCCCCATTCGTCCCCTCGCTGCTCTTCCTCGAGGCCGAGACCTTTGAGGTTGCGGAACACGTTCGACGGCAGCTCCACCACGACATGCTTTTCCTGACGCGGCGCGATGGGCGCCAGCGCGAGGGCGAGCGGCCGCAGCAGCAGGCGGTCGATTTCGGGCAGGCGAGCGGCCGGGCGCGCAGACGCGTCGTTGTAGAGATGCTCCGAGAAGGAGATGACGAGGGAGCGCAGGTTCGGGAACAGAACCATCAGGCCGGCAAAGTCCGGGACCAGCCGCATCCTCTCCTTGTCGCTGTGGCGAGACATGGGCGGCAGGTAAGGGTCCCCAAAGAGCATGACCTCCCACCGCAGCTCGAGCGACCATATCATGGCCAGACGCTGCGGGAGGAGCAGGCGGCGGCCGTCGTCGGGCCTGGAGAGGGCGTCCAGCATATCCCGGCTCTCGAAGAAAAACGTGTTGGTCGCGTACAGCACTTCGGCGCCCTCAACGTAGGCCCGTCGGCACGCGCGGAGCCAGCCCAAGGCGCCGATCGCGCAGTCGCACGTGTCCGTCCCCGGCGGCCACAGCCGGCACGTCTCGGCCTCGCCCTGGAGGCAGGCGTCGCGGTGCGGCCAGATGTACGAGGACTTGCCGCGCGCTGTGAAGGCGCGGCGCTCGATAGCCGACCCGCGGGGGAGCACACGGTGGCATACGCAGCTGTACCAGCGCCACTCCCACTCCCAGTCCGCCTCCGTCTCCGGCTTAGTCTTGGAACCCGCAGACTTCGCAGTCGTCGTCGCCTCGCCCGGGGCGTCCTGAGGCACGACAACGCGAGACCAGGTGAGGGGCGCCGCCCCGCGGCCGTGCTCATACGCGGGCGAACGGTATTTCGAGGTGCTCACCCGCTGCCCGCGCGGCGCGAGCCGCAGGTCCAAGTGGAGCGTGCGCTCGCCGAAAGCGGCTATGAGTATGCGCCGGCGCAGCTCCGGCGATAGACGGGCGAAGGTTCCGAGCGCGGCGACAAGGTTGTCGGCAGTAGTAGCAGCGGCCGTAGCAGTAGGCGTAATAGGCCGCGGCCGCTGGCTAGGAAGAAGAGGGAGTGGTAATGGCGGCCGTTCAATTTCCTGGTCCTGACGCCGCTGTTTTCGGCCTCGAATTGTGTCTACCAAGCGGCGCATTCTCAAGCTTTATGATGAATGATGAGACCTGATTGATTGTTTGTCGGGTTCATAGCAGGATGAACGCGCATGGTCCAATGGAAGCTGATTGTTGAATGAGAAGTTGTGCAGAAAAGGCGGTTCGACGTGGCCTAGTTTGCTGACATAAATATGCCAAGGCTGTGAGAGGCCGTGAGGTCACGGGCCGTAGCAACGCTAGAAAATTAGGATAAAGATATTTGTTAAGGAGGGTTACATTAATATAGTAGATATACTCTATTATATGCCCTTTTGGGCCACGCATTGTGTGAAATGTACTGCTTTAGGGAACTTGGATTGCATTGCTTTATTCTACGCAATGACTCAACTTTCCAACTGTACACTTGACTACAACCTCCACCGAACTGTAACCTTCGCATTCTGTTTAAAGATCGTTGGCCCGGATGTGCTGTATTGCGCACTATATTACCTGATGCCACCCTGCGTGCTGCTCGAGCCTTAAAATTTCCCTCTTCTCTTAGTCAGTAGACGCCATGTCCTCCACCAGGTCGTCGATGGTGTTTCTAAGTCGCCGTATTTGTTGCCGAATGGCTCCTTTTTCGTTGCTCTCGACGTACAGAATTTCCAAGCCAAAGATAGCTTCCCCTAGCTGCATGCGATAGTTTTTCCTACTATCGACAGCCCGATTGTTGCTAACGCCACACAAATCTACCATTTCCCCCCAAGAGGCTACACGGCTTAGTCTGGAGTGGGGTCGACTGACAACCTCGATTAGGTCGTGCCAGATGGGCTAGTGGAAGCCGTACAGGTTTTCGATGTTGAGGAATTGTTAGGCTATTTTGATTAAACAGTCTCGAGGTATGGTTCAGGCTTGGGTTTCAGAAATCGCTTTATAATTAAAGCCGCAAGATGTAGTTGGGTTTTTTTTTCATTTTTTTCAGTGAAGTCACAGGATTGACTAGTTGCAGTCATGATGGTCCGGCTCGCAGAAGAACGTGTAATATGGCATTGTCTAGCCGTATCTCCGGAAGATTCTGCATGACCTCAAGGTTCAGAACCTCTGTAGTTAAAGCCATCACCAGTAGACCGTGTTAGAGTTCAAGCCGCAACGCCAGTTTCCATAGTACTGTGTACGTCAACGGAATCTCTGCATTGGGTTCTGGCACGAGTTTAGGGCATAGTGCCAGCGCTGTGTTATTGTTACCGTGTATACTGTACTAGGTTGCTTCCTTTGAATGCTGGATTCCTTTGAATCTTTTCGCTAGTAAAAGAAAGCCTACTCTTCAAATACTTCATTATATAACGTAGTCTACAAGCAAGTGAATTATGCAAGCAAGTAAATTGTTTTTCTACAATTTTGTACAACCTACAATACCCAGAGCTACACAGCCCTTCGCTTAGACACGCAGACACCAATTACCAAAGGTATCTTTAGAAGCAGAGACAGCTAGGATTTCTAGTATTCACGCAACACTAGTATTTTACTATTACAAATGCTAGTTTAAGCTTAGTTCGTTCTAAAACTAATTCAGACTAATACTTATTTAAAATACACTATTACAGTAGAGATACAAACATTTATATAAGCCTAGCTCACTTTACAATTTGTCTATTTATAGCTTTTCGGGATTTAGGCGCATACTAAACGGTTGGAGTGGCGCTGTGTGTTGACGCAGCTTCGTATAAGATGAAGAAACTTAGGAACAAAATTTTTGAAGAGATTAGAGGGCGATTGGCTTTGGGGTTTTTGTGCACTGCCATTGTTATGTGTTGTTCCTGTTTTCTGTTTTCTTCGAATACTCGTCAACGGGTTCTTGGGTCTAATAAGCAGTTGGTGTTGAAGATTGGCGCTTGGACGCAACCAATGATTTGTCCCCGTTTTCTCACCCTCCTTTGCTCACCCTGCTCACCCTGCTCACCTAAAGGCATCATTCAGTCTATTTAAAAGCAGCCATGCTTGGGTGAGCAACTAGGTGAGGAAAACGCACTTGAGTAACGTAGTGTCCTGCCACTACAAGACTGTCGACGACTGACCCTTATCTCCCCAGAAATGGCGATGACATGGCCCTATTACATTAAGGATTGGATTTCGAATACCTTTTACTTCTCACCGTCATCTTACATTCGTTGCGTCGACATCCACTGGTTGAGATACGAACTTCTTGCGGTTTTGGGTTTCATTATGTACCTGACTGTCTAAATCCTCTCCCCAGCGATACACGCTCTGCCTTTTGCCACACAACTTCTTGGAGTCCCTGCAAGTCTCGCCAGCTATGCATTCTCTACACGCTTGAAAATAAACTCTTGACGCTTGGCATCGACCTCAAGCTCAATGAGCATAGAGGGAAAAGCCGGGTGAGGAACAGCGACGGCGTTCCACACGGGCCGGTGCCCTGGGGTACGCTTCTTCAGCGCCTCAGCGGTCAGCTCCCAAATTGTGCAAATATCGCAGTGATAAGATCCCAAGAAGTAGACGTCTTCCCTACCACAAAGACCTTCCGTCTTAAGAACGATGTCGACATTCTCAATAGCCAACTGAATTTGCTTACTGCTATCATTGGAGTTAAGACCTCCGGTTTCCGGGTGCCACTCGCCCTATGCAGAGTATTTAATAATGCCGTTAGTGAGATTTTGACTGACTGCGAGTAAAGGTCTAGCTCATTGTGCTTTACAGCGGCGCCAAGGGGTTTGCTACACAGAAGGGATGACATGTTGCAAGTGGCTCTTTATGAGACTATTGGAAGAGGGTCGTGTTTGCCAGTGCATGTACTTTGGAGCACTCGGACTAACCCAGAGGGGAGCTTACCGTGGCGTGGTACCAGGATTGATTTGTACGCAAAAGAGGAACACGAGTATTGGTCGGATAAGGATGTTATGCCACCTATTTCGCACCCGGACTTCTTGCGACTTACATGTAAATACCATGGAACGTATGAGGTATTCTGTTTACGTAGAAACAGCTGATGTTAGCAGAATAATCGGAGTTCGGAAAGTTGAAATCACGGTGAGCAACGCATTTCCAGGATCTTGTCTTGTCCGTTCCCATGAAGCACGGGCACCCTTATACTGAGTCAGTGGACGAAAGGTAGTCGAAATGGTGCTATGGCGTATTGCAGTATGCAGGGCCGGAGTGGACCCAGACAAGAGTCTCGGATCAACCCTCGGCGAAGCACGTTAGGTTGACACATTTCCTTCCTTCCAGAATACCATGCTGTCAGAGATAAGAAGCCGTTTATTTCACCACGCAGACATCCCGTGAGATCTGGGTGTTTGGAGAAGTTGGGGCGGGCGGAGACTCGATGAAGTCCACTTGATCGCGACTAGAGGAGATTCGGGCAAGTTACAAAAGAGATTCAAGTGTTTCTGGACCTTGGTGACGGACCATTTCGACAGGATAAGCTAGTCTTTGCTCCAAAACTTAGCTGCGCCCTCGATTTCGGATCGCAAGCCTGAGAAATACCATTGCTCGCTTATGACTGGTTATTTCGGCCTGCAAGGTACTGACTGCAAGGAGCCACCCAAAATGCTCTTCATTGATGAGCTGAATCCATCCCGGCCTTTTCCAGGGTCAATGGCGTGTGTTCGCTTGATTTCCCAAGTTCAATCACGGCCCAAGTATGTAACATAATCATCTGGCAGTTCTGCAGCACTACGTATCTTTGGCTTCGAAGTCTATCGAACTGTCTTGGACCTGCAATGCAAGCTCGGAGAGCAAATTGCATTAGTCCGTCTTGGCACGACACCCACTACTAAAGATCACCATCTACAGCCTAGAGGGCGGGGTATAGATGGACTTTGAGAATTGATCTCCAATTGCTGCTGCACGGGTTCAAGGCAAGGTCGGAACGCCTCCGAGTTCCAGTCTCTCGGCAATACCATCTCTTATTGCCTTTTCTTCTCTGCCCTCACCAACTCCCATACTCAGAATCTCGATTGCACTAGGACCTTGAAAGATAAATTCTTAATAGATTAGACTGGGCCAGGCTAGAGCACTGCTCCGCAGCTAATGAAACTGATCCCGTGAATGCATGCTCGAGCCCTCCGTCTGACTCTAACAAGCTTTGTTTATGGTCAACTTGTTTTTCGGGCACCTCTTATCACCGCTTGTAATTCTTGTTGGAGATGCTTGGAAAGATCCCGAATATTATGTGGGGCTTAAATGGGTAGCTACAGTTCATAGCTCTTATCGTCAACTCGGATGTTTAGTCAATTAGATCTTAGATTCTAGACCATGGACCATGGCGATAGCAACATCTTCTCCATGGGAACTACCCCAGCGAACCCCCCACGCTGACCCAGTCCCCAGTGTCGAGGGGAACGCGACAGCCGGGACATTGGAATGCCACGCGGAAGCTTCGCCTCCCATCTTGTTGTCTCAGCAGCGGAACGAGGACCGCCTTATCATCAATGAGAGATTGAATACAAATATTCATAATTCCATGGTCCTATTTATGACGACCGCTGCCCTGATATACTCAGGATAACTTGACAGCTACTAATCTCGGCAGATCTTGGTAGAATCAACTTTCCTGTTACGTACAATTTTTGCCTGACCACAGCGAAGAGTCTATCAAACGTCTCGACTTTCACACAATGGAGGAGGCACCTGAAAATACAACCGTCTTTCCAGACGACAGCAGGCCTCTCTGGAAGCGTGGCTACCTGCTGAAGCTCAACTTCATCACTCTGTCTATGGTCTTGTTCTGTATGCGATCCAACCTGATCCAAACTGACATTGACCGCAGCTTCTGCCAACGGTTACGATGGATCAATCATGGGCGGCCTTTTAGCCTTACCATACTGGAATCAATTCATGCACCATCCTTCGGGTGCCTACCTGGGTTGGATACCCGCAATCTACTGGATCGGAAATTTTATCGGCTTCCCCATTGCAGCATGGGTAGCAAACCGCTATGGCCGCAAAATTGGTATCTACCTCGGCTTCTCATTCCTTCTTCTTGGCGTTGTTATGCAAACAGCGGCCCAGAATGAGGCGACTTTCACATACTCGCGTCTGTTTATCGGATTTGCGTCTGCTTGGCTTGGTAACGCAGCTCCTCTATTGATCAATGAGATCGCGCACCCGAAGAAAAGATCTATCGCCAACGCCCGGTTTATGGTGGGTTGGTACTTTGGCGGTACCCTCTGCAGCTGGGTGGTCTTTGCCTGTCGCGATATTGCATCTGATTGGTGCTGGCGCATCCCAGTACTTATACAGATTACACTTCCCGTCATGGCGCTGCCTGGCTTTGTTATGGCGCCAGAGAGTCCCCGTTGGCTAATCAGCGTTGGAAGAGTCGAACAGGCTACTGAAATCCTTTCTACACAGCATGCTGGCGGCAACAAGAACGACCCTCTTGTTACACGCTAGGTTCATGAGATCCAGGCAGCTATCAACGAAAAGAAGGAAGCATGCACAAACGCCTCATACGCCGACATGTTCAAGACACCCGGCAATCGCCATAGACTTTTCATCTCTGTTACTCTAGGGGTGTTTTCACAATGGGTAAGTCATCCTTTTGAAGTATTGTGAGGATAAGGTGCTAACGTTTGCAGGCCGGCAACGGTATTGTGTCATATTACCTGCCCCTTATACTTAACTCCATTGGGATCACGTCAACCACATACCAGACTTTGATCTCATCATGCCTCAACGTATGGAATTTATTATGGGATATTGCTGCTGCGACAAGTGTCGACAAACTCGGTCGCCGCTTTCTGTTTTTAACCTCTGCCAGTATCATGTTGGTCAGCTTCATCGTCATCACTGGTCTCAGTACTACATTCGCTCAGACCGAATCGGCAGTATTTGGACTGGTGGTTATCCCGTTCTTGTTTATCATCTTCACCGGCTATGACATCGCTATGACGCCCTTTTTAACGGCCTACCCTTGCGAGATCTGGTCGTTCACCCAACGCTCTCGCGGTCTCACAGTTACGTGGTGCTCTTCAGTTGTCGCCTTGTTTCTAAACACCTTCGCCAACGCTATCGCTCTGGAAGCAATCCAATGGAGATACTATTTTGTCTAAATCGTAATGCTTATCCTACTTTTAATCACCGTCTACTTCGCCTACCCCGAGACGCGTGGCCACAGCTTGGAACAGATGGCAGTCATCTTTGACGGCAATGATTCTGAGGTCATTCTGGCCGCGGGAACTAGGGAGAAAACGGACAGTCCTGTCATCGGCGGGGCCAAAAATGCCTGTAAACAGTAAGAGCGGAATGGGATAGTCAAGTTAATATGCCTTTTGATACTGCGTATTGTCTCATACCACTTGTGCCTGCAAGGTCAATCAAATTCCTCTTTACCTATCTATACCTGATAGTGTACAGACAAATCAAGGACTTCTGAGTTAAGTTATGTCCTAATGCAACAGGGCGTTAGATGGTCCTCCTGAGAAATATATGTTTCGAACAAGATCCTTGGAGCCCTAAATTTAGCCCTTAAGTTACCAGTTAAACCAGCCTATTTCGACCTCGCGGATGACTCCCCACTACTCGATGAACTGTTTTATCTTGTATTCTAAGGCCTTAGTACCCCGGATCTTGAATGCGGTTGTATAGGCGCTGCTTACAGCGCCGATGATTTACACGTGACTTTAGCGTAGTGCCTCTCCGCTGAAATGTAAGTACCTATTAAGCGTAGGTTGTATTAGCTAAGGAAGAGTGTGTTACGGTTAGATATCTGACAGTGGTGTTTTCTGCTAACAGGTACTGAAGGTTGATACTTAGTAACAGTACTAAGGTCTTACTGTTGAAGTACGTCAATTGACAGGATATCCCTGTTGTGTCTATTGTCCTGTGTATCTAGGAAAATCCCCTTATTTGCCTCCTGGCGTTTTGCCTAAGGCAAAATGCACGTGCCATCGGATTTCATATATATGGCTGGCGAAATCCGTCCCAGATACGTATTCGACATTCCCCCGGAATGCTGGGCTGCCGCATTGCCCACTTCAACAGATGGACCGACTTGCCCGGAAGCACGTCTGCGAACCAATCTGTCGCATTATGTTTCTAGTTGGCATGAAATCCGACCTCCAGTGCCTCGTCGCCTACGATCTCGTTAATGCCTTTAGCGACCTTTAAATTGTGACCGGCCTCGCAGTCCTTGTCGGCGGGATTAAAGAGCTTGCCGATGGAAATATCTCAGCGTGTTGAATAGGCTCTGTACGTACGTACGGGGTTTGCGGTTACAATGGGGTTGTATTCTTCTTCTTGTTCTGTCTAGGTCTAAGATTCTAGGAGAGCAAGAGGTTCTGGACACTTATACGCACGATGCCTAGAAAACCTTATTCTCCCGATGTTATGCCATAACCTTACCTGACTCACAACATGTCTGAATAACCTCACTGTCCGTCGGGTATTTAAGTTCGTACGGCCATGCCAAATGTTGCTATTCCAACACAGCGTATCATTTTATGATTGTTACCGATCTCGCTTGCTTCTGCACACTTACCCACCTCCTCTCACTTGTTGTTACCCGAAGTGTGCACGACAGCGTCAAGCGGACGTACCCCCAGAGATATCATCACCAGGATATCGAGCTAGCGGCGCGCCTCGCCCACGCTTCGCGTTTTTTATTTTATTTTATGGCCGCTATGTTTGTACTGTTAGACTATGCCTTCTGGGTCACAGGGTGCAAGGATATCTACGCAGAAGGCCAGTACAGGTGCCCGATGAAATGCTCAATCGATAAGTCGAAGGGTGGGCAGCCTTGGAGGCTAATGGTCATGAATATGACTCTGATGTCGTACTGCTACGCTGTGCAGATATTCCTCAGTTGCCGCACTGGACGCCTATTTTGGATGCATCATATCAAAGACCACCTTGTCGACAAGAAGGGCCAGCCGATCAACGTATTGAAACCCAAAGTCATTTTCAAGAGGTGGACCGAGAACGAGTTATGAGGGTCTGAAAATATCTCTTCCAACGGTTGGGTATTTCCTTGCCTCAGAGGTTGAGACAATCCTGGGACCGACCGTGTACTTTGGGTTTGGGGTGTACTCGCTGATTGACGATCATGCCCGGGGACATAAGGAAATGAAAAATGATATACGTCACGAAGAGAACGGACTGATTTTCAGCCAGCTTGTGCCGATATTCTTACTCATCATGCGACTCATGGGATTCTTTAAATCTTATGCGAGGCATTCAAAAACATTTAATTAGGGAGTCCGATGCCAAGGAACTGGACAGCTGCCCCTCGGAGGGACCCTTAGATGACGGAGCATGCAAATGACGAGCATCAAGAAATGGGAATAGAGAACGATACAAGAATTACGTATCAAGCGACCCAGCATGATGATGCCGAGGCAGGAAATATTCTGTGAAATGCAGCAGTCATTCAAGCCGAAGATCGGATTAGTTTCGGGCGAGAGAATATGCCAGCTTGTGGTCAAAGCAACTTGGCGGTGTTCATCATATCTCCCGCTTTGAGGGTTGATGAGCGCATACCATTTGCTTCGCCTCTTTTAGCATTGCGAGTGCGCGAAGCCTCCAAGGCCTCTCGTCAACCACTAACAAGCGTGATATATGGAGACCCCAACCTACCAAGGCAACGAGACTGAGACAGCGGAAGGCAGGAGATATCCTGCAACATAAACTAGTCTCTGCACAAGCAGGCAGAAATCTATTTTTCGCCCATGGGGCAAAGGGGCATGAGGAGGGGCTGCCAAAACTGCCCAGCGACCGACGCTACATAGCCGATGTCTCAACTCCCGGCCTTGCGCGTGCCAACGAGAAGCCACAATTCTTGACGTTTTTGGTTTGACGCTAAGTCCTTCCTCACCTCTCCTGGGCGTGTCCGGCTGAGCGGTGGCTGAGCGAGAGGCGCGCTCTGCAGGCCCTGACCGAGATAAACGAAGGGCGGGGCGTAAGATGCCAGACAGAGAGGTGTGAATCGTTTAACCCACCATCTCCGTGCCTTACAAGGGCACACAAGTTGCTCTGCGAGACTCTGCGGGGCTTTTCATGAGATGCCTCGCAGTCTTTTACGTTGCAACGAGTGTTTCCTGTGATCAAAGATCGGCTACGACGGCTTGCCACATACCTCACCTCGCGAATCTAGGGGGCATCAATCCACCGTCAAGCCACACGACGCAAGGTGTACGTGTATCAGTGACTGGGATCGCCAGTTTGATATAAGAAGAGTGCCTCTTCCCAAGGGAGGCATTTCAAAGATCAGGCGACTACAGGCCGTGCATCATCTTACAGCATCATCGTCACATTTCATCATCGACTTACACGCACTCGCCAAACACTTCTGTCGCAAGCATATTACCTCCGCGAGCACCCCAATATTTCTTCGTCAGGGTGCAAATCAAAATACTACACACACACACACACACACCAAAACTACGAAAATGCTTGCTTCCATCATTGTTTTCGCGGTTCTCACCGCAACGGTCAGCGCCGTCCAGGTACCAAATCGTGCCAACGAGGCCATCGCGGCCGCCAACGCCGCCATCAAGCAACGCCGCGACCTCAATGCCTGTAACTCAATCGCGACATCTATCCTTCCCAAGATCACCGAAGGTGTCCCTACCCCTCCTGCTGACGTGGCCGCCTATCTCGCCCTTTCAGCAACCATTACCGATCCGTGCTCTGAACCGACAATCACGGGTTCTATCGGCTCCGCCTACTCGACGTATGCCTCGGAGTATACCTCCTGGCGCGACAAGCACATCACCGACTTCCGTGCGGTGTGGCAGGCTTGCAGCGATGTGGCGGGCGTTGTCGATGTTCTGCCCACGGGGTCAGACCAATGCAGCTCTCTCGTCGCGCAGATCACGAGTGCTGGGCCGGTGAATGGTGGCAGCGGCTCTGGAAACGGGGTCGGATCACCAAATGCTGCTAGGCCCAGGGAGACCGGAGCTGTTGTTGCTGCAGCAGCCGTCGCTGGTTTTGTTGTTGTTGCCATTCAGTGAGGAGGAAAACGAGGTCAAGAGTAGGCCCGAGAGCGAAAGGAGGCCTAAAAGAAGTAATTCTAATTGAAGTCTTTATGTATCAATTATGCTATGCCTAGAAAGTGCCATGACGAACACGAGCCGCTGCGAATTTTAACAGAGTTTCAAGGTACTAAGATAAAGAAATAAAATTTGACTATTGTACTTTGTTGCCTGACGTTGTCCAACTTGACTCCATATGCGCCAGCTCCTTGTGGTATCTCCATATCCTCTTTACAACGTGTCTATAAACACTCGACATTATCATTATGTTTCGGTCCAAATACCTACAAGAATCCAACAAACTCCATCATAGCAGAACGGCAAAGTTCCAATTGGCCACCGCCGCGCGTGATGTCTTCAGATCCCGCTTGAGCCAGCACCGCAGCTCGGCTTCCCCGTTGATCATCACATTACCCCACGAGACGCCGGTGCATTGGGCGGCCTTCGCGCAGATTTCCATGCACTCGCCCATACTGGCCGCTTGCGTGTTTGACATGTCGATGGCTCCGTCGTCGCCGGTGTAGTCCACCCCGCAGAGCCGGAGGAACCTCTTGTCGGAGCCGATCACGTTGTAAATCGTGTTGTCTGCCTCCGGGCAGATGGAGTTGGGACCTGAAGTCGCTGTAGGAGACGCAATCATGGTCGAACTGGTTGTTGACGTCAGAAGCGTAGTCTCCGTCGTCGAGGAAACAGTCGTTGTTGTCGATAGACTACTGCTTATTGATGAACTTGACATCGTTGGAACAATCAGGGTTATCGTCGAAGACACACCCGACGTCGGCGTAGGGGTTGATGAAGGCCTGGTTTGCCTTGTTAGTCAAGACACATCCAGCTCAATTGAAATAACCAAACGTACCTGATCGTCGCCGCACTTCCATCCGACTGATCGGCCTTGTTCCCAACACCAGCGCCCACACCCACTCCAACACCAATACCAACTCCTAATGCAACCAGCATGATCAAGCCGACAAGCGACCAGAATACCCATATCCTCAAACCACAACACCTGCGCCGTCTCCCGCGCTCGCTGTCCTCATCATGGTCAAACACGCTCTGCCGATACCCCCGTGCCCGCGCCGCGGCAGCCTTCTCGCCCTCTGGTGGCGGCGTGCCCTCCCGGTAGAAGGTAAACTCTTCGTTGTTCACGGGCGTCGGGTCGTCGCCGGCCCAGTATACGCTGGGAATCGAGGCCTTGCCGAAAATGGATCCCTTGCCGCTGCGGACGGTGGGCGCCTTGCGAGGCGACGGCACGGTGCGTTTGGCTTTGAGCTCTCGGGGGACGATCGGGTCCGGCTCGTCCGGCGGGGGAGGGCGGTCGTTCATCATCTTTGTCGTTGACGAGGCCCCAATGCGACCTGACTGGGCCTCGATTGCCTTCCAGATCCTCCCTGGGTACGATGCAAAAGTTGAAGGATTACAAGCTGCTTATGTCCCCGAAAGGTTGCTTCCCTTGCGCGGTGTCTTTTCTCGTTGCGTTATGCGTCCGCTTCCGGCACTGTCATCTCGGCCTAGCCGGAACGAGAGAGAGGTAGTCGCAGAGCCTCTCCGATCCCTAGGTAAAAAATAAAACAATTGTGTTTTTCGAACGAATGCGACGTTGTTCAAAGGGCTAGTTGGGCGCGCCCCGGAGCGCAGATGCGCTGCGCTGCCGCGATCGAAACTGGGCCGGCCACGCCGTATTCCCAGTGCCCCGTCACGTCAAGCAGGGCCACGGCGGAAAGGAATGACGCCGGTTGGATCGATTGGATTGAATGAATGAGATTGAGCGAACGTAATTGAATGAAAAGAGAGAGTGTGAAAGAAACAGTAAAAGGCGAGGAAGAAACGAAAAGTGGGCAAAGACAGACTCAACTGTCCCGCGAACCCATGATCCCTTCAAGAGAAAGTGTCCTCCTTTCCCCCAATACCCTGGGCTTCTCCATCAATAAAAGGCCTATATAGGACAGCCGGAAGTGGTGCCCCCCCTGTTGTGATAATTTCCCGGGCCTGGGGGATGATGTGACGGACTTGCGGACTAATCTGCTTTGGCACGTCCAAGCAATCGGCACCATGCAACGGCGACTTTGAGCGCAGGGATCATGTTGGTCTTGTTGGTAGAGAGTACGGGGGCTCTACGATAGGAAACCTTGGTGAAGCATAAGTTTGCTCCCCGCGGGTTGAAGCGGCTGCTGGAAAAGAAGATGAAAATTGTCAGAAGATCTTGAGATGATATTCAAAGATCGACTTTGTCAGCTGAAACATGGGGAAAACGGTGCGTGTTATTTGCCACATGTTGGTAACGTATTCTCTGGCTCACCTGTAGAATGCAATGTGACTTCGAACCAAATATTGAGCACCCAGGGCGCCGATGAAGACAACGCCCAGCGGGCTGCTTTCCCCGATGAGTTAAAAGCCCCATTGGGAGATAGTCCTAGCGCACCCAAAACAGAAAGACAACCAAGACGAGCATGTGCGTCAGCCACTGAGCCGAACGAGCAGACCTTAGCAACTTGGACCGACGCGAAGGAGTCTTCGCGTTGGCGCCGGAGGTTTTGTCCTTCGCGTTCTGTCTGTGCTGTATCTCTCCTCCCTACCTCTCTCAATCAAACCCCTCATCCAGCCCCCCGAGTCCCACCAGCCAGTGCTCGAGTGTGTGTCGGCAAGATCCTTTCCTCTTCCTCTCAAGAAGATGGTCGCCGTGCATGAGGCGGTTGACCATCCGTCCACATGGCTTGCAGCGCGTTATGCCTCGCTTCGATCGCTTCCACTTTCCCGCAACAGTTGCACTACACTTGCAACTTGGGTGGCACAACCCCCCATCTCTCAACGGGTCCCAGTGCTTCACTCATATATGTTGCCCAAGTCATTTGATCGAAGCTGTGGCAGGGTAAGGTGAGAAGGAACAGAGGTAAAGGGGAGCGAGTTGCAGCAGAAGAAAGGGCACCGCTGAATTGTAGGGTCCTTGTGTGGCGGATGGCCTGTGCGGAGGGTAAATTGGTCAAACCAGCATAGTCTGCGATTCATGAAGGGACCGTTCATCTCAACTTTCATCCCAACGATGCCCCTGCGAGCAGCCCAACCTCGAAGATGTGCCACGGAAAAACAAGAGGAAACAAGAAAAACCTGCCTTCTGGCTTCGAGAACAACAACAATAGCCGGATCTTGACGCCTGATAATCAAACTCCCACGCCCGAAGCAACATGCTCACACAGCGTTCCATGGCCAGAGCCCCTGTCAAAGCCCTGGTCGCTTTGCGAAAAGCTTTGCGAAAAGCTTTGCGAAAGAATTCCCCGAAGCCGTGGAACGCAGCCTAGATTCTTCTACGGCTACCGCCGCTGAAGCCTGAGCGTCCCTTGCCTGTGCCTTTTCCCTCTCTCGAAGCCGAGGGTAAACAAGTTCCCATTGCAAACGGGAAATGAAGACAGCCAAACCAGGTCTGCCTGCCAAGCATCCCTAGCAAAACCTCTCTGCCTCTTTCATCTCCCCTCCCGCCACCAGTTCCAGGGCGATCGTTGTAAGTCGGGCACGAGGTGGTGTGGATCGTCCCCACGGCTGACCCGGCATTCCGCTCATCGGGCACCAACTGGAGGACGCTCCCTCTGTTGAGCCCATCAACAGTCAACTCCAACCTCTCTGGAAGCTTTCTTTTAACATGCACGTCGTCCCGGAGCGGATGCACGTTGCATGACTCCCGCAAGACCTTTCCTTGTCCTCCTCTGTGTTCTGTGTGGTTTCAGGCTTTTTCTATTTTATTTCTCCAGCGCCTGTCCTTACCGTCTCATCCCGTTTCCGGTAGCAGACCAAGAACAGGTGAGGGCCATCGTCATCTTCCCGACCTGCGCTGCAAAGTGGCTTGTGGGGATATTCTTAGGCCCGTGATTGCAACCATGTCCCACCGACAGCCCCCGCCCAAGCCGGCCCGGTGCTCGCGGCCCCGGACGGCCACAACTTCCGGTTCGGCACCGATGGGCTCCGAGACCAAGGCTCCAGCTCCCAAGATCTCCAAGCAGACCACCACTACCCTGGCGGCACCGAAGCCTGTCCGCCCTGTCTCAGCAACACTCCAGCCCCCGACGCCGCAGTGGACAGGAAACCCTAGCCCGCCTTCCTACACCAGCTTCAATGTCCCCCCGCCTGCAAGCCCGGCACCGAACGCCAGCGCCGGCGGCCCATCAGCTCCTCCGACAAAACCCTCCTCTTCGCCCGGTGTTTCCGCTTCCAGCCGTCTGGCCGACCTCCGCAGTCCGGGACCTGGTGCACTTACCAGCTTCCCTCCTCCCCCGCCAACGCCACCCCAGAGAGAAGCAACGAGCTATTTCCCCAAAGGTATCGCACAGCCCCCGAAGAAGCCATCGACTCCCGTGCCCGCTGCCGCCCGGGTTCCCGCTAGTATGGCACACGGAGTCTTGACTCCTCCAGAGAAGGCGGCGAGTCCCGTGGAAGCGCCCAATACCAAGCAACGACCTGGGATGATCGACTTCGACAACCTTGAAGAGACTCTCCAAAACCTGCGCTTCGCACCCTCGCCGATGCTGTCCACCATCTACTCCGTGCCATCAACACCTCGCGACGAGCTTTCTACCCCCGACTTCAGCACCGGCACCACGTCTTGCTTCACACCTCCGTCTACTAACCCTACCCCCGAACCCGTTACGCCCCTGGACCTGACTCCCCGAGGACCTCCGCCAGCAGCCACAGAACCCATCGTGTCACCCAGCAGACCGCGCGCCAACTCCCGCAGAGCTAGCCCGCCCAGCCGAAAACGTGGACGTGGCGTGGTCGCCTGCATTGATAGCCCTGTGACTTTTTGCACAACATGGTACACTCATCCTACCGCCCCAGACTTTTTCATCTGCTCAAGATGCTATGAAGACCACCTTGTCGGCACCCGCTTCGAGCACGATTTCCGTGGCAAGGTGTGCGACGACAACAAGCCCCGCGTGTGCCGCTTCAGCAAACCCCGAATCAAGGACCATATCCTCCGAAACACTCTCGCCACGGGACGAATTGAAGACCTTATCAGTTTTCTTCGCCATAGAGGTACTATCCCCGATTGCAGAGGACTCGACGGCGTCAGGGGAAGCGAAGGGGCTAAATGGTACCGCCCCAAGAATAATGCCGTCCCGAACATGGTTGTTTGTCAAGCCTGCTTCGAAGACCACATCCAGCCCTGTGGCTTCGCCGCAAACTTCGAGGCGGCTGCAGGACAGGCGCCTAACGACGTGTGGTCGTGCGACCTGTCCATCCAATACATCCAGAACATCTACAAGATCGCCGCAGCCAAGAACGACTGGGCCGGCTTCACAAAGGAAGCCGTCGCCCGGATGAACATGCCTACCTGCGCCACGCGGCAGAAAGTAACCGTGGGATCCCGGAAGTGGTTCACTCCGACCACGAACCACGAGGGCGTCCTCGTTTGCGCTGCCTGCTACAGCGACCACATCATCGGCTCCGGCGAGGAACGTAGGTGGCGCGACGCGGGAGACAACCTCGCTTCCCGATACGGTAGTTTGGTCTACTGCGTACTGGGACACTTCAACGTTGGCATTGCCATGTCGCGTGCCATTGAGACCAAGGACTTTTCCATCTTCTGGAAAGCCCTCGGCACGGCGTGCAGTGAAGAGTTCTGCAGCCCGCAGGGGATCAAGGACGGAAAATGGTATACCTTCCCGTCACACCCCGAAGAATTCGGGATCTGTGCTTCATGCGTGGCTACCATCGCCGAGCCACTTGGCCTCGCATCCTCTCTCGTCCCCAAATGCGGTGTGTCCCCTGGCACAACAATCCTCTGTTCCTTCAACCCCGCAAGCCCGCGATTCGTCTCGTACATGACGAAGCTCTTGGAAGGCTTCTTCACCGCCGACACTCAGCCCCTTGAATCTTACGCCCTCGAGTTTGCCAGCCTACCCCTTTGTCCTCGCGACGAAGACTTTCAGAACCGGCGATGGTACGGGTGGAAAGACTGCACCATCTGTCCGTCCTGCTATCACGAGTTCGTACGCGGCACTGCCCTCGCCGCCTCGATGTCTCTGAAGGGTGAGATCGTCCCCGCAAGTCTTATGTGCGAGATGTATAGCCCGCGCATGCGCGGCCTCTACGCTGAGGCCTGCGCGCGCTCACCGCCTGATCCGTCGGAGCTCCTAAAGATGTCCAAGGCCCGCCGTGCGGTGTACGTCGAGACTGTTCCCACGATCCGGGAGATGATCATGGAGGCGGAGGTGGCGCTGGGACAACAGCGGATGTTGAATGTTATGGGTTCTACTAACAGGGCCATGGGACAGATCCAAGAGGTCACGAGGCAGAGCCCGGGTGTGTACAACATGCCGGGTGTTGGACTCGGGTTTTCCAACCACTTTGAGATGCAGGGTGCGCTATATGGAAAGCAAGCGAATTCGATACTGGCTGAGTACGGTTCTGGAACGCGAACGCATGTTATCAAGCAGTTAGAGAGAAAGTGGAGGGAGGTGGAATGAATCGGCTTGAGATGGGGAAAAAGGGAGTGTGGTCTTGTATTTCCTTTGTCTAAAGATACCATTTAGAATTCCAACATTTGATCCAACTGCTGCGCTGAAGATGCCGCGATCGCGGTTCCTGCCTGTGAAATGCCTTGGCTGATTGTCTAATTATCTCAGTTTTGGATAAGCGCTAATAGCAGCTTGACCTCCGGTATGGCAAAACAGGACATTTTTCCCGCTGAAGCCTCCTTCCCTTGCCGTGTGCAACAGCCCAGTGAACGCTTTACCAGTATAGACAGGGTCAGTCAGAATGCCCTCTGTGCGCGCCAGCTCCTTGATGCCGCTCTCCGTCCGCTCATCAAGGCGGCCATATGATCCACCAAGATATGAGTAATCTATGTCAAAGTCGTCAATTATAAAATCATCTGTATGGAGTCCAATATAGGAACCCGTGAGTTTCGCAATGCCCAAGACCAATTCAGCCACGTTGTCCTTTGCTGACCTCAAGATCGAGTACCCGACCAAGCGTTTGTTGGAGCCCTTCAGGCCCAACTTCTGCGCAAGCTTGAAGCCGGCGACCATACCCCCTAACGTTGAACCAGACCCAAGAGCCACGGTGATGACATCGAAAGACGTCCCAAGCTTCGCCTCTTGCTCCAGCAATTCAAAAGCCCACCTGGCATAGCCTAGGCCACCAAGAGGGTGAGTGCTTGCCCCGGCTGGAATGGGATACGGTTTGCTTCCCCGCTCCTTGAGAGTTGAAATCACCTCATCTACGGTTGTGTCGATTGGGAAAGTCTCTGCTCCAAGGATCTCGTTAATCTGGATGTTGCCTGCGTACTTGTACTCGACATCACCTGATGCAACAGGGTCACTAGGATGCAGGGCAACCTAGTTTTCTGTCAGTAGGTATAACGCCAATCAAACCACTCACGTAGGAGTACGAGCCCACCTTGAGTCCGAGTCGTGCCGCAGCGGCGGAGGTTTGGCGCATGTGGTTTGACTGGATGCCGCCGGTAGTTACCACAGTGTCTGCCCCTCGTTCGATTGCGTCCGCCAAGACATATTCCAGTTTCCGCACTTTGTTTCCCCCGAACGAGAGCCCGGAGTTGCAATCTTCACGCGCGATCCATAGAGATGTTCCGTTATCCAGATCTTTTGTCAGCCGCAAAAGTGGTTCAATGTCTGCCGGTCGATCGTAGAGCAACTGGACGCGTATAATCTCGCTGAATGGAGATGGGAGAGCAACCATCTTCACCACTTGACATCAACGAATTTTACAGATTGACTACCGAAAGGCTTTACCATCCGGAAGGTAAAAAAAATATTTTAAGGAGGAAAGTGTTTATAAATGAGGGCATTTCTATCCAACGTAAGCAGGACCCCGCTCCTCCCCCCACGCAATAAGGTATGACGTGCGAGGTAATCCCGCGTTAGGTAGCATTCCTACCGGACTCGGTCAGTTTGCATGCTGCTCACAACTCGAAAGATTGAGCCTCATGGTATTCGACGTTCGGACCGGAATCTCAGCCCACCGAGTTGAAATATGTGGTTGAGAGTATGCTTTACAACATAGACTGAGCGTTTCAACTGCAGAACAGTTGATTCTGAATGCATGACGCTTCCAATCTTAAAGAAACCTGTCTTCAAGGAGAAAATAAGGATAGGCTTGCTAGAGACGATGACTGAACGGGGTGGGGTTGATTGGCTAGCAATCTTGCCCTCCGGCAATAACAAGAGAACCACGACCTCGTAATTGATTGGTAATTAGCAACGAACCACGAAGTATCTTAGCTTTTGCTTCAGTCAAGTTCTAAAATCTGTATGTTTTGATCGGTAGCTTCAGTTCTGATGACTAGGAGCGTACATTGTCTTTGGCATGGGAGGACCCCTCACCACATCTCATGAATTGTGTTTCAAATTGAGGAAAGCGACCATTTAAATTATTCTTATAGACAACTTGTATCGATTCCTTTACCAGACAAATTCTACCTGCTATCAGAACGCTGCCACTACAGAGAGAACATGGAAATCAAAACAGAAACGTAAAGGCTGGAAATGCACAGGCTTCTAAGTTTTCATAGAATATGAAGAAATGAGACTATCCCGGGCGAAGGTAAAACTTGAGATATTGAAAGATTTCATCTGAAGCCCGAATTAAGTCTCTAAGAGACTGCGGCCCCTGAAGATCATAAAACTAGCTGAAGCGACTGATAATGCTAAGGTATATGCCATAGCGCCTGTAATGCGAAACCTGAAACCCAAATTGATATCTTATGTCCGTTCATATGCCACACTTATTTATGAACGATGGAAAAGCTAACAGCATTTTATAAAAAGAGAGCGCCGACAGCAGCGGCGCCGATCAGGCCGAGACCCTGAGGAGAGACGACTCCCGCAGCATTCGGGGTCTGGGTGGCCTGGCCGTTGGCGTTGGTAGGGGTGGCGTTGCCGCCGCCGTTGCCGTTGTTGTTGCCGGAGCCAGCGCCGGAGGACTGCGTAGGGGAGGCTCCACTGCCGGCGCCGGAGCCGGGGGTGATGGTGGTGGTCAGCTGGGCCGAGTTGGTGGGGCGGGCTGCAGAGACGGAGGGCGTAGTGGAAGCGTAGGACGCGGTGGCGGCGTATGAGGTGCTAGCAAAACCGCATGTTCTCAGGATGTCGTTGATGTCTATAACATGATCAGTAACTGCAATTAGTGAAAAGTTGAGGTAGGATAAACTCACCGTCGAGGTCATCACGGTCCTGAACGTTCTGGTCCATGCAGCTGGCGCACAAGGCAGCGTACTGGGAGACGTTGATGCTGTTGTTGGTGCAGACGCACTGGGCCTCAAGGCGGTCCTCGGTGAGGTCGTTATTGATCAAGTCATCATTGACCTCGCAAGCCTGACCGAGGTCGTAGATGGGCCGGCAAACGGCACCACACTGGGCAGGGATGTCATCGTTGTCGAGCTGGAGGTCGGCCTTGACGAAGGCGGCGGCGGCGAGGGAGAGGGCAACGCGGTTGAAATGCATTTTGGCGGTTGGTTTGTGTATTTCTTGTTGGCTTAGATGGTGTTACTGTATGCAGGATTGTGTACTGCTTGTTTGAGTAGTCGTTCTGTAGTTGTTGTTGATGAGATTGGAGTGATGATGATTGGAATCGACAATTACGGGCGGAATGATGCAGGATATATAGTTCTATCCCGGAAAGCTTTACTCTTGGGGAAATACAGAAACGCTTGCCGGCCGGGACCAACAACGACAAGGACCCAAAAAGCAAACCCACGTATAACCGCAAGGCAATGTCTCGGGCAGCGACCGCGCATCGTCACTTGGAGGCTTGGGTCTTGGTTGGCCGCTTGGCACTGGGCAGGTCTCCATCTCGCGCACCCTCCCAGTCAAATTGCAGCTATTCAAAAGTGGGTTTCGATGAGCGAAGCCAAGAAACCCCCTCGCAACCCCAGCCTCAACCGACGACTCAACATCCCGGTTGTTATCGACCGGTAGTTTATTTTCTGCCAAAAGCCCACTGAGCAAGTCTAAACTGGAGCGTTAACGCGCTAATTACCTAAAGTTGTTCCCGTAGAAGCCTTCCTGTGTATCCGAAAGCCCAAAGGGTGGCATTGGGGGCTTTTTTGTCTCTATGTTCACCGGGTTGTCCTGCTTTTCAGAGCCCGTGTCTCTTCACCTTGTCCGCTCCGCTCGCCCCGAATCTCCAGGAAAGCTTAATGCGATACACCCGGGGCCCCCTTGTATTCCCATGAACAGTCACAATTCGACAGCGCGCCTGTACTCCCCCCTCCAAATGAGGACAGGTGTCGCGTGCCACGGCTTGACAGCATGATTACGGATATGACCGCACCGTACATGCATGTTGAGTCTGATAGCAGTGAAGGCGACGGCCGAGTCAATGCTGGGGCGACAGCCGGGCGAGAGCCGAACGCCGCAAACATGAGGCGCCGAGACTCCCGCACAGAAGCTAACCGAAAATGGGGAGGTTGCGTACTACTCACCTCGCTCCATTCCAGCGCATTCTTGATTTGGGAGAGACCATCTGCCAAGATGGAGATGCTCAATCGTACACGCCTGCGCCTCAACATGACCATCGACTGAACCAGTCACGATAGAGGGTTTGGTGCCAGACCAGGGCCTCTCATTTCTTCCTCGAGAGTACTGCGTAGAGCACCCATTCTCTAGTTTCTTTTCTGCCAATGTTGCCAATCTACTAGTAATCACAATGACCAAACCTTCATTTTGGGTTTGCGTGCATCACTTGAGACGACAATCACTCGTTGCCGGCAGATCCCCGCCAAGAAGAACAGAGCCACAGAGACACACATCCCTTCCGCCTCCCTCGCCAGCTCACCAAGCAACTAGGCACAAATACCAAGCCGCCTTACAGCAGCTGCACCATCAGCAGCTCCCTCCGACTGGACCATCTAGCCGCAACCCCAAGAAAAGATCCGATAATGAGCTGTCGTGTTTCATCTGTTCTCTTGGCGGCATGGTCTCAGCGACCATCAAGAGAGGTGACAAACTCCCTGCTGCTCCATTCCCTGCTCCTCGTTCGTCCATGTCTCGAAAGATTGAAGGGGAACTTCCTTGCCTGTCCAACACCGAATGACGCTGAGCTGCGGATGATCGACGCCGCGCTCTGCCACCGGGATCAACACTAAAAGCGCGGCGTCCGACCAGTGAGAAGTTTTCTCTTCTCTTTCTATGACTTGTGACTGGCTGCTACTACCTGTTGGTTTTCGTCAACTCCACGCAACCCTCGTCGCATGGAGGGGAAAAGCGTTGTAGCGGAGAATTGGCTTCTTCACTTCCCCCCTCTCCACCCCAGACAACAGTTCTGGAGCTTGCATCCCCAAGCCAGCTGAAGAGGTGCGGGTATGTGATGCTAATTTTAGGCACCTCACGATGCACTTGCATCTTGGCGCTCCTCTAATCTTTTCCCCTTCTGAACCCAACAACCAAAACAAGGCCCACTATGAAATGATCCCAGCGAATAAGCTTTTTGAAGAACGTTCAGCGATCCCACGAACTTCTGTTGAACTTCTAGATTTACATACTCTCCGCAGAAACAAAAGATGTCGCTCCGAGTTTCCCCGACCCTGTTGATGTTTCTTCTGCTGATCTCCCCACCGGTCCACGCGGCTTGCCAAGCCGTCACTGAAGCTTCGCCCCAGCCTTGCTTGTTCTCTCACACGCAAAAGAAAAAAGACTCAACCTCATGATGAAGTGTATTAATAGAGTCAAAGTGGATATTAAAAGATTTTACCCGGAGGCAGAAACCGCTGCTTGATGATCTCTGGCACACAGGGACGGCAGCTTGCAGCGGTGAGGATCTCAGTTTAGCGACCAATGGACTCGACAACATTGCTCGAAGACTCTCGTTAGGAAGCAGCCCCAAAACGGCGTCGTGACAGTGAATTTTTGACATGTTCTCTTCTTGTTTTCTTCCAGTAAGATAACCCTCTGAGCGTTGGGGTCGCTAGGAGTTGATTGCACATGATGTGGCCATGCCGATTTTAGTTCATTCTGTCCTTCAAGGGAAGGGATCGTAGCAGCAGAATATGTTCCTCAAGTTTAGTTATCGACAGCTGACAGCCGACAGTGACTCGCGACTCAGTCTCAAGATCTTCACACGACAAGAACGTAACGAATCCCCTAGTCTTGACAAGAATGGAAAGAAAACGGTTCATTATTGGTTCTTGTTACTTCGTTCAGTTAACTTACACCGACCGGTTCGAGTCTTTCGTCGTAATGATTCAACGATAGGTCCTGGTTGTTCCTTTTTGTTCTGACCGCAGATTCCTGAGTATTACAGGTATCCGGAACATTTCAGGAGATAGCACACTGTTCTCTCAGACGGAAGCTTATTAATAGTGGCGGATTTCTTGCTTCATCATAACCCAACGATTACAACATTTATCAGAATGTGATCCAATAGGTGGAAATGGAAGTAAGTGAAGGGGAGGTTGATGTGGATATGGGTTGCATTGAGCCATGAACCACATGAGAACCTTCAAGTTCAGGTCATTCATTGTGAGCGATCGAAAGCTAACTCTATGGCAATGTGTAAGAAATTGTGGAGAAGGCTTTAGGACCATCGACATGCGAAATTGTCGACAGCGACACGCATGAAGTTGGTCTGCATGTTTTGGCAAGATTCAAATGCTCGTCAAGATGCCCATAGCGACCTGGTAAACTAATCTCAAACCAGTCCAACTTGAATGAAGATTACAATCAACAGGAAGCGCTTGAAGCTACATCGAGAGCTAGATACTCCAACTTACTGGCAAAATCGATCCAGACTCATTGAAGAGTACTCGGGATCTAGGCTTCGATCGCCATGTCGAATTCAGAGGAAAAAGCACAGCTGTCTTGATGTCAGGCGCTCTCTTCCGCCCACCCGCGGCTGAGACTCCTTCCTGAGGCCTGCCACCCTTTCTGGAGGCTCGATGGCCCCCTGGCCGACGCTGTGTGGGTCATGAAGAGCGATTGCGACCCGGGCTCCCTAGAACTTTTGTTCAGAGGCCAAAGCTGACACCCGTCTTCGCAGTCGCCGCTAATAGAGCTCAATTTCTCGCCTATAATTGTGTTTGTTAATGATTTTAAATCAATAAAAGAGCGTTTGGCTTGACTGTTACTGTGAAAATAGTGATCCTGACTGTGTTGACGAATAGAAAGAATGTGGACGAAGGCGGGATTTTTTACGTTTGTTAGAGAGACTTCTCGCACTATGAATTGAAATCGGACGAGGAAAGGCTAAATAACCTACTGGTGTACTGTAAGTACGTCCTTTGTTGAGATGCACGAGTACCTGTAAACAGCGTATCTCTGGCTTTTGAGCCCAACAGGGACCTGTAGATTGCTATGGGCGACATATTGAACGACGAGCCTTGGTCCATAGAGACGAAGTTTATGGTCAGTTATCATGCGCCGCACTACTTGATAGTGTACGAACAGGCGGAATAGATTGACGACGGTAGCAGACGGTTGAATCCATGGTTGCAGGCACAAACTGAGACGAGACATTGAGAGAGCAGCAAGATAGCGAAATAGCTCGTTGAAGAGAGCCAACAGGTTATCTAAGGACGCAAGACACATTAATTGGGGGGGGGCTTTTTAAAGGGGAGTTTTGTTTTATTCCATATTCATTTTCAAACTCTTCTCTTATAACACTGGCGGTTTCCTTTTTCTGATATACTTATTGCCTCACACCGCCAACCACACTCTCCTAGCACGTTCTGTGAGATCGAACGGGCGGAGAAAAACTATTCAACTGCTGAAAACCTAATTACTCCTATTTCAATACTCAACTGCTGGATTAAGTTTTGTGGAGCTTCGGATAACAGGGAGTTACTCATCGTATGTTGAACAGTCTAGGCTGTGAATCTACCAAGACAATGGAGATACTCTTTGACAATGTAAGACAGTTCTATTGGCCCAGTGCAGAAAGAGATCCGTCAGAGCCATTATGAAAGTAACGAGAATCTTGTCTCTGTCCAGGGCAAGGTGTGTACAGTAAGATTCAGCCTGAGAAGCGTGTGATGAAGTTTCTCTGGATACAAGGCGTATGGCGATGTTGAGGCTGTCTTTAATGTATTTTAGCATTCGTTTTCAAGAACGTAGGCATTGTGAATAAAGGGAGACTTAAACTCTCATTGCTATGTCATCGGACAGAACGTTGTTCAAGTGTTGTTCAAGCGGCCGGCTACGCAGTTTGATCTAGGGTATCGCACCAGGGAACAGCCTCGTTTGTGACAAATTATTATCTATGGATGATAACATTCTGAGGAGTTATCCTTCTTCAAATATCACCATTCTTTTCAAACAAAAGTTCCTAGTCGGGGTTCGATATGATGTTCCATAGACGGCCATGGTCGTTACATATGCAGATTTACAGTCATGTGTCTGGTAATTAACCCCTCATATTGCCATTTTACATAGGAAACATGAAGAGGGCGCATAAGTATTTCCTATTTTCTGTGGCGAACTGATCACCGTCAAAGTCACGGTCCCCACTCACAGCAAACCCCCACGTCTCTTCACGTGAGAAGAAAACACTGCGCCCGAACACAGACTCGGGATCTCGGAAAGCCCGACCTCAAACGTGCACCTTGTTCCTGAACTGCTATATACTGACAAGCAAATTATCATTCTTGGTATGGGGGGTCGTTTCTTTCCATCATTCGTCGATTACCTGAAAGGCCAGCCGAAGGCCAACTTGATGGTTGCATTAGGCGGGGTGGTTTGCGTAACGCCCGGCGCTGGACTCAGGATGGCGCGGGATGAGAGGGGACCGGGCCCAACGCCGAGCCCGGAGTTCTGAACGCTGCATCGTGGTTCGCGGCCTTTGAGAATAAAGCAGGCCTATGAAACCTTTGCCAATTCTTTTTGTGACTGCAGTCTGCAAGGAACCGCCGGCTGACGCAATACGGACGTGTTGGGGAGTTTGGAGATTGCGGAAGAGCTTGTGGCAGGGAACATGGTCATACAAAGACCGCATGATTCGCCGTATCTTTCTGCTAGCTCAACACACGCACTTGGTCAGAGCCCGGGCGTTGAGAAGAGCGTGGGGGTCACTCTGGGGTTCTGGATTTTCTTTTGATCAGAAAAAGCCCACGCGCCGCCTAGAACACACATCGGCAGGGCGAGAAAATAGCGTGGCCACAGTCACGAGACAGGATCGAAACATACATGTTTGGACCAACCATCTGCCCTAACTCTAGGCCGCCTTCATTGGCCCATATCGTCTGCAATCCAAGCGTTTCGGCTGAGCCCCGCGGCTCCGAATTAGTCTTCCGCGGCCGGAGGTTTCCACCATGTAGTGCAAGGTCATTGAGTTCCACCCTGGAGATGATTCGACACCCCTACTGTTGATCACACGACCTTATGTCCTAGCCAATTATTGATTTCGTTGGAAGTAAAGTACCTGCTGCATTGCTGCTTAGGGATGTGGCAATGGTAAACTCTCATACGGGACGAGCATATCTTGAAGAGATACCGGCGCGGTCGTTCCAAAATAATACGACCGGCCTACCGGAGAAGATCCGTTACCTTTTCATGTCTAGTGGCGTCGCACCTCGTGATGGATGTGCCATGCCATCCAGCTTACCGCACATGGTTGCCTGCCATGCTTGCCATGCCTGGCATGTCAGCCCGGACTTCACAGACACATTCTGTGGTCTACGCATCCAGCCGCTTGTTCGAAAGCGGCAGGACAGGGCGTAGGCAAATAGCCACCCCCACGCCGCGCTGCCGCCCAACCGTGCGATGCCCACCAAATATTAACTAAGCCGCATGTTGAATGTCTTGGGATCCCGGGGCTAGCTGGAACCATTGCGTCTCTTGGGAGAAGCGTTCATGACCAGCCTGAACTCTATTTGTCCGAGGCGGCCTCTACATGAACCCCTTGAATCGGAGGAGAAGCAAACAACGCTTTTCATAGCCCACCGTCCTCCTCTTTGCTACAAGGTTTCAACCCTATTGCTACTTGAATCCATCTGTTTATAAGACGACAAGGCTCTCCCGATCTCCGTTGTTCTGCTTCTCATCCTTTTTGATTCATTTCTTCACCCAAAAACATTTCTTCCCAGAGTGCTCTTCGATAATTTGATTGCTGCATATCAAAATCACCGCAATGCCTGCTACCACCATAGCCACTCCTCCATCCTCAGAGGCCCAGTACGGTGCCGCCAAGGCGGAAGATCTTCGACTTCCGGATGGCGTATACGTCCCTACCTTAGCATTCTTCACTGATTCAGAAGAAGTCGACACGAACACCCTCGAGCGTCATCTCGTTCGACTCATCAACTCAGGTGTGGCAGGCATCGTCGTTCACGGATCCAACGGCGAAGCGGTTCACCTGACACGAGAGGAACGCAACTCGATGATACGCTGCGCCGCCGATACCATCCACCAGGAAGGTCACGATGTCAAGATCCCGCTTATTGCCGGGTGCGGGGCTCAGTCGACCCGGGAGACACTCCAACTTTGCAAAGACGCTGCCAAGAGTGGTGCGTCTCACGCACTGATGCTTCCCCCCAGCTACTATGGCTCCCTGCTCGACGATGAAAAGATTGTCCAGCACTTCTACGCGGTTGCGGACGAGTCACCCATTCCTTTACTGATCTACAACTTTCCCGCGGCGGCATCGGGACGGGATCTTACCTCAGACGCCATCGTTGAAATCGCGCAGCACCCCAACGTCGTTGGCGTCAAGCTTACATGCGGCAACACGGGCAAACTCGCACGAGTTGTGAATGACGTGCCCGAAGGCTTCTTCGTGGCGGGCGGCAGCGCCGACTTCATCTTGCAGGGCCAGGTCGTTGGCGGAAACGGCACCATCTCCGGTATAGCCAACATTGCGCCGAGGGCATGCGTGCGTATCATGGAGCTTTTCAGTCAAGGCAAGCTCGCCGAAGCGCGGCGGCTACAGGCGATTGTGGCTAAGGGAGACTGGGTCGCCATCAAGACGGGCTTCGTGGGCGTGAAGGCGGCGATCGGGCACTTTGAGCAGTACGGCGGGGCGCCGCGAAAGCCTTGCGTAAGGCCATCGCCTCTGGAGCTGAAGACCATTGCGGAGGGGCTGAGCCAGCTGCATCGGTTGGAGAGGGATTTGGAGGAGGAGGCGACTGGCGGTGGCGTACACTGATTGATGGACTATTCCTGAGGCCGTTTGGTTTACCCGGAGGGCTGGAGCTTGCGTGTGGTGTGAAGTAGCAGTGGCACGGATGGGGGAGCAGGATGGATGGGAGGCAAAATTGGGATGGATGGAACGCAGGCTCTCGGGCGCAAGGCGGTCATGGCGTGGAACTGGTGGTCGGGGAGAAGGTGGAGGTGGAGTGACGGCTGGACCTAATTTGCTAGCCGGAGCAAAATCCGGATTGAAGCGAAAATGGTCAGGTTTTGGACGGCAAGAGGAGAGAGGGCTGAGTACTAATCGTTGTCAATGTGGAAAAGGGAGCATGAGTATGACTGATGTGAATGGACGGATATTCACGGAACGCGTGTCACTGAAAGCAGTCGCAGCTGCTAAGCTGACCCTCTTGATTGCTACGTTACTTGGTGGCCCGAGATCATTGAAACAGTACACCCATTCGGTTGGAATCATCACCCAAAGGCGAGATCCATAGGTGACGGACATGGCGTTGGGGTGATATGGCATTAACCTCATTATGCGTGACCACTTACGAAAAACATAACGTCAGCATTCTATTCAAATGTGACTCAATGTAAAAAGTTATCTCTCATCATTATGAATTATGGATTACCTTGGTGTTTCTCCAAAGGTAAAGGTTGCCAATTACAGGCACGTAAAGTTCTGGACTTTAAGAAGTTGGGTGACTCGCACTCAAACTACAAGGTTCTACCATCGGGTTTCCCCACGCTGTACAGAAGATCTTAATTTCTGCTTGTCTTAAAAGATTGTCCAGAACCGGTAGCGGTGGAATGTTGCCACAGGAGATGAGTTGGATTTCGGAGGCTGTATGCAATAAAGCGGCATTAAGTATTCCAATTCATTCGCCAGTTCGTGATTGATCACATTGATTACTAGAAATCTGTATATCGCCACGTCGCAACTTGTGAGAAATTTAACGGGCGATGTCGGCCTCATTGTGATGGCAAAAGCCTCATTGTCGTTGTCATTATCCAGAGGCGGGCAGAGTGGAAATCGCATTCGCGCAGATTCTGAGATCCGCGTTGATCGCCGCGGTGCTTGGCAAACCCGGGACCCCAGGTGACGATCACAGTGAAACCCCGGTGACTGGAGGAGGGAAAATAGCCAAGAGAGGTAGAGAAATCGAACAATGCCGATCCGTGACCAGTAGAATCGTAGAGGAGGATGTCCTCCTCTTCCAAGGCAAAACACTAGAAACTGATTCCATCGATGTGGTACGCGCGCGTATCTCAAGGCAAGGAACTGAAGATCAGCGCCGGTGGGGGATAGTTCCCCTATGCACCCCGCAATTCTTCTGGGGGTTGCTGATCATCTACAGAAAGGGGTGTATGTCAAACAGCAGCCAGGCTCGGACTTTTGTTCTGTGGATTATGTGGCTACAAGTGAATACGAGATCGAGGCATAAACCCTCGTGATTTTATGACATTATCAGTTATTCGAGTCTCGTTGCAATATCTATAGTCGCTTGTTCGGCTGGTTGAGCGCTGAGCAACTTCCGAAGCGGTTCCATGTTTTTCAAATGCTGGTCTAGGCAGTTCATACGCTTCAAGGTGAACATGTGCAGTAATTGAAGCATGGTAGTACCCCGACCATGGTTCGGCTTGTGGTGGCGTCTAACACGCAACCGATGACACCAATGAGAGGCAGGTCATCCCGATGGTCAGAATGAGCAGGAACAATGATACACACTAGGACAGAAAAGCTGTCCTACTAGTTGTATGAATCAATCAGATAGAACCTTCGGATATAGCTATTGCTGTGCGCAATGAACATAAATGTAAATCGGAGTTCACACCTTGTTTTATCTCACGACTTGCAGTGCGAAGAGGGCGCAGCCAAGGTTGCTGAAAGGTTTATACTCAAAAAGTATAATTCTATCCAATCCGTTCCATCGGCCATTTGTTTCAACATTGCATCGCCGGGAACATCGCATGAAAGATTCTGACATTTAATGGTTTGACCTGCTGTTGACCTCCCAGGCAAGTTCTAACTGCTTGATAAGTGCTACGAAATGCGCAAAGAGTATCAAAGCCACAAATTCCTTCCCTTGAAGGCGCTGGACTAAATCCTCTGGAACATGGTAATTATATCCAAACAAAGACGAACACCCGAATTCGACCTCTTTACGGTGTCGGTGTCTCCAAATACTGCTTTGAAACAAGCATACAACTGGCAACATGCTTGGTGATAAGCGTCCCGTTCCCCATGGTAATGTATAGTATCGAGCACCGAATCTTGTAGGTTCCGTAGTGCTTTGCTCTAGGATATGCCACAATCGTCATCTAGCGGCTGCTCAGATCCATCTTCGCAATTTCATACATAAAGGCTAACGGTCGATTGGGCTCAGTTCAGCCCAAGCGGAAGGATGTCTCCGCTACCGACCGCAAACCACGGAAGAAGATGAACCATTCAGCCTCGATTCCATCGATGAAGAGGAGGTAGCTTCCACTTCGGAGACCCACGACGAAGGTTTGTAGACCTGTGAGCATTGCAAAGATGAAGAAGGCGTCGCATGTCGCAGTGGTGATGCTAGCAAGTTGCGGTGAGGCGGTTTCTATGGCGGCGTCCCAATGCGTCGTGGCCTTGTGCCGGTGCCAACTCTTCTGTTTGTTCTGCTCAAGCGTCTCCATGTGCAGACCTGCAATAGCGAGAATAGTGTAAAGGGTCAAAGTGACGGAAGAGTTTTCAAGTCCTGAATGTCGAGGTTTGGGGTTGAACTCGTGAGTTGTAAGCCATCTATGCTGTCTTCTCGAGTATCATCAGACTTCGCTCAATGAACTTGTGGTTTTGGGTTGAGACTGCAGACCAACGAACATTTTAAACAATTAGTACAGGTTGGTTTCTTCTCGTCGCACTTCAGCCCCGATGTCGGCTAATTTTACATCCATATACCGAGATAACTCACCTTAAGTCTTCTTCCCTTGCAGGAACCGCAACCACCCCTTGATTTTCTGTGAGATCTATGAATAGCCTTGCCACCCCATGCACCGTCCCGTAAAGGTTCGTTCATCCTCATGTATAGATGCCATTCAGACAACCTCAGGCGAGCGTTCGGCAACGCTACATATAATTGTGAGTTTCAAGTCCTTCCAGGCACACATGGTGTCGATTTCCCTTACGCTTTCCACAATGGGCCGAATGAGATTGAGTCAGGGGTACATAGCGGCGTCATTTTCAAGCTTGCGCAAATACTGCAGGGTTACATTGTCAACTTTGTCAAGTTTGGCAGTCTCAATGGCCCTGGGATGCCAGAGATTCCGATAACTGACATTGACGTAAACATACTCGCCTTCAACATCAGCGGTGTTAATGTCATCAGAGATACTACTACCAACGACCGACGTGCATGGCTGCAGAAGGCACTTTATGCTTAGTTGCCATTGCGCTATGGCAGTCGCCCTTCTTCGGAGATGTAGCTGTATCAATTGGACTTGAACGACTTGATCGTTGGTAGCTAGATTAACCCCCTGACGGAGGTTAGCTGAACAGCACATATGGCCCTGATGTACGCACGCTTTGTAGCTTGACAACTTCCTCGAATATCTATTAACAGAGCACGTACGCAGGCAACTAGTGAATAATACAAACACACATATGTGTACACTTCATAATTCTCTCTCTAAAAGATAAGTATACTCAACGCCATATCTAAAGTGAGGTTGTAATCAGCTTAGGGACGACAGGGTTTCGCTTTTATCCCAGTGACCATCAAAAGACCACCACAACCTTGTTCGCCTTGCCTGACCTGGCCAGTTCAAGTGCTTCGCTTGCTTTCTCAAACGGAATTTGATCGCTGACAATCTCCGCATACTTCCTCCAATTATCGACAATATCGTTAGTAACCTCGAAAATCTCCGTCGGATACCCCATGCTGAAGACGATGTTGAGCTCCGTCGTGATTAGCTGTCCAAAGTTCAGTTCCGTCGGTTTCTTATGTACACCCACAACTCCGAAAGTGGCGCCGCGTTTCGCCATGCTGGCCACCTGCCCTGGCACCGGTGAGGCCCCAGCCGCGTCGAGGAATATGTCGGTTGCCGGCCGGGTGCCCCGGTTCCAGGCCGTGGCCCCATCGCCCTGCAGTTTCACCAGCTCCGCTGCAAGGTATTCTATCTCGGCCGAGTTGACCACCGCGTCGGCGCCAACTTCAAGTGCTTTTTCGAGCCTTGAATCCAGCACGTCCACCGCAGTGATGTGACTTGCCCCTTTCCTGCGGTAGCCCAAAATAGCACCCATTCCGATCGGCCCTGCGCCAAACACGACGACTTTGCACCCGGGCTTAGGCATCGTGCGGTTGACAGCGTGGAGCGCTACTGCCATGGGCTCGTTCAGTGCTGCAATGTGCCAGGGGATGTGCTTGGGGATCTTTTTCAATTGCTTTCGCGGTTCATAGTTGTGGACAACGACGTACTCGCTCAGCGCGCCTTGTGCACCACCCGATCCAAGAAGGCCATCGGTCAGGGCCATGGTGTCTATTACGACATGATCGCCGATTTCGATATCTGGGGAAATGATGTCCTTTCCAATCTCAATGACTTCGGCGGCAGGTTCGTGACCAAGGGGCGTGCGATTCTGCCGTGGAGGGATGCCGCCGTGCTCGATGTACATGCCGTCCGAACCGCAAATGCCGCAGGCTTTGATTTTGAGGAGAACGTCTTTGGGACTGGCTTCTGGCACGGGGATTTCAACCCATGATGCTACTCCCGGCGCAGTTACTTGCATTGATTTCATTTTGACGTAAATTCGAGTTCAAAGTGATGATTTCTTTCATATATAAAGCCCGAAAAACTCTCGTGGTCTTCGTGAGCAGCCACGGAATGGAGGAAGTTCCACCGCCTTCAATAGGCTCGAGCTGTTCTGCGACCTTATATTGTACTTTCTCGGATAAGATGCTTCCTGCTTCATGAGTTGCAACACGAGACCGAGACCGAAATATATCCCTAAGCGGCATGAAACCCCCATTTTGGCAAGTGGTTCCGTATTTACTAAACATGCTGCGCTTTGGGCCAGCGATAACCAAAAACTCAGACTGGGGTGACCCATGACGACCCACGCTCAATCAGAATTCCCACCGAAACTGTCGAGCGATCGCAGCTCTTGTCTTGTATATGTAAGTGAGCTAAATCGCTTGAAGTCCTGGGGATTGTTGTCTGTCATGAATGAATTCGGAACCCTGCTGTGCCGTTTTTCGGGTAGATTCTAACTTATTGAAGAAAAAAGCCATTGGCATCCACCTAACTAGTAAACTGGTCTTGAAAGGCTAGTAAAGGATGTACCAACATTGGAGTTGTCAAATGCAGAAGTTCTTCCAACATGAATCGAGTTAAATACTACTAATGAATGCACTGGGAGTTGACCTATTCCACTGTCTTGTCGCCCTTGGTGGTCCCATTGAAACCCTCCACAGGAACAACAGCATCGTTGCTTTCGACACTTTCACCTCTCTTGAGGCCCAGCTGTCGTGTGTCGTAGCCATTTGCTTCCAGGTAGGCGCGGTAACGCGCGTCTTCGATCGCAATGGTATCTTGGCCAATGTGTGGCAGGCAGAATACAGCAAGAGCAGCGGACAGGACGCACAGGGAAGAAGAGACCCAGAATGGATACTGGGCCGAGGCGACGGCATCATCACCAGCAGCTGCCTGAATGTACGGGAAGACTACGTTGATGGTTAGTAAGCCAAGGTTCCTGTCGTTGCCTCGTTCTGGCGAGTAGGGAAACTTACCCCAAGTACCCACGAAAGCGCCGATCTTGCCAATGGCTGCAGCGATACCATAATATTTACCTTGAAACAGTCAGCACATCTCGTTTTGCAGGCTCATTGTGGGAGGTCCATACCACGAATGCCTGTTGCGCATGTCTTGGCCGCCAATAAGCCAATGTTGTTCCCTGGTCCAAACTCGCCCAAAGCCAGGAAGACGCCGTAGACAACGACAAAGCCGCCGACCATACCGGGCTGCGACAGGTTGAAGTAGTCGCCTGCCATGATGAACCCAACGACAGCCTGCAGAAAGACACCGAGAGCAAGGGCGTACCGTGGACCTAACCAGTCGGAAGCAGGCGCGCCCAGCATGGTGCCGGGAATATAGAACAGGTTGATTACTGTGTTCCAGCCGAAGACGGTCGTGAGTGGGGCCGTGTCTCCGTACAGATTGCTCAAGATCGTGGAGGAATAGATGCCGAAAGAGTAGGCCGAGAACTAGCGTTCGAGATGGTTAGCTCCATTCACAAGTCTGTGGTTACGGAGGTCATCACTCGGCGAGACTAACATCATAAATGAACCAGATCAAGCTGACGACGAAGAGACGCCAGCCGTAGAACTTGAGAGACAGCCAGTATGGCGTCTTAGCGTAGCGCATCGAATTTTTGGTAAATTCCTCGGGCTCTTTCACGAACAAGCGAAGCACGAAGAGGAACATGGGAAAAACCACGCCGATGCCCAAGCTGGTGCGCCAGATGGTGCTGAGGTGACCATTGTGGCATGCGGCGGCGACTACGTACGGCACGAATGCTGTTCAAATGTTAGTCGACCCCTAACGCGACTCCGAAGCAATGACGAACCGCCAATAACGAAACCCTGTATCTCATGTTAATAATGTTTCGCTAGAGGGGATAACCTGCTTTCTCTTACCCAGTCAATCATCGTGTTAGTAAACATGATGAACCAGAGGTTTCTTGAGCCCGACTTCAGCTCGCCAGTGGACTCGGCTGCACCGACGCTACCCGCGGGGTACTCGCCTCCAATGCCGATGCCGACCTTTTTTTGGGAACAAAGTTAGCTAGGACTCTCCACCGAACAATTAGTGTTTGAACATGAGAATTGGCTCACGAAAAAACGCCATGCGGCCAGGATGTTGAACATGCCGACAGCATCGCCTTTATAGTACGATCCAGCGGCGAGCGCGGTAAAGACGAGTAAGATAATGGTCGAGACGAGCAACGAGTTGGTGCGCGACCAGTGATCGGCGAGCCAGCCGAACGCCAGCTGGCCGACGACGGTGCCGGCGAAGGCGATGTCGCTGACATACTTCTTGGCGTTGGAAGTCTTGTAGAGGTCGCCGTACTGGAGCGCGAGGATCGTGGTAACGGATCCAATAACCTACGAGGGCGTGGTGTCGCGTTAGCTACCGACGTCAATGGGAGATTGTTGAATAGGATGATGTGGTTCATGATCACTTGGACTGGTGCTTACGTTGTTGATGTATCCGTCAGAGAACAGACCAGCACCGCACGCGATGACGGGGACGATGGCCTTCCGGAACGGTTTGGGTGGTGCGGCGGCCGCAGCGGCGGCTTCCTGCGCGACCGTCTCGGACTCAGACGACTTCTTTCTTCCAAAGTCGATCATACTTGCGACTGACCAATAGGTCACCGTGTAAGTCCTCGGCACGGAGAATAGGCTTCGTGTGTCAACAGTCTACAGGCCAGCCGCTCGCGATGAAGGCAACACGATCGGGCAATGGGCGAAGAAGAGGTGTGCGAGCCGCCGCGAGGGTAAAGGGTAAGCGCAGCGAGTCAGGATCGAAAAGGAAACAGGGACGGTATTAAGGTATTTATTCGGACGATCACAGGCAAAGGGACGATCTGAGCGAGCTACCGCTCGGAATCCGCCATCTGCCAACCAGAGGCCTTCTTTTGACCAAACCGGAGATCCTCCTTGCTGTCGTGTCACCTTGAGCAGCAGTAAACGCCGGGAACCTCTCTTCCCTACCTTGTCCTGGACGACGGACGACGGGTCGATGCGCGGGGCGGCGCCAATAGTGTGCAGCCAGTCCGATGCAACATAATCGACAGGATTCGATGGGTCGAGTCGGCGGTCGTGAAGACCCGGAACTTGATATTCTACAGCAAACGAGTGGTCTGTTTGCCCCGGTGGTGGTGAAAGATGATCCACAGTCGGTAGGATTCAATTTGCTGATAAGGCATGGATATTCGGCAAGAGAAAGAAGAGTTGGTGCTCCATTTCGGTCTGATGCGGGTACTCGGGGTTCATCGACGGTCCACCTGTTGGTCGTGCAGCAGTACTTGTGCTTCTCTGCGCCCTAAAGTGTCTGAAATGCCGAAGAAACGCTGACGAGATGCTGTCGCGTGTCCCCTTGCTTCTCACGGCCAATTGGGGGTCTGTCAGAATGGCGTAGGTAGGCTCATCATCTCATGCCGCCCGAATGCTAAGCTTTCCCAAGCATTTTAGCGGCTTTAGCGGCTTCAGAGGCCCTAGGAAGCGGTCCCGTGCCAAGGCTCACCCTCCTCATGCAGCCTGGCTTGTGGTTCGTCAGAGTACCGGTACTGCAGAGCCGGCTGTTGGCTGTCATCTCTGATATGTACACATGAATTGTGTCCACACCGAATCCACTAGGTTGCGGGGCGGTTGAAGGGAAGAATGAAGAAAAAGCAAAAAACCCTCCGTCTTTTATAGTTCTCACTATGCGAGTACTTCGATGGTCTTCCATGCCAAGTCTACGCTGACGCATGTGAATCTGCTTTACCAAGCGAAATTTCCGCCCAGATGTGGTATTGAGAGGATAACGCAAACCAATCCAGGTTCTTCGTGAAACCGTACAACATGGAACACCGAATTTGTCAAATCTGCCCTCGTAATCCTGAAGAGTGACATATCCCACGACGTTTGTAACTCGTCGCCTGAAGCTACCAGGAAGGTGCTTAAAGTTGGTGCCAACTGCGCCGCTCAGATACCTTTCAGGGAGCACGTGTTGTCGTTGTATATTACAATCGGCACGAACACTCGGCTTGACCGAGGCTTCAGAGCACCCGGTCGCCCGATTCAAATCCAATCGGCGGTCCTAATACTTTCCACGTGTGCACCGAGTTGCCGTCCGCTCCGCCCAACTCGCCTTCGACCGTTGATGGGGTCCCACTGCCTGGGACCGGATCGGAGACGGAGACGGCAGCAGGTCGACTCGCTCGCGTGTAGTGCTTTCCCGATCCCTAGAAAAGCCATGGCAGCGACAACATTGGCGTATGACGTATGGCTCTGCATTCTTGGCTACGAGGACAGAGTCTCGATTGTGTGCCTTGGCTAGCGGTGCAAGGCGCCCCTGAAGCGTGCCGAGCTGATACTACTGCCGATAACAACCTGTGATGACCACAGAGAGTTGAGTAATGATGATGATGATGATCACATCACAACTGCAAAGTTTCTGGTATTATGGTAGGCCCAAAATTCGCAGGCTATTTTGACACGCTTGTCCTCACGCATCGGCCTGCGGAGAACGGGTTTACCCGGAGGGCCACAGCCGTCCTGACTTGACCGAGCGTCGTCAATCCCTCAGGGAAGCATTGTGAACGGGAACGATTTCCAGGAGGGCTGTTACACCGTATCGTCGTGGATCTCAGTTATGTCATAAAACCGTAGTACCGGCACCTAAGAGCTCGCCTCATGGCCATCACACTGAGCCGTACAAGCCGCAAACCCGGCATTTTCACCTTGACCAGTTACTAGTCAAAGACACCTAATTAGGCATGACCCCCAGATTGCCAAAGGCTTTTTGTGATTCTCGGGTCATCTGGTAGACTTCAAGTTACCTCCAGTACGACGTCTTTCTTGACTTTCTAGACATCTTCGTCAGAGTCATCGGCTTCTCGAGTCCCTCACACTCTCGGCCAACTCAGTACATCCAGCTCTACCCAATGTCCAGTCTTCATTATGAAACTGTCCTAACACTAGACTTCTTCTCGTTTCTTGCTCTAGTCGGCTTGGCCAAGAACACGGTCGAACATGACATGCTGACAGCTTGAGCTTCTTCCGGATCTCGTTGACCTTCCTCCCCAGTGCGATGCAGTCTGGATGAGGTTCGGCCTTCAACGACCGAAATTGTAATGATCGTGACGCTGATGCACCCTTCAACATGTGCGCCGCTTGCGCCAAGCAAACCGGCTCATGCCCATTGATGACAGCGGCAGGCTCGCATTCGTCGATCATCTTGCCCGTAGCCTCAAACTGAACGCCAAGGGCAACGATTTCATACATCGGAGCCCGGCAGACGTCGCCTCTCTGGTGCAAGAAAGCACCAAGGACAACGATGCCGCGAGCACGACTGATGCCAGGGTCGCCACCAGCACCGTCAAATGAGTGTCTAATTACAGCATAGAAGTATCAGCCGCTGACGCTACTCACCAGGCGTATGTCCCTCAGAAATCTGGTGCACCAGCGACCTCGGATGGCATGGTGCAGCGTCAAACGCGACTGCTGGCATTGAAGGGATGCTAGCGAGGCTGGTTTTAGGCATTTCCGGCCTCTGGATTGACCGCTATAACCTACAACTCGGAATGAACCAGGAAGATGGAGGTAATGACAGCATTGTTGGAAGCACTCATTTACACTTCCTCGGAGGGTTTAATGTCGTACTCAACCTCCGTCCTGATCACATACTTGGCTCCCTTCCGCACCCCCGTGCCTTCGTGTAACGGTGCATCCCTAGCATCTCCGTGCGGAAACATCGCGACTCCACCCATGACAGGACGAACAGGGTACGCATTTAGCGTTCCTTCCCGTGCAGCTGGAAGGAAATAGGTTGTTTCGCCACCTTCAAATTCGTCGTTCAAGTAAATAAGGAAGGTAAAGAGCGAGCTCTGTCCCTTGCCTTCAGGTGAGGCATCGTACACATAGGTATCATCGGGAAGGATGCCAGACGGTGGCCAAGCTCCATCAATGTGCGCACGATACTCGGCGCCGGGAACATAGCGGTACACACGGAAACGGCGGTTGAGACCGCGGACCACACGCCCGCCAACCGAGGGAGGAACGAAAGGCGAGACTCGTGCCCATAGAGAATCGTGGAAGACGGTGTCGACGACCCAGTAAAAGTTATGTGCAAGAATGCTGATGTCTCCATCCTCGCGAAGCGGTGCGTCGGGAAGAAAGTTAACGGTTTCGCCGGCAGCAACGATGGCCTTGCACTCGTCTGCAGAGAGCACGTCCTTCAAAAGGCTGAGACCCGGCACGACAGGGTGAGAATATAACGTGACTGTGGGATGCTCTGCTGTGAGCGGAATTGTATTGGGGGCAGAGGTGTAGAGAAGGGCGTCGTGATGGTTTGGCGGCTTGCGGAGAGGGCCACTGGTGCGTTCGATAACGCGAAGAGATGCAGCAAGGTTTTGCGGTGCCGAATCGAATATCGTCTTATCAAGAACCGAGGCGTATACTTGTTGTGGCGGCGTGGATGGGCGAAGATCCCAGGTCTCTTGAAGAGCGATGCCTGGTGTGCAAGAGACAGGCAATGGCATTGCCTTGGGGTTGCTGTCGGAGTGGCCGCAGGCACGCAGCACGGCGTCGAGAACCAGGAGGCGCTGCTTGTCCCTTTCGCTGCGTTGAGTGACTACGCCATCACCTTCGCCTTCCGGCAGAGTTGACAGGCCACTTATGACATCTAAATCTCGCACCCAGCGACACAATGCTCCCAACTTTGGTTCTTGGCTGCGGATCCTCATCTCAGCGAGCAAGATTCTCGCATCGTCGTACTTTTCGTCCGTAAGGGCGCCCGTAATTCGAGCGGTGAGTCCGAGGTTTGTTCCCGCTGGAAAACGCATTTGTTAGTATTCATTGTACCAAGGGCTCAAGGAGACCGTGGAGCCACCAGGGGATACCACGCACGCGCATTGTTGACGCCGCTGGCGCAGTTCTGGCGGAAATCGTAGACGGCAACTCGGAGGTCTCTGCACTGCTTCGACTTGATTAAATTAGGGAACCTCGCGAGCGTGTTCAGAGTCTCAATGGCGATGTCGAGTTCTTCGTCCGATATGACCGTTTGAAGGCTCTTGGGCTCGAGGCTCGCAGCATTGTCGTCGCTGCTGTCGGGAGGAGTAATTGTGCTCGCTGCCGTTTTGGGAGTCTTCCATGGCAATTCGGCCAGCGCAGTCTGTTTACGCTTCTTTGCTTTAGACTTCGTCATGGTTGATTGTTGCAATAATCTAACAAAGATTGTGTGCGAACGTTGGTGGAATAGTGAGAATGGAGACGGTGGGTGGCGTGAGGCGGAATGAGATTTTGGACCAAGCCCGCTCCCCACGTACGACGGGAAGTCAAGGGTCCTGGCCCCCGCGGGGTTTTGCCGCCGGGTGCATGTTCCAGCCTGAGGCATGACTCTGAAGGGCTAGTCACCTAGTTTGTTGTACCAACGCTCGGCGCAAATCGATCGTTCCCATTATGCAACAACAAAGACCAGCTGATGTAGTACGGTAAGTAGAGGTATGGCCCCAGATGTTGTATGTTTTCTTATTTCATCAAGGTAAGAGATATACTTAACATAGGAAACGTTGGAGAGATTTATCACAAGCCCACTATGAGGTCGATGACCTCACTAATGGTCATGTGATATAGCACGTGAGCCCAGAGCTCATATGTACTATAACGTCGTGACAACTCGAGACGATAGTCAACTATGAGGATGATTGAATCGAGTTCACCTAATTATCAACACTTGTTTGCCAACGATTACAACAGTATTACCACGTATAATGTATATCTAGGCACTTTTTTCCATCTGCTCCCCTTAGCGTCGACTCCAAGTAGTCCTAACGTACTACCAATGTTAGATTCACAGGGGATTGGCGATATACTCGTACGAGTATCGCGGGTAGCAACGGTCACCCAAAGAAGTGGTGATATTGCTGTTGTTGTTGCTTATGGAGATGGGAGGTCTATCTAGGTGACCAGCCGCAAGGTAAAGTAGGATATGCCCCTCGTTGTGGCTGAGGCAACAAACCCACCTTACCCAGTGTGGCTGGAGCTGGCCTGCTCCCATCACCTCACATTTGCCCTATTCCAACAGCCAACATCGAAAGGCTGATCTTATGTCCGTTACTACTAGTGGCTGCTCTAGTAATGAATTCTAGTGCAAGGAAAGCGACCAATTCTCTCGTGATCCTAGATATTGAGGGGGCGTTGCTTATTTATTATGTAGGCACCAGTATAAGCCCTGTTGCATCACTCGTAAATCATGAATACGGTCCCCTTAACGATTTACTTAGATAGCCGTACGACAATGCCAGGCACAAAACCAGGATCGCCTCGGCCAGCCCCAAGCAAATCTAAATCGTCTTTTCAGAAAATTGTGGCGGGAAAAACCAAGAGTACCATGTATCCAGGGGCATCTTTAGTAATATGTGCGATCCGTAGCTGGAAGGAAACAGGTAGCTGGAAAGAAGGTGCAGCCCACGGAAGGATTGGATGAGATCGGATATGGCGTCGGCAAGCTCTTTCGTCAATAGGGCCTTGCACAATCGGTTAGCTCAGGACACGAAAGACACAAACCGTCAACATTCGGCTAGCCGTTTCCATACCTGCTCAACAAAGACTGATGGCCTCATCGGCCAGTTTCTGGGGAGTTGTCTCTGCAGAGGGTAAGTCCGATCCTTGTAATATGTCCTGGAAGATTGTTATATAAGAAGCATCTATGCCCTTGGCCTTTTTTCTCGCTTAGATGTTCTTGGTCTAGTTGTGCGTAGACTGGATATGACATAGTCAGCAGCTGACTTGCAGTATTGTTGACAGACCCTGTGGTTGTTCAATAACGTACTGTACGGAACTCAACAATTGGTTATGTCGCAACGAGTGGTTAACTGGAGAGATCACTGTAACAACTGTGCTTCGAACGTTCAGGCAACATCGACGCCATGAAACCCAGCAAAATGATGATAGACACAGCTTCTCTCCCTGAAGTGCTCTCTAAAGTAGAAATATATACGGCTGATGTGAATTACAAGGACGTCATCGTCCACGTGCGCATCGTTCCACGCGACGAAGCGGCTCTGGTCAATGAAGGTTCCGGCATCGCCACGAGAATGTCACTAAGCCCATCAAGCAGTTTCGTACTTGAAGGCCGCGTCGTCGTATTTGGCGCTGATTGTTTTGTGATTTGCGTACAGACGATGCCCTTGCATGTGCATCATTTCGCTCACTATCTGACGTTGGAAGAGGCAGTAGCTAGGTCTCCGATGTAAAAATCTGCAATTATCACTGTTGCAGCAATAGAAATGCCCGCCGCATGGCATGGCCTCTGACGCACACATAACTAATCACCGGCCTAATTGTCTAAGTGCCCGCGGATACCGGCCTCAGCAGAATGTCCGCTTTTCTGCTTCTCTCAAGAGACGAGGAAACGGCGGTAGGAGCGGCGTCGACAATCATGATGGCGGGAACGCCGGGGTGAGTGCACTGACTGTCCTGCTCCGGAGAGAGTCGGCGGATCCAGCGCCCACGTTAAAGGTGACGGTGGAGGTGGTCAACGGGTGCTTCATACGGTTGCTGCGCATATCGGAGCCAATGGACCCGGTCTGCTGAGTAGGTGTATGGTACCGATTCGTTTGTCTTTGAGGGAGCGGGCAATTACATGAGAATAAAACTAAGGGCACTGCCAACAACGCTGGATGTCAAGAACACAGAGTCCTTGTCGGTCTCTCCGAGAAAATCCTTGCAAAGAATGCAGCGGGTGGTGACGAGAAGAGTTCCGGATAGATTTGCGAAGCGTGGCCAGCGTTTGTTGTTTGTTTGTTTTAGATCGATTACCATTCCTTGTCGTTAGTGATAAAGTAGTTTTGTTTTTACTGCAAGCACGTATTGAAGCTTAGACTATGAATGATTGGTTTATAGTTATCCAGTGGGCAATTTGGAACAAGTTAGGTGGTCGCACTATTAGCGGCGTCTACTCCTTTCAAACGCCGTTAATATCTAAGGCTGACTCCGCTGTGGCAGCCCAAACAACATTGTGCATACGTTCGTCTCATCCAAACTGATGGGGCATTATGGGGGCAAACCTTACAGCACTGAAGCTGGATTAGCTGTTTCGGGAATTCCATAGGGAAACAAGGTACCTGTATCCCTGCCTATGGAAAAAGCCATTGAACTCTTACACCCGGTATTTAGTTGATCCAATTAGCCACTTTCAAGTATAGGCAAACTGTAGAAAATAACCGTGGCTAACCAATATCTCCTAATTTGTCGATGAAGGCGGAGGTTGTGCTTTTCTTCGGCGCTCTGGCGTCGCTCTCGGAAGTCGATTTGAAGCGGGGGGTAGTTTGGGACTTTTAGCCGAAGGTCTGATGTCAGAGTCCGGATGGCATCGGTCTTTAGCTAAGGTCACTCCACCTTCAGTTTCACCGCGACACTGGCAGGTCGCTTGGCTCACACGAACGACCCTGAACAGGGCCTTGGCATTAGACCAAGGAGGTTATTTCGGCTGCACGTTCGCGCGAATTGACGGACCGACAGACCCTGTTCGCTAGAGGGTACTCCGTACTGCACAAGCGAAACCAGCCACCTGCCTTGGGCTCCAGGCATACCGACTACATAGATGTGCGGTGGTCCCAAACCGAGTTTTCCAAGCCTGTCAAATACTGTTGCCACAAGTCTGTGCTGCCGTGTAGGCAAGAACCTACCTGACAGGCCGGGAAATCTTACCTTTGAGAATGTACTTCAACAGCGATTGGGGAAGAGCTAAAGAGGGAGATAAGCCATTTGCGGAAATGGGTGAATCGCACATTGACAGGTTTCTCTCATTTAGGAAGGTATGTAGGTTCACGGGGTTTTAAAAAGCGGATCTCAATCTCCATTTCGAGACCTCCCTTGCCGCACATCGTCGTATTGCTCGCACCTTCGCTCTTTTCGCATATTGGCACTGTTCGCATCGTCGCATTGAATGCAACCATTTAACCCTCGTCGTTATCCCTTTTCTTTAACCACCTACGACACCGCCGCCAGCCTAAGTTGCACCTGGTGTTTTTATGACTCGAACGTGGACCAGTCGATGGTGGTGATTGCACTCGCCCAGCCAGGGGTCGAATTATGAAGATGTGACTTAAGACACTATTTTGGCGGGTTAACCGAACCAGCCTAGCCTAACGTGTCCAGCTAGGGAATGGCAGCAAGGCAGTGCTTTGCGATTCTATATTTGTCAGTGCTCAACCGAAAAACGTGAAAAATGGATTCATGACATGGAAGTACTGGCAGAAAACCCCTCTCATGGAGGGGAGTCTTCTGCAACAGCCTTACGTGAAGGCTGGTACTCCTTACGTAGTGAGACATGCTTGCATGGAGGCCCATCATCCACGGGGATAGGTGGGTGGGGTCCATATCCCCAGCTCGGTTTGCATATCAGCTATTCTCGTGCAGTCACGGCGTCGATGTCCATGGGGGTCAGATTGAAGGCCGTTCTTTAATGTGAGACCTGCTTGGTCTTGTCGACTGCCATTGCAGTGGCGATATTGGTACCACATATGAGGAGACTGCGGTGGCGGTAAAGGAGCTTGATCATTATAGCTGCAAAGTTGAAGGTCTTTTACTGATAGAAACGCCGTGTTTGTGGCGACGAGTGGTAGGAACGAATCACTGAAAGAACGGTTTGTCGAGCCCTGGCAATTATTCACTGGCTCCGGTTGGCTTTTCGCAAGACCTCGAGGGATGACAGAACTCTCGACTGGTTTGTAAGGGGCATCACGAGTCGTTGTCGAAGGAATCGGCTTTGGTGGAGCTTCAAGGCAACAAGATAAATCTTTTCGAACCCCAACGCTAGCGAGCGTTCCTACGATGTTCTGAAGAAGGTTAACAATTTGAAGCCTCCAGCGCTGGGTAGACACCGCCGCAGGTTTCCCTATCAGGCTGGATGTGTGGGTCCATTGGCCGCCTTACATGGAGCTGCCCTGTGGTTGGAGTTCAAGAAACAGTATTTTCTTGCACCCCCCAGAACGCAGCCAGATACTTTGGCTCAAAAGACGTGTTTGGTGACCTTCAACTGTGGTTCCACTTGTTACGGCAGCTGTAAGTCTTTACTACACACATCTCAGCAGTCAATGAACTAGCTTTCTTACCGCTGCATTGATTCTTTATTCCACAGATCTAGAATGATGTGCAGGCTCAAGAATTAAATGCAGGATTTATCCAGCGAAGCTTTCGCCTCTTCAAGATCAGAGCTGAAGGGCCTCACATGAAACACCGGATGACGGGATGGCAGGTCTTCGCTTCTCGAGTCATTCTACTGCACAGCCTGCGGTAAAAGTCTCAGCTTCGGCAATCCCCCAACACAACGCCCAATTAGTGGATGGCATTGCTCCAAACAGTTCCCGTGCCCATGTGTGATTGTGCTCATTAGAGCAATTTACCAGGAACAGCCTGGCATTCTACGCGATTCATTGTCATTCGGGATGGATCCGGACACACATTTCCTGCTATTGTTGAAGTAGCAGATATCTGATCTCAGTCTCAAGACCCCTGCTTACATCACTGTATTTCTTTGGGAGCCGACAACAAGAATCCCAATCCGATCATCCGGATGCCCATTGCCCCGAACTAATACAAAAGGGCGATGTCATCATAACACACGGTACAGCTGTGGGGCCTTGTCCTGTTTTTGATGCCCGTTGCTATTGTGAATCCTCACTCGTCTAAAGGCTTAATCTTCTTGATCCCCGTTCCTCCCCCATTCATCCCTTAGCCTCCGACAGTTCCTTCTAGTCATTCGTTCTTTTCGTGCTTTCATACTTGCCAGTTTGTTTTTCTCTCTTCTATTTTCAGAGCCATGCTGGCTCATGGTTCTAACAAATAGCCTCCAACCTACTTTTGTCCTAACCGCCGGCTGGACCACGTTCACGAGCAGGATTTGAAAGCCACCAGGATTCTAAAGGAAAGAAGAAAAAAAGGGGAAAACCGCCACGATCTATACGATTTTCATCACTCGACCAGGCAACCTAAGACGCAAACATGGACGCAAAGGATTACAGCGATCTGGAGGTGGTGATGATGCGCCAGTCGATGTTGATGGCGGACGAAAAGGTCGTTATCAGCAAATTCGACGAGGCCACGTCGGGCTCGTCTCCCATAACACCCGCGCCAGCCTACGTTGCACCTGTTTCTATGGCAGCAGCGCCAGTTTTTCCGCCTTCAAGGACGAATTCCGAAGCCGGATCCAGCTTTATCAATCCCAAGACCATCGTTCCTCAGCGGGAAGAGAAGACCATCTTAGGCCTAAAGAAGAAGGTCTTCATCCTCACTGCTGTCGGAAGCGCCATGCTGCTGATCCTTATTCTCGGCCTGGCTATAGGCCTTACTGTGGGCAAGGCCAGAGGCTCTAACAATACCGGATCTCAGACGGTCGACGAGTCAGGCGCCGGAATTCTCAACATCTCCAGCTTGGCCGCGACAAACTGGACCGACAGTAACAATGTTGGCCGCGCCGCTGTCTTCTACCAGGATCGTGATAACGCCTTGAATGTCATGCTTTTCGACTCATTAAGTGGAGGATGGGTCCGGCGAAACGTGACGGCCAGTGTTATGAACAGCACCTCCATCCCGTCTCTGGACGTCATGCCGGGCACCCCCTTGGCCTGTGTCACCAACAAGTTCCAAGTCAGCCTGTACTATCTTCAGCGGGACAACACTGTTTCTGAGATTTACTCCCCGAACCCGGTGAGCGGCGACTGGTTGCCGGGCGCTCTGAACCCAGTCCTCAATCCGCAGGCTTCCAGCGGTTCTCGTCTTGCCGCCTACTGGCAAGTTTGCCCTAGCTGTACCGACACCCTCCTGCTCGCGTACGAGGGCAACGGGGTCATTCAGCTTGCCAATTCAACCAAAGGACAATGGCAGTCGATGCCCGCCATCACTAAAACCGTCATCCCCGGCAGCGGCCTTTCCATGAACCCATTTACCGACTTCAACGGCAGCGGCCCGACAGGAACGGACGCCAATGCTCTCCGCGTTTATCAGTCCGCCGACGACAATCTGATAGAACTGCTTTCCGGGCCATTGACTGACCAACGTTGGGAGGTCGGCAATTTTGGTAAGCGTGAACGTTGTGGCAATAAGACGAGTCTCGACTGACTATTATGCCAGGAAATGCACTCACTTCCAACCTACCCACCAAGCCAGCGCCTGAAATTACCTCCTTGAGCTTCGGGTCCACAGGATGGACTGAGAGCCTGACCACATACCTCACCGACGATGGCAGGCTAGTCTCGGCGCACTGGAACGGCTCGATCTGGGCGGTCAGACCACCTAATCTTGATCAGACCTACGGCAACGCAACTGCGATCGCTTCGACCCAAGCTCAGCGTATTTACACCATTGTAGATGGCGCGATCCACCAGTACAGGGTGGACGCTGCAACGGACCCCTTCAAATGGTTCCATATCAGCAAGCTCACTGGCTAGGCAGCATGCTATGCTACTGTTGTCCCACCACCGACAAAATCACCACCCGACAAGTGTGCTTCCGTACGGTCAGTCATATGGAGCATTGATACATTTACATTATTTATAAATACTTTCTGTACCAGTTGGTCCTCCTGTCTTCATATTGCTGTTGCGGCAGGTGTAACCGTCGGCGTTGGTGCTGATTGACGTCCTATTTGTGCATATGCCCACGCAGCGCCCAAGATACGAGACATCTAAGAGGGTTTGGAAAAGGGAGTGTTGGAAAGAGAGAGAGAGAGAGAGAGAGGTGACAGTGGAAGAAAAAAGCAAATCCCTAGAAAGAAAATTCTTGATGTGGGACAACTATTCGTCTACCAGCACAGTCTGCATCTTGAGCTACCAAATATTTGTGCAAAGGTGGATGCTCTTTGAACAAAGGTATTCCCCGACGATTGTATAGTGCGTAAGCTGATCATAAGCGATGATTTGATTGCTCCCAGACCGGCATGGGCTCTTGTGGCAGTTCATTAGAGGAATTTAGCCAAGTTAAGATACCAGGATGATAGGTTCCCTTAAAAGGTGAGATTAACTACGTGGTGTGGCATTCTTTGATATTTTGAAAGTTGCAAGTTGACGTTGCAGCGGATTCAAAGGATGACAGCACTAACCTGACGACATACTGATGATTTCAATAAACCAACCAACTACATATATTCTCAACGGCTATGAAACTTCTTTTCTATACACTTTCCATTCTTTTATTCGATACAAGATCAAAATAGCTGCTGTCTTCAGTAGTTCATGTAGCGCGACTAAACTGGCATTGACCTGACAACTGGTTGATTGATCCAAAAAGGCTCTCACTAGCAAATAATACTTCTCATAAGTTCAGTGAAGGATGTATTGATTAGTTTGATATTTGTTTCGCTATCATGATCATGGGCATAAATCACCGACAAACCCTCGTGGTGAAAAAGGAGCTGATTTTGACACCCATTTTGGGACCGGTTACAATGTTGAACTTTCAATCAAGTCTGCAGTCAAGGGACTGATAACCATTAGCATGGAATGAATATATACTTGAGAGTTTTATCGGCTCTGGTAAATCAGATTGGTCCGAGTAAAAGTAAAGGTGATACTGGGTATTTAATCTGGTTGAGCGAACTCGGTGAACAACCAGCCCGAGTGGCCCCACCCTGGTAAGGTCTGATTACTGAGTAAGTATCAAAATCAAGTCCATTCCCGGACCACAGTATTGGGTAGATTTCTGATGCTCGCTTACTTAGAGAGTGTTCAGCTCGCTTGAGTAGAAGCGCCTACTGGTCTGTGGAGTTCAAATCGTCAGTAACGTCAATACGAAGCACTCTTTAGGAATACTAGTAATTCTTGTTCCCTACCTACGAGTTTTGTCCGATACTGTGCCGGCTGGTGAAGACATTTTGACTGACATACATTGTGGATGACGTCATGAAGAAGCTTAGTGCTCAGACCAAAGTGAAACTTCCCGGAAAGATTACATTCCAGAAGGGAGGGGGTTCTTGAAACTAGTCAAATAAAGTGGTCGATTAAAGCATATCCCCTTAGTTTAGTTATAAGCGGAAATGCAGCCTATAGCCAATTGTTTCCGGACAAGGTATACAGAACCGCTACTTGAAGCGCTGAGTCCCAGCATTGAAAACTAGCTACAATACCTTCTGCTCCGATGTTGATTTTCAGTCAGTCTGCAGTTAACACCCTACCGACGGATGCCTGGCTAACCACGCTTACTCGAGCTACGCATCCTTAGGGTGGCAGGTAACACAGCCACACTCTAATGAGGTAGTAAAACAAAGAGAATGCTCTGTCGCAGTAAAGCATTCAGTTGATTGCTTATATCGTGGGTATGTTACAGTGAGGACCCAAAAGTATCCGAACAGACTACAGTGCACCCCAAATACAGCCACTAAGAGCAGCATCTTTCTATTATGGTAGCTACTAACTTTAGTGGTTAAATTATAGATTTAACTTTTGATATAAAGGGTTAGATAAATAATAATTACTTTGACAAATTTTTTTTAAACTTAAGTAACTTAAGTATAGGTTAAAATACTAAAGTAAACGAGAGAGCTAAAGAGAAACCTGATCTTACTAATTCAAAAGCAGTGTTACTTATACTATATTTCTTACTATGACCTACTAAAAACTAAGTTATAGGAAATTTAGCGCGTTTATCTTTACTTAGAAATATAAGAAAAACAAAAAATAAATTTCATCGAATGAATACTATTTTTTATAATTACTGACGTGCTTTTTCTTACTTTTTTTTAAGCATATCTAGTTGAGAAATTAGCTGTTGAATATGGCTACTTTGGTAGTGCACTGTGGTCTGCTCAGATACTTTTGGGTCCCCACTGCAGTCAACACGTTAGCGGCCGATGCGGATCGAATTTTAGACACCGAATGGCGAGCCACCAGAGTCATCAAACATCACGATCTGCGGGCCATCCCGCTTGACAAAGGTGTCACTAAGACCATGTGATTGGTGTTACGTGTACATAGTGCACGGCTTGTTTCCGCGTTGCGTGTTCCCGCAGTTTCCATAGCAGACAGCATCTGCACAGGCGGACAGACTGGCATACGCTATATGCACAAGTCGATAAACCAGTAGAAGGAAGCGACAAGCCAAGTATGTCTTCATTTTGAGAAATTTCCGCCCTGAAAAATATTGCATTCAATTCGAGGTTTTTGTTTTTTAGAAAGAGAGATTGAGGGAGAGATAGTTAGAGCAGTGTTAACGAAGTCACGACATGTCACATAATCATGTGGTTTGACAGCAATCAGTATTCAACCCACCATTTGGCTAAAGCGCAAACGAGGCTTTTAGATGCGGACAGAGTTTTCTTTATGCAAAGTTGAGTACTATGCTAGCTGTTGAGGGAAACCTCGCTTCCCTCAACCTTTTAGAGCACCAATCAGGGCTTGCCAATCAAGGCCTGACGGTGACAGCTCAACAGCAGAATTCACGGCTGTCATTGCTGCAATAGATACGGCCAGGCATCTCATCAACTCAAAAATCCCAACTGCCATCCGTCACTAATTCGGAGTTGAATGCCGTATGATCTGACCCGCAAGTGGGGCGAGATGAACCAGACGGTGGCCCCCCCCGGCGGGCGGGTTTGTGCAACAAATGGTGCAAAGCGCGGAGAATATCCGACCAAAGTGCCCCTGGCAGCCACTCAATGTGCGGAGGTTCATGCCAAGCACTCCACTTTTACAGATATGCAGCAGTAGTTCATAGTAATATCGCGGAGATCGTCGTTCCATGGGGACTTCGGGATTGGGAGACTGGACCGAAGTCCGTTCTATGAATTCTTTGGCTTTTATAAAGATGCCTTGGGACTCTCCTATGTCATCGGTTTTGCAACAGCTTTCAAGTTCATCCTTCCTACAGATGCCCCGGTATTGATTCGGTTTTTGAACGGCAAATTACGTACGAACACTATGACGACTCAAACTACAGGCTTTAAGACTCAAATTCTGAGCTTCAACATGATTCCTACGGCTTTGGTTGTAATCGTATCCTTGGTATGTGAGAACTTAGCCCTAAATAACACTGACCAGTTGTCTATCATCACGCCCAGAACTCCTGAGCTTTACCGAGGCTGACAGCTTGTAGGGTCTTGCCTACATTATTGTAACCATTGTTTACAATCTCTATTTGCACCCCTTGCGCACATATCCTGGTCCCAAGCTCTGGGCAGCCACAAGAATACCCTACACCTGCAGTAGCCTTTCGGGACAGACGCATCGCAAAATTTTAGAGTTGCATCAGAAATATGGCCCTATAGTAAGGATCGCACCTAACGAGCTTGCGTACAACCACCCCGACGCCTGGAAAGATGTCCACGGCCACCTGAAAAACGGCACTGGCGATCATGGCAGAGATCCTGTGTTCACCATGGATGCCAGACATAGCATCATTGGCGCCAACCGCGAAGACCACTCTCGCTTCCGACGAGCCTTGTCACATGGCTTTTCAGCACAGTCAATGTTCGAACAAGAGTCCATTATCAAAGGCTATGTCGACCTGCTTATCCAAAAGCTTCACGAAAAGTGTGCTGGGGGGCCTGAAGCTTTGGACATGGTCTCGTGGTATAATTGGACCACATTCGACGTAATCGGCGATCTGGCATTTGGAGAGCCTTTCCACTGTTTGGAGGATTCAGACTATCATCCGTGGGTCAAGCTCATCTTCGAAGGCGTGAAGGGGGGTGCTTTCAAGATGAACGCACGGCGATATCCCCTAGTTGAGAGACTCCTGATGAAATTTGTGCCGGCCGATCTCAGGAAAAAGCGCGACCAGCATCTGGCTCTCACGCATGAGAAAGTGGCGAAACGACTTTCGGTCAAGTCTGAGCGACCAGATTTTATGGCTTCAATGTTAGGAAAAAAAGGTCCTCAGGTATGCCGACACTCTATACAATAGTTGAGAAACGAATGTTGCTGAAAAATCATAGGAACTTACTTTCGAAGAGTTGAAATCTAACTCCTCGACTCTCATCATTGCTGGCTCTGAGACTACTGCGACAGCCCTTTCGGCTGCTACGTATTATGTTTTGTCGAATACCGATTCTCTAAAGAAGCTTAAGGACGAGGTTCACAATGCATTTACATCCGAAGACGATATCGACATGGTCAGCGTGCAGAAGCTTGTGTATTTGCAAGCCGTGATTAACGAAGCCTTGCGCATGTATCCTCCGGTTCCGACCGGAATCATGCGCAGGGTGACTGACGATGGCGGAGTGTTCCTGGGCCAGCATGTACCCAGTGGCGTAAGTTGGACCATCAACTTGCAGTCATGTGGAATTAAGAACCGCTAACATATGTAACAAGACACTTGTGCAAGTCTGGCATTGGCCTACATACCATAGCCCAGAAAACTTCACTCTTCCTGACTTGTTCATTCCCGAACGATGGCTTGACGACCCTCGTTTTGCAAGTGACAGAAAGGACGGGTTTCAGCCTTTCTCGGTTGGGCCGAGAAATTGCATCGGAAGAAAGTAAGTAGGATCCAACATTCTGGTTGTTCCATTTATTGCTTTTGAACGATTGCCCGTGCTAACTTTGCCTTTTCGTTAAGCTTGGCTTATGCAGAAATGCGCCTTATTCTCGCGAGGATCATCTGGAACTTTGACATGAGACTGTCTGAAGATAGCAGAGGCTGGGATGAGAAGAGTGAAGTTTATTTGTTGTGGCAAAAAGGACCTGTCCGTGTTTTCCTCTCGCCCAGAACTATGACTTGAAAGCAAGTGACCAAGATATGAACCCCAACGGAAAGTTTGACTCCAAGCTACTTTGCTACTGTTATTTCATCATGCGTTTTCCCATGCGAGATATAAGTCTGGAGGATTGGAAATATTCAGTGGTCGCGGCCATAGAAACCTAGAACAAAACAAACTTCACAATACCATAGTACATGATAAATTTAAAATTAGTTGATTGCTGCGATAAAACTTGAGGAAGCAATGGAAGCAAAAACTAGCAAGTCTATCACCTCTGTTTGACAACTATCAGATAAGCAGCTAAGGCTATTCATATCACAAGGCCTTGTGCTTGATGTATTACTTGCAGCCTTAATACTAAACATACCTGAGATGCGTTAGCTTTGACTATTTACTATCTGTATACGATATACCATTTTCAACGCGATCATCACGAGAAACAACAGCGCGCGAACGCAAGATGAGAATTGCTTCGTGATCTCTTTCAATCCGGCTCTGCAAGCAAATCTGGATACGCTCAACGGCATTACAGGGGTTACAATTTGGTGGTGCTGCATTGATGAGACTTTTCAGCAGTAGTTGGGATGGGGCACAGCTACTGTACTTAGAAGTCCGGACTATGGGAAGTTGTTCGCAACACTCACGTCGTTGCTTTGAAACTGTCGAAACCATCATTTGGTATGTTTAGTTCTGTACAAAGGAGTGGCGATCGCTATGATATCAAAAAGCCTACTCAAATCTGAGTAATAAAGGACGAGGCTACACGGATGGATGCTGCCAGACTTCAGCCTGACATACCCCATTGATCTTGCATATCTCTCTACTTAAGGCGGTCCATCAAGACAATATGACGGTGGCCGAGATCCTGAGCGTGGCCATCTATCCTTTAAGCCGTTCTGGGCAAGGGGAAGAAGAGTTTGTGGGCTTCATTGCCGCTCTTGCCAAGATCCCCCGCCTGTTCTCCAAGAGGGAACAAATGCAATCCAACAGCTTTTGCATGGCGAGTGCAGATGGCAACGCACAAGCAGGCGACTTTTCATTTTTTTTCTATTGAGCATGTTGAAGCTAGGCAATGGCGCCTCCCATGACCCGAAACAGACCGTGACTGACACGCGTCGAGTGACGACTCTGAGCATTCCTTCCCCAAGGTCTCGCCTTGGTGTGGGTTACACTGGCACGCCAGCCAATAACAGAACCTCGGATTGATTGACTGCTTCCAGATAGGCCCCTTTTCTCTGTCCGAAGACTTGGGATCCCTGGAGGGTGGAACAGTTGAACCCGGGCCTAGTCCATCAATCCCCCAAACCATTGAGTGATGTTTGGTTTCTAGAATTCCAACTGACGTTGAGACAAGATGAACACGCCCCTGATTAAAGTTGTTCATCGCCTTAAACTTTCCGGTAACTCCTTTTTAATGTAAGGTTCCAGCTGGAGCGTACAACTATCATCTTGTACTCGCAGCTATAATATGATGACCAACTGACAGTACTCAAATAGGCTTACTCAACACTCCCAAATCTTACATCATGTCCTTCCTTTAGTTTTGCATATTCCGTATTTTGGATGCTTTGATGGTGAAGGACTCGAAAACTTCGGGTCCGCGACTTCTCCGCCCCTATCCAAAGCTCTCCCACAGACCGATCCTAGGAGATGAATGGGGCCACCAAGGCCTCTCCACCAACTCCGCTCTCCTTCGGCATGCGCATGGTAATCAGATTCGAGTCGGACCTCATTGAAGCTTGCGCAAACGCGCAGTGGCGCTACCCGCCCGGTGGAGATTGCCTCGTCATACAGAGAGAGCCACGAGTACTCAAAAGGCTCAAAGCTTTCGGGGTCCCCACACCTGAACGGGAAGTGGGAGACCAACCTGGATCCCAAATAAACCCACACGGGATCGACCCTAGGATCTGCTTCTGAACGTCTTCAATCGCCTTGTAAAGCTTTTCCAAGCAATACTTTCCGCTTGAGATGCGCCTCGGGCTGGGGATGTTAAGAATAGGAGATGCATTGACTCAAAAACATGCCCGGCGGGGAATGAAGTCGTGTATGTGAGGCTCAGAGCCCTGCGTGCCACGACGGTTGCGGATAGTGGATGACCTTTTACGCGTTGCTGGTTGGACGGATGTTCAGACTACGGTCCATAATGCTAAATGGAAAGGTCGAAAATAGGGCTGCGGGACGGGGATGACGAGGACTTTTCACATAGGGAGTTCAGATGAGGGTGATGACCCAGCTGTAGTCCACATCACGTAAAGATGAACGCGGCGGAACCGACGAGGCCGTGAGATAACGTTGAGTTGTATAAATACTGGTCTTGGAACCGAATACTTGGATTTCAATTCCATTGCCAGCCGCACCACTGCATCAGCACTCGCTTCCACGATCCCAACAAACATATAATCGCTTTCAACACTCGTTACAAGTTGTCTTAACCGCAGCACCGACCATGGTTCGCATTTCCGCTCTATCGGCCGCTGGCCTCGTCCTCGCCGGCTACGTCTCCGCCCACCCTGGAGAGCACCACAGCCACGACCACATGAAGCGCAACATCCAGCTTCGCGATAACGTTGCTGCCATCGGCCAACGATCCCTCAACAGCTGCTCCAACTCGGCCGGAGCCCAGGCCATGAAGAAGCGCGCTGTTGAGCGTCGTGCCCAAAAGGTCAAGGAGATCCGTGCCAAGAAGGGACTCAAGGCCCGTAAGTAACTACCCATCTGTGAAACTATGACAACCACTTAACCATCCCTCAGCTGCTCGCAAGTACCGCCGTGACTCGGATGACCTCACAGCTTGGGAGGCCGTCAACCACAACATGACTGGCTCGAGCGATGCCGGCATTTTCACTCCGCTTGAAGATGTTTTCAGCGCCAACACCTCTTGCGTCTTGGCTCCTGAGATTACCGACGGCCCCTATTACATCGTCGGCGAGTACTTGCGCTCTAACGTCATTGAGTCCGAGTGGTGCGAGGGTGTCCCGGTTTTCCTCGAGGTCCAGTACGTCGATGTCGCGACTTGCGACCCTATCCCCGCTGTTGCCGTCGACATCTGGAACTGCAATGCCACCGGTATCTACTCTGGAATATCCACCAGCGGAAACTACGCCGCCGATGGCCTCAACAGCACCTACCTTCGCGGTGTTCAGCTCACCGACCATGACGGTGTTGCCCAGTTTGAGACTATCTTCCCTGGCCACTACGAAGGTCGTGCTACCCACACTCACTTGCTCTCCCACGCCAACGCCACTGTGATGCCCAACGGCACCATTTCTGTCTGGGATGCTCCCGTCAGCCACATCGGCCAGCTTTTCTGGCCCGAGTCCATCCGCTCTGCCGTCGAGGAGCTCTACCCTTACAACACCAACGAGCAGGCTGTCACCAGCAACGCCGAGGACATGTGGTCCATCCTCCAGGCTGACGCGTCTTACGACCCCTTCCCCCAGTTCGTCTATCTCAGCGACAACCTCCAGGATGGACTCTTTGCTTGGATCCAGATTGGTGTCAACGCCTCTGCCGACTACACCGACGACGACTACTACAGCATTGCCGGTTACCTTGACGAGGAGGGTGGCCACTCCACCGGTGCTACCGTCGGTGGTGGCGGCGCCCCCGGCGGCGGCAACGGCACCATGAGCGGATCCCCTCCCTCTGGAACCGGTGCTCCCCCTTCTTAAGAAGTGGGCTCAAGTTGCGGGCCTGACGCACGGAACGGCACTTCCAGGTCAAATTTGCTTTTGTATGATAGAACTCCAGATACCATTAGACACAATGAACATACAAGCTCAGTGGAAGCGCACGTATATCATTTCATTCAATTTTGATTAATTGCTTCGATGGAAGACGTTGTCTACCTAACAATTGATTAAGCTGGCTGTTGTTTTTGTTGATGTCGATCAGCGAACGAAGCATTAAGAGGCTGCGACAAGGAGCGAGGACTTCATGGTGGCTCTGGTTCTACCACATCTCAATACACCAGTTGTAATGGAGAAATTGAAGGATAACGCATTGTTTAGTATTCGTCCAGTGACAAGTCACACGTCCGGGTGAATAAATGGATGATGACAACTTAGTACTTGGCGTCTGAAGCCCGCGACGGGATCAAAGCGCGAGCAGGAAACGGGCAGAGTCAACACGAGCCAATTACGTAGTTGAAGAACGTAGAAAATGGTAATACCTCGAGCTTCGGAAGCACTCCCGGTGTCATGGCATGATTGGTGATTAAAGTAGGTAGAGCGGACACATGGAATTGACTTTTCTGCCAGACGCAGACAGGCCCTCGATCCGTATTATGACTTCACCCTGGTCACCGACACGTGCCGGTGCCAAGACGGACGACTCCAAAAGTGGAAGCTCGATCGTTTGTTCGTTCCATAGCGCCCACCAATTGTTTCCTTCCTTTGCACCACGCGTTTCATCTGAAGGAACCTTCAGTGTTCCATCACCCGCAAGCTCTACGCGAGTTTGTCCCGCAAATGCAAAGAAGGCGATTCGGTAAACCACCATGGTCTAGCCTTTTTGTCGCGTGTGGTTAGAGGGGCTGAACCTGCATTGCGATCCCGGCCTGGTGGCGTGGGCCCACTGACACCCGCTGTCTGGAGTGCGTGGGAATGAGACGACATGATAAATGGGTTCTTCCTCGTCCTTTGGCGAGCATTTTGCTTGCCCTTCTTGCCTTGCCAAGTTGTGTTATTTCGACTTGACACCATTGTCATGGGTCTTAAATATCTTACCTGCGCTGCGGCCATTATCGCCGTCGCGGTGCACCCCTGGCTGGCGACCGCCGTCGACCTTGAACTCAATGTCACGGTCCTGACTGGTGGTGAACTCGAGTCGGACTGGACAAACATATTTTATTCCAGGGAAAAGCCGTTGCTGCTTGGAAACGATGGAGGTGCGGCCTCGGGAGGGTTTCACGCTTGGGATCTGAACAGCGATTCGCCGCTTTCCGAAGTCAAGGCAATTACCACCGGCCGAACAAAGCTCATCACGACGGTTTACAACGTCACCGGCAGAGACCTTGCCATTACGATCGCGATGCCTGACTCAGTCATTCGTGTCTACGAACTACCGGCCTTCACTGAAATCGAGACTGCTCAGACGACGATGCTCGGAGACTGGTCAGCGCTTTGCTCGTGGCGGAGCAGGAGCTTGAACAGCTATATTTACCTTTTTGGGAAAACTCTCGCCGTGCAGTACCTTATCCGTCAGGGGAAGCATTCCACCGAACTGGTCGAGGTGAGTATTCGTCGCCTAAATCGGGTTCCTTGTTGTGTTCACCATCCGCTGACTTCATTAGGTTCAAAGCATCCCAATTCCCACTGAGTTTTCCGGTTGCGCTGTGGTCCAATCTCAGGCGAAGATGATTGCTACCGCTGATGATGACAAAGACATCTATATCTTTGACCTTAAAGAGTCCATCATTGCCCCGAATATAACCAAGCTTGGCGAAGCTTCGGAGGATGTGACCGGTATTGCCGTCTACGCCTCCAACTCCACTGGTCTGGACTACTTGTTTGTGGCCCAAGAAGAGAATATTGCCGTCTACGAATACCCTTTCGATCTCCTCGGCAACATTAAGTTGACTGGCTTGGAGGATATTGAGGCACAAGGTCTCAGTCTTTACCAAGGATCGACTTCCAAGTTCCCCAGTGGGGCCCTCGGTTTTGCCGTCGAAGCGAATGACATTGTCGGCTTTGGTTTGATATCTTTAGATGACGCACTAAGTGAGCTAGGAGTTTCAGTCAACACTGCGTATGATCCTCGTAACCAGACTGGATGCCGCACTCGCTCCAGCATCTGCGACGCATGCTCAGGCAATGGCTACTGCCAGGAGAACGCGCTCGGTTGCGGCTGCTTCGCCGGCTTCATCGGCGACAAATGCGACGTGTTTCGATGTACCAAAAACTGCTCTGGGCGTGGAGAATGCGTTGGACCCAACCAGTGCAAGTGTGAAACCGGGTGGGGAGGACTTCATTGCTCGTTTCTCCTGGTCGAGCCTTCATATGAGACCGACCAGAATGGAGGCGATGGAGATGATCCAGCCATTTGGATTTCACCAGATTCAACGGATAAATCTCGCATTATCACTACTACCAAGTCTACCGTCGGAGCCGGTCTGGGTGTTTTTGATCTAACTGGCAAGTTGCTTCAGACGATCCCTGCTGCCGAACCCAACAACGTCGACATGATATACAATTTCCAGGCGGGTGACCGAAAGATTGACCTTGCTTTTGCCGCCTGCCGCGGAGATGATACCCTCTGGTGAGTTGTATTTCCTCTTTAAAAGGGAAACACTGTGACTAATAAAACTTCAGTCTCTTTGAAATGACTGCGAACGGCACGCTCAAGGAGATTCCCGGCGGCATCCAACCAGTCGTACCTGGCTACACCGTCTACGGGTCTTGCGTTTACAGGTCTCCCAAGACTGGCAAGCAGTACCTGTTCGTCAACGAAAAGTCCGCTCGCTACTTGCAATACGAGTTGACTTCGACATCCAACGGAACTCTCCAAACCAAGCTTGTCCGCGACTTCACTGGCGGTTCTGGTGGACAAGTAGAGGGATGTGTAACCGACGAAGATAACGGCTGGATCTTCCTCGGCGAGGAGCCTTCAGCTCTATGGCGATACGGTGCCGAGCCTGACTCGAAGGAGGCGGGCCTCCGCATTGCATACGTCGGCGATGGTCAGACGTACGCCGATGTTGAGGGCGTCACACTTGTTTACGGCGTGAGGCCTGACCAGGGCTTCGTAATAGTTTCTAACCAGGGTGTCAGCGCCTACAATGTCTACAAGCGCGCCGAACCCCACGAGTACGTCACCACATTCACAATTACTAAGTCCTCCGATGGCCAAGTTGATGCAGTGTCCAACACCGACGGTATTACTGCCGTCGGTACCCAGCTGGGCAAGGACTTCCCACATGGTCTTGTCGTTACACATGACGACGCAAACCAGTTGCCTAATGGTAGTACGAGTACCGAGGCCAGCTTCAAGCTGGTCAGCCTGGAGAAGATTCTTGGTTCAGATGTACTCAAGTCACTCAACCTACTGGACGATGTCGACACGAATTGGGACCCGAGGAAGTGATTGGTCTTGTAGTCAGAGCTAGAAACTGCGTATTCTAAATAGAACAACACGCTTTAATTATCTTTACTACGATGAGGGAATATTGAACTCAGGTTGAACGAAGCTTCCGTTAATCATCTTCACGCCTGGCAAGTGAGTTGGCAATGATGAAAATCTTTTGCTCATCCAAATAGGATTTGTGATCAGTGATAGTCTGCTAGTTGTCCCAAAAGACTGCTTGGTGTATGACGAAATGTGCATTTCCTCACGCTCCTTTTAGTCACCGTGAATTTCTCACTGAGCCATAGTCGTTGCAAACCATCATCAAGGTGCTAGTACACCCTTAACAACTTCTGAATAAAAAAATCTTAATTAGTTATCTAAAGTTTGAACACTGAAAACTTTCCTCAATATTCTTCTACTGTTTACAACTTACTGCTTCATGCCGGCTTGAAGTCGTTTTCATTGATATCACTGTCCATTGGATACGCATGCCTCGCTTCTTCTGCAGCAATTCAGCCTTGAGCTCTCGAAAAGATCTCTGAACGAGGCCATACGACCCAATTAGTTATCACGGTACTAAACTATCATGCCAGATTTCAGCGTAGCGGCAAAATAAGGCATAATATGTGAGAAGGAAAATAGACGGGTACGACATTCTCAATTTGTTACGTTAAAGAAATTTGCTTGACCAGCGAGCGTCAGATTTTCCCGTTACATATTACTAACTGCGGGCATCTTGCCTATCCAAGCGTCAGCCTTGCCCTCTACTGCGTCAACAAGCCACCTGGCTAACGCCGATCGTTTGATCGACGACGTCCATCCTTTCTAGCCGATCTGTCCAGTGAACAACTGGCCTTCACGATCTCTTCCCCAGCTAGCTTCGTCTGATCCCCCCGGGATTCTTGCGATTCGGAACATGGTCCAGTCTAAAGATTGGACCTCCTGCTCAAAGACGTCGGCAAGGTTAATCATCGTATGGTAGAGGTTGTTGGCGAGGAGAGGCATCAGAATGCCTAAAGCAGACTGCATGATGGTCCAATAGTCCTCTGGTTGCTTGATAGTGATCGTACCCATGGCTAATATTCGCTTTACTCCATGTTGCTTCATTGCGGAGAATACAGATTTTCGATAAATGTCGGGAAAAAACGAAGGGTCAATCTTCCGGTCCCGCTTGATGTCGGGTCCCAAGAGCGATACGACGACAGAGCTGCGAGGCACTGCTGCTGACAAGGCGGTTGGGTCGGTCACCTCGCCTTTGATAATCTAAGAATAGTTAGTTGATCTGAAGATAGATATCGGATCGATCGTGGCTATATGTGTTAAGAGGCATGACAGGGTAACAGACCTCGATCAAGGGATTAGAGGCCAGGTCGAGAGGAACCTTGGCCGGACTCCTTGCAAACACAATGGTTGCATGGTTGCGGTAGACTAGCTCGCGCAGTAAGCAGATGCCCGCAGGTCCTGTACCGCCGAGAACCAGTACTTTTCGATCTGTCATTTGAGGTTTACGATGAGAAATTATGGTTCAATCAGAGGTTATTGCCCAACGACTCAAAACTTTGAGGGAAAACAATGCTTCTTCGCGCGGCCACAGGACATTTATCTACTCTGTACCTTCCAGCCACCCACAAGACATTGGCCTAGGGCAGCGCACGGCAGCTGACCAATGAGCTGATTAGTTTGTAATCTGCTGTCTCTGAATCTGTATCGATCCTGCAGTCGAACTGACTCTCTTCAGAGCGGAAGCTTTTTTGAGGCGGAAGTTTTCTCGGGCGGATACTTACTTGGCGGACTTACTCTTGGGCGGATTTAATCTCGACTAGTCCCAGTTCGGACCGAAGCTACGCCTGTTAGGTATCCCGAAGAGTAATCGGAGGAGAGATGAAAGAAAATCGAGAAGTACTGTTGCGTATGTATTATTCAGTCGTAATCCCTATATACCTAAGTATCCCGGTTCGGATAGTAACTACTGAAGCAAGACATTTGAAGTCTTCAAAATCTAAGCACCGAAAAGTATTCAGTTAGAAGCGGCTGGGGTCATGCAACTGAAGTGTAAAGATTACGTATTAACTATGGTCCTCCGCCGTCTCAATAACAATGCACAAACTTTAAACCATTAGAGAACCAACCCCCAGCGAACGGCCTTCTTTCTCATCATGGCGATCACACCAAGGGGCAAGAATCGCTCCTCCACCATTCTGAGACCGTCAAATCGCTCTTTCGCCTCCTTGTAATACATTTGCATCACCCACTCCACTTCGGTGAGCATACTGGCAGGCCGAATATTTAACTTGTCCAAAGTTTTGTGAACAGCCCAGTCAGTCTGTGGTTGCGTCACAGCCGGTATTCCCTGAAGACTACGATATGCTTCCGCCAAATGAGTGCTCGTGAGCTCGCGGTGCGCAGTATACTCTTCAAAGCTCATAAAAATGTCCGCTTCACCAGGGCGAAGAACGTCTGCAGGGTCGAAGTGGCCGAATTTTCTCTCTGCGCGGATCTCGCGCTCCTCAAACTCTTTCTTCTTGAATTCATATTCCTCCCGCTCTCTCTCCAAGCAGTTATAAATTATTTCATTCGGAGAGTACGTCTCGTTGAGACTCTCTTGGGTCATTAAGAAGGGAATGAAAGGGTTTCGCAACCCAAGACCACCCAACTCGTCCGGGAATAGGAGGAACGCATCCGAGACGTCTGACACCCCAAACCGCTCCTCAATTTTGGTTTTGATGTATTGGACGGCGCTGTATTGGCCGCTTGTTTCACCGGACGCTGTCGTCTTGCTGGCGGTATTGCACCACGGCTCAAAGATGTCGCGTTGCATCTTCTGGTAGGTTTCTAAAATCTCCGTGAGGTGCTCTTTTCCAAAACAAAAGGCAGGCTCGCCGAAAGTGTGCGCGAAGAACCGGCTGATGCAGCTGTTCCAAGTTCGCACCCAGTCCAGCACACTCTTTGACTCTGCAAGCTGCTTCTTCAACTGGGTGATGTGCTCGGCCACACTCTCCTGGTCAATAACCCACTTGCCGCTCTGTGCATCCAGCATGAGGTGCCCAACACTCACGGGGCCTTCGGGTAGCTCCGCTGCAATGACCTCATCTCTAGGTAACACGTTGTTGGTTAGGTATACCGAGCCAGTTTTCTTGGTGTTGAATTCGAGTCCCATGACCTGGGCAAAGTGCTGCATGGCAGCCCACGCCTGTGCGGTCCGTACTGGGTCGCCGGCAACCCAGAGATCGTCGTGCAGACGGTACAACTGCAAACCAGTCTCCTGATTGACGACGAAGTCCATTACAAATAACATGAGCTCACCAATAAGCTTCTCAGGTGCCCTAGCCATGGGCGTTCCACGACGTCTGATCCGTGGCTTGTTTATCAATAGGGAATCCGATGAGGGGCTCAAGTTCAGAGGCGCCTCGAGGACCTTTTTGTAAAAGGCGATCAGATTGTCAGGGAACCCAAAGAATCGCATGACAGCGAAGATTGACGTATGCGATAGGCTAGCCCCAAACCATTTGAGATCGGACTGAACTACAGCAGCCTGTCCGTGGATTGCTTGCTGGATCATGATCTCAGTCGCAAGCGTGCGCAGTAGGAATTGCTTGATGTTTAGGTTGGGTTTTTTCGCCTTTTCGTCTTGGGTCTCCCATTTCCCTCCCCAATCGTCGTCAATATCTTCCGAGTGCTCTCCTTCGTCGGCATACAGTCCATTGTTAAGGCTGTCAGCTCGGCTCGGCAGCGCAGCGACGCAGAAGTTGTCGACGTAATCGTTCCTGCGGTGTTCTGCAATCTTTTGGAAAGTACTGCTTCTGATTGCGGCATCCAGAGAGGCGCCTCTGGCTCTTGGTTTGTCGCTGTCTTTTCTCCAGCCAGACAAGCGGCGTTTGTACATCGGGACGTCCTCGACACCTTCGTCGAGGTAGTAGGCGCGCCGCTGTGCCTCTCTCTCGGTTAAAGGCGACCCAGTATGCCATCTCCAGAACTTGTTACTCTCGTCAGACACGATGCGTGCCAAGATATTTTTGAGACCAACGCAATTGCTGATACCAACGTAGTGGACGAAAATGGCTTGTAACACATCTTCATCCATCCATATGCGGTATTTACCATTAAGCTGTTGACGTGGCAAAACGGGCACGCCCTCCTCTCCCGCATCCCAATTCCAGGACTCGAAGTCGGTGAATCGTGTGTTCAGGACGTCTGCTATCTCTCTCAAAACCCCTTCATTTTGTTCGAATTCCTTGAGCACGGCTTGTTTTTCGTCGCTGAGAAGGTCTTGTTCGAGCAGACCCTTGATGCACTGCCTCAATGTTTTCTCATTAAAAGGCTTGACTGTTTTCAACACGGCCTCGCTTGTTCTGCGCATATGATCTTGCACAGTTTTGATGACTTTCTTCTTCTCGTCGGTATCGAAGAACCCGTTGAGATAGTTGTTGATCTCCACCTCGTCTGTTTCCAAAGAGGTGAACACAACCTTCTCAAACTGATCGCAGAGATTCTGCAGGCGCTCCTTCTGGCGATCGACAATTTCGAAAGACGACTCTTCCTCGGCTAACGCAGTAGCCGCGCTGCCCTCCATGGGCGGACCGGGGTTCATCCATTCCGTCACAATGCTCGAGTAGAGGTGAGCCATGTTGAGCTTGTGGCTCTGTACGTCGAGCTTGGAGCGCAGCAGATCTTCGGACGACTGCAGCATGCGAGCCGGCACAGATGCATCGTATTTTGACTGAGCCAAGAGACTGTCAATATTGTCGATCCCGCTGTCTCCATAGTATTCATTGCGGCATAACGCTTTCACACCACGGAGCAGACAGCCAATGCGCTCGCCTTGGTCGAGGTGGCGTTCGGTATCTTCGAGGATCTTGCTCTTACGACGCTCGTACTGTGCCCGTTGTTTTTCAAGTTCGCGGATCTTGGTCACAGTAATTGACTGAAGCGTTTTCGAAAGTACAGATGTCGAGTGCGACATTCTGTGGGTGGTTGGAAAGAGATACCGGATGAAGTGAGATGTTGGAATGAGTTATTGGAATGAGTTAGAGTTTCTTTACTGTTCTCAGGTCTCGTTGCATCTATTTTATAAAACCATCCATTCCAAAGTTCGCGCCCTGTTGTCGTCCACATCCATGTCTGCTCTAATCCAAGTTTAACGTGAATTTGGCTTTCAAGAGGCCTTAGACAGATGGAATGTGGTCAAAGAAGCCATCGGAAGGCGATAGATCCTGCTGCCTGGCTAAGCGACGCCCTTGCATTGACGCGCATGACATCTTGCCAACACCACAGGTTCAGCAAAGAAGCACGGCCAAGATGCGAATTAAATAGATTTGATACCAAACACAATGTAGGGAATCATCTTTTTCTGACTAGAGCCTTCTATTGATCTGCGAACCGAGATATGTTGCGCTATTTCTTCCCTTGTGCCAAGCATTGGACAAGCCGTCAAGGAAATGCCATAAGACTCCTTCACGACATCAATCCGATAGCTATTGGATCAAATCTAAATCACCATATCGTTTAAATGAGCTAAAGTATTCGATATGTTTTAACAGTTTACAGGTTGTGATGCTTGCCTTTCTTATGGTCAGTTTGTGAGGAAGCGATAGGCCACACGTCTCAAGAGATTCTGCCTTGACAGTTATCAACATACAAGAGCCTGAAATTATACCTGACGGTTGGGGTAGATAACCGATTCTTCGAAACAACGTTCATAATGGAACAAGTACTTCAAACAATTGTCGTTGGTGGTTTTTCCCCCTCTTTTTTTTCTTCTTTTTTTTCCGGCCTGCATTTAAGCTACTGGACTTCGCCGAATCATTCAATAGTTGCTTGTATGTGTTTGTTAGGAGGGGCAAGCCTCAATGGAACGTGTCATTGATTCCGCATACGGCAGCATATTGACTAGTAATAATGCAAGTAAGTGACCGAACCACTAAGTATAGCGAACTTCTCGGTTGTCGCCGTAGTCTATTGATAGACTGTTTATTAACTAATTCAGCACAATGTAAAAAATCCAGACCATTTGACAGCCGACGCATCGCGGGATTCAGCTCGTTAATGGTCCATATTTGGGGAAATGACCAGCCGAGCGAAGATGGAGGTATCAGCCCATTCTATTGAAGGACAGCGCGGCATGATGAACGGTTAGCACATCTTGGGATCCATGCAGTGGGTGGCGACCCGACGCGCGCGGCAGATCAGTGGGTAAGCTACCTATTCCGGCGCAGTCCCCGGGCGTAAGCTCCGTCCTTTGATGATCCTTCCCGGTGACCGGCCGAGGTCAATTTGTGCTCGTCTTGGCCTGCCTATTGTGGACAACCGATAAAGAGCAGACGAAGTTGGCCATTTTTGTACCTGTTCTCAGCCCCCAACGATTCCGTCCCGGACGTAGTGCGTGATGATCTCTAGGCTGTCAGGTCAAGTTCGTAATCATCCCAAGTCGCAGGATTCAACAAGTTCCGAGTATGCTTTGGGATATGTCACGTCCAAATCCGATCTGGTGCAGATGCCGCGGCGCAGGCGGATACAGTCGGGGGTCCCGATAAATGAAGGTTGCATTGCAGCTATGCCCACGAACAAGGAAGGGGGAGTGGGTAAGATTGTTTATAAGGCCATCGGCTCGGCTTATCAAGTCATTTGATGAAGGGAAAAAATTCTACAGACAAGCAGCAGTTCCCCACACTCCATGGCGAAAGGGGAGACGGTCTTTCAACAACGCCATTTCCTGCTTAGATGAGCGCAAGAGAGCCAGCCGACGTGATTCGGATGTATTCTGCTGCATTCCCACTGCCGAACCGCGTTTCTCGACCAGACCCTGCATGCTAATCTCCCCCCTCACCACGTAAACTTTCTTCAACCGTGTTGGCACACTGGTTGAGAGGCCGTCCTTGGTGTTTTGTTGGCTTTGAAGCGAATAAACTTAGTTTCCTGCAGCAAAAGCGCAAGGAGGCGACTTCAGATGGTTTGACAGGCAATGGCTTCGACGTTGAAAGACAGCCCTAAGGTCCAGGAGAAGAACGGAAATGCGCAGGACACCGCCGTGGACGCGTCTGCTGCGGCGACCGACGCTGGCACCAACGACAAGCCCCCGACTTCATCACAAACATCACCAGCTGCTGAGAAGGCATCGCCCCCTGCTGGGCCTCCCGATGGTGGTTTGCAGGCATGGCTCCATATCATTGGATCTTTCTTCCTTTACTTCAACACATGGGGTGAGTGCTATTCCAAGCGTGCATCGCAATGCAACCATCGTGACGCATGCAGCGTAGGTGACAACGGCCACAATATGCAGGGGCTGATCCGTCCACAGGCCTGATATCCAGTTTCGGTGCCTTCCAAGCGTACTACCAGTCAGACATCCTCAGCAGTAACACGCCTTTCCAAATATCGACGATCGGGTCACTGCAGAACTTTCTCATGGTGTTTCTGGGATTCATTATTGGGCCTATTTACGATCTTGGCTACTCTCGATACCTCCTTGTTGTGGGATCGATCCTGGTATTAGTAGGCCTCATCCTGCAGGCCTTCTGTCAAAATTTATGGCAGTTCCTCCTCTGCCAGGGTGTCGTCGTCGGTATCGGAACGGGTTGCCTGTCTACCCTGGGCGTAGCGCTGCCTTCTCAATGGTTTTCGACCAGACTGGCGCTTGCGAACGGCATTGCGGCCAACGGAAGCGGTGTTGGCGGGTAAGCGTAGCCAGGATATAGCCAAGGAGGCATCGCGACTTGCTAACAACGCGCAGTCTCGTTCTACCCGCTCTGTTCCGAGCAATCCAGCCTAAAATTGGCTTCCGATGGACAGTCCTCGTCTTCGCTCTGATCTCGCTGATCACTCTCGGCATCAGCAACCTCGTCATCAAGACGTCGAAGCTCAAGATCCCTCTGAAGCGCCGTCCCTTGGTCGACAAGTCCGTCTTCCATGATGTGCCCTTCCTCTTCTTTCTTGGCGCCTGCTGCCTGCTCTTCCTCGGCATGTACACACCCTACGTCTATGTGCAAAGCTACGCCCTGGAGAATCATATGGCGAGCGAGGACGTCGCACTGTACCTCCTTTCGATCCTCAACGGCGCATCGATCGTCGGTCGCATTATCCCAAACTTCTTCGCGCCCTACACCGGCATTATGAACATGATCGCCAGCGCCGTCTTCGTCATGTCCATTGCCGCCTTCTGCTTCGCCGCGACCAACAGTCAGGCTTCGCTGATCGCGGTCACGGCGATCTACGGTTTCTTCAGTGGCACATTCTTCGCGTTGCAACCGACAACGTTTGTGAAGCTGACGGCAGACAAAAGTTACATGGGCACAAGATTCGGCATGGCGTTTACGGTGATGTCGGTAGCCCTACTATTCGGCTCGCCTATCGCGGGTGCGCTCTCGAGGTCGCATGGGTACTTGAGCGGTTGGATCTGGTCGGGCTGCTGTCTTGCGGCAAGCGGGACGACGATCTGCGTCGCTCGTGGGTTCTCTGGCGGTTGGAAACTGAACAAGATTGTCTGAGGCTCCATGCCCTAGCGTTTGAAGAGTCTAAAGTATCGGCATCGCAGTGAAAATACATCGGAAATCAATGACGTCCTCCTTTATTGCAACATCAATGCCACCAAAGGAGACAGAAGTGAGTCCGCGAACGACGCCACGAACACCCTCAACCATGCCGGCATTGCGAATTGCAATATGTGGGTTACCAATTCTCGGTGTTTCGGAGATCAGTCTGTTTTCGGGCCGTGGCCGCAACCCATGTCCGACTTGCATCAACGGCAGCGTCCCTTGGAGCCATGCCAACGTTAACGATCTTTTCGCCGCCAAATACCGCCGACAATAAACTTCGATTGTCTCATCGGCGTTCAATCTTTCAGTGGAGCAGTGAAGGGGCAACATCGTGAAAGGAAGGTGGATACGACAAAGTGGGAGCCGCCGGTTCCCCCTGACTCGCCATTGTGACTTGACAAGGAATCCGGACCATGGCCCATAAACAAGGGCACTTGCTATGGGGGTTTCATGCCACAGTGCCTTGGCCTACCTTCACTAGTACGGTATGCAGATCTGCGGTTATTTCCAGGGCTGTACGTGGGTATCGCTGCATCGAGTACATTCTTCCTAGGGAAATCTGATTTAAGAGCGCCCGCTTTGGGTTGCATTGCGCGGGACAATGGTTGCTTGTCAGATGGTGCCAGACTTCGAGTTCATGGCAGTGGAGATGGAGGGATTGGCCTTCAATGATGCTCAACTTCGTGTATAAGTAGGTGGCCGTGGGGCACCTCATGCGAGCACCAGAACTCTCAAGACCCCGCTGTCAGTTTTTTCATTGACACACCCTTAGAGTAGTTGGAAATGTCAATCAAAACTGTTGCCGTTGTCGGTGTAAGTAATGGCCCTCACAACTGCCACCCTTGCGGCATGCTTGGGATAAGAGTGCTCACAATCAAAACAGGCCTCCGGCCTTGTCGGCCTTCGCGTCGTCAAGGCTCTATTGCAAAAGGGCTTCGAAGTCACAGCAATCTCCCGCGAATCCTCAACAGCCGCATTCCCGTCCGGGATCGCCGTCCGCAAAGCCAATCTGTCATCTGTCGAATCACTCACAGCCGCTTTTGCTGACCAAGACGCGGTCATCTCCGCTATCTCAACCGTGGCGGTGATTGTTCCCGGCGCACAGGACCCGCTCATTGACGCTGCGGTGGCTGCCGGCGTTAAGCGCTTTATCCCATCAGAGTACGGCCTCAACACGCGAAACTTGAAGGGCGAGATTCTCGGTGATTGGCTCAAAGCCAAGACGGCAGCAGTTGACTATTTGGTCAAGAAGACCGAGGAGAGCACCAATTTTACGTGGACAGGTGTTGGAACAAGTCTTTTCTTTGACTGGGTAAGTGGAGCTGCCGATGTGTAACGCCATGTTGTTGATCACGGTATAACAGAGTATTACGAGAGGAATCTACGGCATCTCGTTAGAAAACAAGAGCATCACAATCTTCGATTCCGGAAACCAAGAGGTCTCGACGACATCGCTGTCTTTCCTGGCTGAGGGCATTGTTGCCGTGTTGCAGCACCCTGCCGAAACGGCCAACAAGTACATCAACATTGTCGAGTTCGAAGTAACACAAAACCAGCTCCACAAGTTGTTTGAGGAGGAGACAGGGGCCAATTTTACGGTTGAGCACAAGACCGCGGATGAAGCCGAGAAGGTGGGCAAAGAGAAGCTGGCAACCGGCGGAAGATTTCCCTTTGAGGAGTTCCTTCAGAAGTACTGGCTTGGTGATGGTCCCGGCCACGCCATCAGGGAAGAGGATAAGGCGAACAAGGTTCTTGAATTGCCGCAGAGCGATTTGCGCGAGGTTGTGAGACGGTATATCAAGGAGCACAGCGCGTGAGGGAGGCTGTCAAGCAAGTTTTGGGATCACGGGAATCAACGCGATGAAACCTTGACTGTATGTTTACAGATGGAAGCCGGGGACCGGCTTCAGCTGTTTTCATCTGCATGCTTCCTGAAGCAATCACCTGAGGGATTGCATAAGTAGAGTGTGGTGTCCGGCTTTGGTAACACCAGACCTAGCGTACGAACCGAACTTAAGTTTAGTAATTGAAAACCTGAGCTCTCATCGGACTGAATATAGTTGACGCCGAGTACGTTGATGACGTTTGGCTAACAAAATTGCCATTAATGTGCGTTACGAGAGACGCGGAAGGAATGAGAGCCTTTAGGTAGTTCTCGGGAGGTAACTGTTACTAAGGAAGGTATGTGAAAAGTGAAATCTCTGGCCAGGTACATGATCGATCAGTTCAATGTAGAGCGGCGGCGATAAAGAGTATGCATCTATGCACAGGTCATGGAAAACGCCTTCTAAAGATCAAACTCCATCTCAAAGTACGGAATGGTAAAGAATGTTGTAAGCGATCCATTGCAGTACCCAAGTGCCTTTTCTTAGTTACTTGAACCAAAACTTTACAACTTTATTGCCAGCCGTTCAGCGTTCCTAATCTGGTCCTATTCCTAGAATCAATCATCTCCCCGCATCACAGACGGTCTGGTTCCCCATGATTTTATAACAGAAACCTTCTTAGGGCGTCATCAATTACTTTGACAAGCTGGTGAGCCTATATTAAAAAAGCGGTCAGGTTCCATTTTCTGGTTCGGTGCGTTTATGACGCTCAGCAAATTAGCAGGTGAGGACCCAAAGACACTTACATCAGGAGGTACCATAATGGAACGATGATGACCGTCAATAGCAACGCACTCGACTTGGTCACCAACCAAATCTTCCCACCCTTTGGGGCCAAAATCAGTCCGATCAAAACAGAACCAATCCCCAAGACCCAATGGGTCAGGGAAGTCGCCGAAGTCTTCCCTCTTCAGTCCATTGCCCATGCCCTTCTTTGCCCAGATGATCAGGGTACCATGCTTGGGTCGCTTGCTCGGCACCATGGGCTTAGGGTGGTATCTGTTAAGGGCGCGAAAGTTGTTGATGAGGTGCGCTTCCAGGTCTGCCCCGTCTGGCAGAGGCGCGAAAACATTTTCAAGTCCCGTAGTCTCGCACCAATACTCCCATAGCCCGCGTGTCGTATCGATCCACTCGGGCAAGGGACGTGGGCAGTGCATGTCGATGATGATAAGGCCAAGAACTTCCTCGCCTGCTTCGAGCAGCAACCGCGCAGACTCGTATGCGAAGACACAGCCTGAGGACCACCCGCCAAGAAGATACGGTCCACGGGGTTGGCGAGCACGGATGGCTGCTAGGTACAGATTGGTGGCTTGCTCAATCGTGCAGGTGAAGGCATCAGGCTCCTTTGTCCAGGGGGAATGTAGCCCATACACACAGACATTGGTGCTGAGCTGGGGCAATTGAAAGAAGGAAATAACGGAGCCGGAACCGTCAGGGAAGAGAAACAAGTAAGGTACCCCGTCCTTCTCCTCACCTTGGATTAGAAAATCTTCAACAACATACTTGCCGTCCAGGTTGAAGTCGTTTTCGCCGTCTACTAAAAGCACTGGATCCGTTGTCTTTGGCGGCTTAAAATTGATTGCAGACATATCGGTCTCAGTTGATCCAGGCCGAGAGATGGCCACTGGCGTACATACAGGGTGAGAAAGAGTCTCGTCTCCCCAGTCATCGTCTTCCATATTGTCCGAGACGATCTCAACAGCGACATCGGTGATGGTTTCCTTCGCGGCAGTTTCGGCCGCTACTGGTGTTGTGGATTTGCTGCCAAACTGACGTTTGATATCAGCTACAGTGAAACACTGACGGAACTTGTTCGCTGAGATCTCTATTCCTTTTTCAGCTCGGATCTTGGAGACGAGAACGATGTTCATTAGCGAGTCCACGCCCATATCAGCGAGCTCTGTATTGTCTTCAAGGACGTCAACTGGCCAGCCGGTCTCGCTTGAGATAAGTTCTAGAAGTAGATTGGCGACATCATGATTGTTTTGATCCGGTGCTGGTGCTGCCCGGCTAGCGACCTGCTCGTCCTTCTTTTTTAGATTGTTTTCTGGGGGAACATCTGCGATTTGTGTCGGAGGTGCAGAGACCTTGAAAGAAGTCGCCACGGGAGAAACCGCAGCTGGCTTAGAATCAGACACTGGCAAGGTGATAGCTGACTGTGCTGGATTTCGTGCGGCAGCCAAAGAAGTAGCAGTTATTTTCTTCGCGCCAGGCACAACACGTCGGGGAGTAACCGTTTTATAGACCATGTCTGAGCAGAGAGCGATCAGCTCTTCCCCACGGAACACATATACGTCCCCGACGAACCCAGTTTGGGTTGGAGTCATGTGTGTGTACACTTTGTACGTGTCTGTGTGGGTAAGTTCGTCCTCAAAGAGAATTTCCTGAACGGCAACAGCGATGTTTGCCTCTCCTAAAGGACCATCAGGATGGCCATTGAGCATGTATCCTGCAAGATGGAATACGCAATCACGCCAATACATGTTGAAGGCGTCGCGATCGCCTGTGGCGGACGGGGACGAGGGAAGGCGGACGGTGCAGGCAGACTCGGTACGATCCTGGCCGAGGAAACACTCCTGGATCCCTTGAAATCCAGTGCCATAACCAATGTACCTCTCGAAGAGCTGATATATAACCGATTTGCGCAACATATGGCCTTCTCCGTTCATCACCGCCTGGATTACAGCATCCATCCGCGCCTTCACAAGAAACAGGGAGGTCGGGCCAGTCTTAGTCTGAAGCGCTGCGCCACGGTCAAAACGTATAGAAACCTGCCCCAGGGAATACGTGTCTGGGCCGGAAGCTACACTGAATTTGACCCGAACGCCGCGACTGTCGCAAATGGCAGTGGTTTGGACGACCGAGTCGTCAGTCGATGTGCTGATGACGAGTGGCCGGTTCATCTCAAGACCATACATAACAAGCGAGGAGACATGAGGCTTTTCGGGTTGCCGCTGATGCTTGGGAATGAGGTAGTCGGCTGCAGCATAGGCCATCTCGCAGAAGGCAGATCCAGGAAAAATGGGCGTTCCATCGACCAAGTGGCCTCGGGCGGCGGCCACCATCTCCGGATGATTGACCTTGGACACAAAGTGCGCAACCATGGAGCCATCAGCTTCGACAGACTCGCTGGTGAGGTGCTGCAAGTACGGCGTCAAGTACGGCATGTCTGGCACGCCATTGCGAGCACTGCTGGTAGCCGGCACGTTGTCCGTGACGATTTCCGTGGGTTTTGGATGTACGTAAGACCGCCAATAGTCCTTGAGATCAAAAGCATAGCCTTGAAGTTCAACAAGGCCTAAGGATAACTCGTAGTCTCGGTGGTAGGAGTTCCAGTTGATATCCTGGCCCCGACAATACGCGGAAACCACGAGGTTACCCAGGACCTCCCAGTCTTCCTCGCCTGACCTAAGCGTGGGCAGCAGACGGTCCGCCTCTCGAACAGCCAAAGCCTTGCGCACCATAGAGGTATTGACTGCGTCAGGGCCGATTTCTATCCACACCGTCTTGTCGTCAGCAAGACCACCGTTACGGATAGCTTCTAGAGCAGCCACAAAGTCGACCGCCTCGCGGGTCTGGCGAGCCAGGTATTTGGCGTTGAACATGTTCTCCCCTCTGACAAGTTTTCCGAATAGAGTGGAGGCTACGGGTGTCTTGGGCGCCGAGAATTGGATGTGCTGCGCCAACAGCTCCAGATCCCCTGCCACCTGCTCCATTTGATCGGAGTGGAAACCGTAGGGAACAGGGAGCAGCTTAGTCTCGATGCCGCGATCTCTGCGCAAAGTGTCTTGAAGGGCCGAGATTGCCTCTTTCGGTCCGCTAACGACGGTTGTGTGGGGTGTGTTCTTGCAGGCGACGCAGCACCTGGAATGTGTTGCGAGCAGGGACGATGCTTCGATGCCGGACATGGGTAAGACCAACATGGAATAGGCCTCTGCCTGGCAATGCTTACCGAGAAGGCTCGCTCGTTTGCCGACCAAATAGATGGTATCGCTGAGGGAGATCACTCCCGCAGTGCATAGAGTTGTGTACTCGCCAAGGCTGTGGCCAATTACCACATCCGGCTTTAGTCCCCATGATTGTAAAAGGTCAACTAAGGCCAGCTGAAGCACTACCGTGGCGAGTTGCTCCTGTGCTGCTTTGATATCTGGTCGGGATGCGTCGCCGTGAATGTCCTCACCTTGGATGAACTCGATAATCGAGGGGAAGCCGTAAACCTCACAAATGTGCTGGGACGCAACGATGAATTTGTGAAATCTAGGAGAAGAATTAAACAGTCGTTTGGCCATGCCACGGTAGGCTGAGCCTTGGCCGGTAAACGTGAACGCAACGGACCCAGGACGCTTGATGTTCGACTCAGTCTTACTCTGGTCTTCGAGTAGCTTGCGACCCAATTCCTTCATGCTGCCTACCACCCACGCTGTCCTGTAAGAGTGGTGCTTCATGCGGCGGGCGGTGGTGGTGTAAGCCAAATTCTTCAGCGGTTCCTCTTTGTGAGACATCACATAATCAAGAATGCGACGCTCGTTCTTCTTCATGACGGTAAAGGTATGCCCAGAACACGCCACAACATGATGGGTCCTTGGGTCAGCGGCTTCCTCGTGCGCTGTACTTGCAGGCAGACACGTCGAGGACGGCTTGGCAGCGGGGGGAGGAGAGATGATGAGGCTAGTATTGCCCCCAGTGGCATCGAAACAGTTCATCAAGATCTTTTGGCCAGGATTAAGATGTTGACGCCCATTAGCCACGTGAATGTTCCGGCTGGCGAGAGGAGGGAATTCTGGATTCAGCTGAGCTGGGTTAACGGGGTTTTCGAATCCAGGCTGTGGTGGTATCATTCCGTTATTCTTGAGGATCATAGCCACCTTTATTAGGGCGACAACGGCAGCTCCCGCCTCGGCGTGTCCTACGTTTGCCTTGACAGCCCCAAGAACGAGGGGGTTTTCTGCCGTGCGATTGGCACCAAGGACGCTGGCAATAGAACTCACTTCGCAGAGATCGCCTGCTGTGGTGCCCGTGCCGTGGGCTTCAACATAGCCTATATCCGTAGGTTTCGCCCCGGCGGCCTGTAAAACCTGGTGGAACACTCTCTCTTGGCTAGGCTGATGGGGGTGGGTAATAGATGAGGCGTAGGCAGCGTGGTTGCGGGCCCAGCCGTCGACGACGCCAAGAATATTGTCCTTGTCTAGCTGAGCGTCCTCAAGTCTCTTGAGCACTACAGCAGCCACCGCTTCGCCCCGGCAGTAGCCATCAACGTCGGCTCTGAAGGTCTTGCAGCTTCCGGTGGGCGACAGGAAACCGCCTTTCGCTAAACCTGCCATAGCATCTGGCGAGCAGGCGAGCATCGCCCCGCCCACAACGGCCATGTCACAGTCCCCCCTGGTCAGAGACGCGCAGCCAAGACTGATGGCAACAGCACTAGAACCACATGCTGCGTCGACAGTAAACGCTGGGCCCTCCCACTTGAAAAAGTGATGTAAACGGCCGGCACCAAAAGCCCTTGCTGTTGCAGGAATGTAGTGGGTGTCGATGCCGTGTTGGTGGTTGACGTCACGCCAGTCATCAGAACTTTGGCCAAAGAACGTGCTGACACGCGTCTTGTCCGTTGCTGGCGTGGCATTTGGGGCATAACCTGCAGCCTCGAGCGCTTCATAGGTGACGAGCATCAAGAGGCGATGCATGGGCTCCATTTGCGATGCCTCGCGCGGCGAAATGTTGAAGAGCCGCGCGTCAAATTGACCGGGCCTATCCAGGAAGCAGCCGTACGGCAGTGAGGCATCTGGTCCGAGGGCATGCTGCCATGCGTCCAAAGCGAAGCGACTCTCGGGGACCTGCATGCTTTTAGTCTTAATGAACCCAGCCTGAGAAGCCAAGTGTGCCTCGGGATTTGAGACATGGGGAGAAACCTACCGGTCGGTGAAACTCTCGGGCCTCGAGGAGCGACTCCCAGAAGGAATTGACGCTCTCAGAGCCAGGGAACCTACCACCAACTCCTATAATAGCCACCTTGCCCGAGCCGCTGCGTAGAGCTGGCTCAGGTCGCATGGCGACGCCATCAATGACCGTGACTGTCACATTTCGTGAATGCAAAGCGTTCTGCATTGTAGACACAGCGTTCGCGCCGCCAATGACGACGAGTTGGAGAGACGAGCCGGTGGGCACGCTTGAAGCGACGGCTTTGGTAGTGCCGTCCATATCGAGGCGGAGGATCAAAATATCGTCAAGCACCTGCCGCAGTAACTCACGCAGAGTCGCCGACCTGAAGGGCTGGCATTGGCTGGTGGACATCACCTGTACAGCCGACGACAGCTCGCGGCCCAGAAGCTCACGGTTGTTACCAATGATCTCGTCCATGTCAAGTTCCGGCAAGTGGGGAGCGTGAACTGCGCCATTAGCCCGATATAACTCCGAGACTGACGCTTTTGTCAGGAAAGATGACTCTTTGAACAATCTTCGCATCGTTGAAGGTGGCCCGAAGACTGCAGACCAACCCTCTGCCGCAACTGCCACGTATGCTCGCTTATGTATTGGAACGTGCTGGTGTGCGAGAAATGTCAGCATAGATCTCATACACAGATTACAAACACGATGGTAGGCATGACGTACTTCGGTTTTGTGAAAACTGTCCAGCGCGGATTCAATCTCGTCAACAGTTTGTCCCACTACTAGATATCCCCAAATACCATTCTCAACCTCCACACGGGTTGATCTACGATGGAGCTCAACTCGGAGCCGAAACGCGATTCTGACCATGAATAAAGCCAGATGTACCAGGTCTTGAGTATTCTGGGCCGCTGCTAGAGCCGCCGCCGGCAGGAGACCCGTACACAGTCCAAGGGCTTGGATGGGTGAACTTTTGTGACCCCATTGTATAATTGTAGGATCCTGTTCCACATGTCTGAACAATATCAGCCTCCACTCAAGTCATTGTGGAATCATGCGAGTGAGAACTTACAGTATGAGCTCCCCGAGTCGTGATATGCAAGTGAAAACGGTCTGGATTACTCCTGTCCTATCCTCCAAGCTCTCGTAGTCATCTGGGGAGGAGAGGAGGAAGCTAAGACTCCCAGTATCCAGATGCTCGTGAGGGCCGAGCTTTTGAGCCTCGAGTCTGACAACGTCAAGGGCATCTGCTAGAAACTTTCGCACCAGAGGCGAAGACTGCTTTGAAGTGGCAGTAACTCTCTTCAGAGATGGGGCGAACTCGGTAGTTTGGTCCCCAAATAAGAAAACCTTGGTTGCACGACGACGCGTGTTAGAGGACATTATAGACTCGAGCTTCTAAAGAAAGCGCCTAAAGAATCTGAAGTACACTAACTGTTGAGACGAGCTAAAGTTGCGAAAAAGAGATGACCCGGATGTTGTCTGGTCACTAGGAGAATAAAATAATTTATGAATGCCGAGAGTTTATAATGATTTTCCTTTCAAAACTCGGATATACTGTTTGCTGTCTCGGAATTTGCACACGAAGCTTTCCTTTTAAAATATAGGTACGCTTCATGAAACTCCTTTGATGGGTCTATTGTCAATGACTCAGAACTGTCCGCCTGTGTTGAATTGTCTACCTAGTTCAGTCACTAAGTGTCCGTACTAACGTCAGCAGTTCCCCTTCCATCAAACTCATTATGCACTACACATACAGCCAGGTACACTCATTACTCGTTCAAAACAAACAAACCAAGCACTTTTTATGTAAGTTCATCAGTAAGGTTTGTTTTGTGGACAAGGGCAGGCACGACCTTCGTAGCAGTTCGTTCCGAGTTACTCGCAACGGTGGGGCGTCAAAAGGAGCAGTATCACAACTCAACAACTCGATGATCTTCACTCCCAAGTATCTGGTACTTATCTATGGCCACACCCCAGTGTAAGAACTCATTCACTCCTAGTCTAATGCCCAAATGGCTACGTGGCAGTTTTTCATATCAAAGTTTGAATGCCTCAAGTCGCGTGACCCGCGTAGCTGGCATCCATGAGTCAAATGAGTTGATTGAAAAGTCTCACGGCATGAGAAAATCAAAACTTGCGCTATCGAGTCATTAATAAACAGTCAAATGCGCCATTATATCATATCTAAGCTCATGGATACTGATTGGAGTCCTGTCCATCCCACATCTTGGCGTAAAGTCCACCCCGGACAATGAGCTCGTCATGGTTGCCAGACTCAACAATTGACCCATCTTCCACGACATAGATGCAGTCAGCATGCTTGATGGTGCTCAGTCTCTGCGCCACAGCTATCGCCGTTCGCCCTTTGGCAACGTTGTTGAGGGCGTCCTGGACAATGCATTCAGAGACAGTGTCCAGAGCTGACGTGGCCTCGTCGAGCAACAGAATACTGGGACTGTTCACCAACGCACGAGCAATGGCGATTCTTTGTCTCTGGCCCCCAGATAACGACATCCCACGATAGCCAACAACAGTATTCAAACCTTCGGGAAGGGATGAGATGATATCATCCAAAGCAGCTGCCTTGATAGCATCGTTGAGTGTCTCTTCAGATACGGCAGCAGGGTCTGGAGCACCAAAAAGAAGGTTGTCTCTAATGGTGCCGGAGAACAGGACGGTCTCTTGGGTTATGAACGCCATGTGTCTCCGAAGAGACTTGAGTTGGAGCGAGCGAACATCTTTGCCGTCATATGAAACAGTTCCAGCTTGTGGGTCGTAGAATCTCTCGATGAGCGACAGGATGGTGCTTTTGCCGCTTCCACTGGGGCCGACGAGAGCTATGAATTGGCCGTGATGTACGCTGAAGTTGATGTCGTCTAGCGTGTTTTTGGAACAGGTACTGGCTTTTGGATACCAGAACGTAATCCTCTCAAGGTCGAGTCTGCCGGACAAAGCGTTGACCACATAGCCTCGATCGCTTACAGCATCGATCAATGGCTGTTTTGCCAGTAGTTCCATCAGTGTTCGGATCGCCTGGTTGGCTTTGTGAACATCGGGCAAAAATGCAAAATAGCTACCCATGGCCGGCGTACTAGTGACTACCGCGTTGAAGCAGATAAAGAACTGAAGCATCGTGGCCTGTTGGTCAGCTACCAGCTTGCCTCCGTAATAGAAACATCCAGCAAAGCATAAGTACTGCGCCGCCTGAGACATCGCATATATACAACAAGCTTTATGCGCCGTCTTCATGCTACGTCGACGCATCTCAAGAAGCGACTCATGAAAAGTTTCCTTCACATGTGGCTCCAGAGCAAGTGAAGCCACAGTTACGATACAGTCGATAGCCTCGCTCGCATAGCTGACGGCTTGCGCGTAGAGTTGACGACCTTGCTGCTCTCGCTTGCTAGCAAACGTGCCGTACAGATACCCAGACGCTAAGAGAGCGGGTACTGTTGCTGAAAAGACCAGACCAAGTTTCCAGTTGATCCCGATAGCCAGCCCGACAGCAGACAGTAGACCGACGAGCCCGACTGTAAAGGTCCCCATCAAAGAAGCTCCGAGGCCGTTTAGGTCCCCCGTAATTGTTGATAAGAGCGTGGTGATGGATGCACTACCTTTCGCGTCGAAAAAAGACATGTTCTGACGCATAATGTAGTCAAACGCTGTACGCCGCGCTCTTGTGATGAATCGCTCTGTACAGACAGCCAAGCTGAAGCCCCGCATGATTGATGACATGCATTGTATCAAAGCGATCGCAACTAGCATGACTGACCAATGGTTGATGTTGTCAATGAATCCCGACCCAACAGACGATTCGCTGAATGCTGTAATAGCCTGCCACGTTCAGTTGAGTTAGCTGACGAAATCCAATTGACTGGAAATTCACTTTGAGATAGGAAGTCTGAAAGCTCACCTGAGCGAGGACATAAGACTGGATGGTGGACACGGAGCCCGACGCGGCCGCCCACAAGAGCCCAAAGACACACAAGTATCGCGACTCAGAGTAGTACTGGGCAACAAACGTCATGACTTGCTTTCTTGTGAAATGACCTTCAAGATTCTGCGTGATCGAGATACCGTCACCCAACAGGACAGTCATTGAATCACCGTCCCAATTGTCTGAGGTTACATGTTCAGCACGAGGCCTACTTGAGGATTGCTGCCCATATGAAGCTGTATCAAACTCAAGCGGCGCTCTGTTTGCGATCCTTGAGCACTCCGTATGTTGAGGCTGGGTCTCGGCTCGCTTAGCACCAGCAAGCGTGAAAAAAGCCCCGCGCATTGCCATCAACTCATCGTATGTCCCTTGCTCCACAACTCCATTCTCGTTGAGGACGACTATGCAGTCTGCGTTTCTGGCAGTGGACAGGCGGTGGGCAATCATGACGACAGTTCTGTCATGTCGAGCAGCTGCCAGTGCTGTTTGAATGAAGTTCTCTGAGACGGTGTCAAGTGCCGAGGTGGCCTCGTCCAACAAGAGGATTTTAGGGTCAGAAATCATCGCTCGCGCGATGGCGATCCTCTGCCTCTGACCACCTGAAAGCAGACCGCCGCGGTCACCAACGACCGTCTCATACCCCATAGGCTGAGTCATGATGAATTCATGCGCATAGGCATTTTTCGCTGCCTGGACTACCAGAGCCCTCTCCTCTTCGGGGCTGTGAATTTTCGATGTTCTGCGAAGACCATATGCAATATTGGCATATATACTGGCGTTGAAAAGTACCGGCTCTTGACTTACAGCTGCCATTTTGCTGCGAAGCCATCGCAAACTGAGCGTGCCAAGAGACCTGCCGTCTAGTTCCACGATACCCGAGGTGGGATCATAGAATCGTTGGATCAGATTGATGATGGTACTTTTACCACAGCCGGATGCCCCAACCAATGCCGTTGTCTTACCGGCTTCAAGTGTGAGATTGAGGCCTTTAAAAACTTTTGCTTCGCGTCGGGTTGGATATGAGAATTGGACGTCTTTGAATGAAACGGTGCCTCGCACGAGGCACGGCTTTTCTCCCACGTCAGACGTCGAATCTATGAGCCTGGGCCGATTAATCGCCTCGAAAATCCGGGAAGCCGCCGCTATGGCAGTCGTCAAGGCTTGTGCATTCGGCGCGACTAAGCCCAGAGACGCTGTGCCTAGGAGGATGGCTGCGTCCAGCGTTAGAGAATTCACATCAACGCCAAATGACCAAGGAGCTATTACCCACCTAAAAGGACGGTCATGATGTCGCCTATATCCGCTTCACCAACAGCAAAGAACTTGGAACCTTGCCAAAATGCAAGGGCGAAGAGAAGGGTAGCGATGCATGTGATGACTGCAACCATTACTTCTCCTGATGCTCTAGAGAGAATGGCAGGTTTATGGCCGGCTTCCAACTTAGAAGAAAACATGTCAGTCATTTTCATCTGGGCAGAGCTTGCCATGACAAAAGATATCCCACTAATGGCCTCATGCGCTATCTCAGACGCTTCGGCCTGGGCTGACATTGACCTGTCCGTGAATCGCTTGATGATGTTAGCGCCTATAGCGCCTGCTCCAGCGAAGGCGATGAGCCCGCTGCTCATCATCAAGGCCAATTTCCAGTGTCTTGAATATGCTATGCAGAAAGCCGCAATCACCCCTGCGAAGGCAGCTAGGACACGTCCAAGTTTACTGGAGATCCCATCTTGAAGTAAGTCGGAGCTTGAGCCGATAAGAGTTGTTACCTCTCCCGAGCCAATTTCCAAAGCGCTGCCCACGCCTTGCTCCAAAATCGCCGCTAGGAGTCTCTCTCTAAATAGCGTTAACAAGATGACTAATTGTCGAAAGCTATTACTCACCGGATCTTGGTAGTAATTCTTTCTCCTGCAACCGTGAATCCCATCCACATCATGTAGCTTGTGATTGCCTCTGTCATTGCCAGGTAGACAAAGTACAAGGTAGCCTGCAAGAGGCGCTGTAGGAATGCCTTTCGACCAAGTCTCCCAGATGCTACATCCGCGAAGTCTCTCGCCAACGTCCCATATAGAATCGTCTGTCAAGCCTCTGGATTAGACCGCTTTCGGGCTGGTGTAGCAGAAAACAGTGAAAACTTACCATTATAGGCATCAGAGCACCCTGAACAACAGCGGCTACAGTCGCAATGGCGAGAAGGATGATATCGAGCGAACTCGCACATCTGAGAATCTATTCGCTCAGGGAACTTAGCTAGGTGAGACTTCAGAAATCATTCCGTCTTGGGATACGGACCTTTACCAACACACTGTTGGCTGCGCGAGGCCTCTTTTGGGTTTTCATGTTAACTCTTGATGATGAGAAGATTTGTGTCGATGTTCTGCTAGGTAGTGAATTATTTTTTCACGCTCTTAGCGAACGATCAAAGAAACCTTGAATCTGATAAGGGACAATAATTGAGAAGGCAAGATGAAGAAAAAAACACGAGAAACCAAATAATAACAAGGCTGAGAAACGAAAATTTCCAAAGAGAGATCTGTTAATGTACTGACTGCATTGCTTCAGCAACAATATCTGCGTCGATCTCTGAGATGACCTCCACAAATCTGATGGCTAGCGTAAAGCGTGTGGTAAGCGGTTCCTTGACCAGAGATCTCGACCCGCCCATCGAGAGTCATATACAAGCAGGGTTTTGGACGACAATAACCCAACAAAGTTCCCAAACGCTGCACTGGGCGCATATAACATGAGACTTGGCCGAAGCTAATACGAGAACGACCGCATCTTTGGGCTGACTCTTCGGATATGCAGTGCAGGATGACTGTACCATGGAACTACCTCCCAAAAAAGGGAAAAGCCGTGTCGGTTGTTACGTTAGTCCAACGGACCAAAGCTGAATCGTACCATGATTGAGGCCCCTGTCTTTCGACATCCATTTGTGGAGGCATAAGTGCGTTGACATCGAATCATGTTATCTTCTAGCACGGTCTGTAAAATTAAGTTTTATCGAGATCGTTGTATCGGGACATTGATGTTTCTGTTAACTGGGATTTAGATTTGTTTGGTGGATGGGTCTACTGTCGAGGGATTTACATATGGGCTGGAACAGGTGACTTAAGTTAGCCACCATTTCCGTATCTCTGGATAACAGTATGGAACGTGATCTTTACTAGGTTCAAACAGGTTCTGCTTCAACTTCCCACCTATCACCTGGCAGTCATTCTCCGCAAGGAAATCGAGTAAGCAATCGAGAGGCATTAAAAGTTAATCATAGATAACAATGTTTCCGTTCATGCTTTTACGCTACTTCAAGCTGTCATAACCTGCTATTCAAGTAAAGTTCTCTTGTACATATCTTGCTTGTCATGCATATCATGATGAGCTCAGGTGTTGACCAAGCATATAGATGGTAATACATCAAACGAACTTCTGCTATGGTGTCAGGGGTCAATAGAAAAGCTTTCCTAGGCGATGAAAGGATACACCCTACCGTTCTTATCAAGGGTGGTGATGCTGAGTGGATGTACTCAAACTTAACTAGTTTCCTTGGGTTGTGGCGTATTGTGACAGAGCTAGTGATGTCAGTTTGAGCTGTAACTACCAACTATTATCCCTCTCCCCCCCCCCCCGGGCCTGGTACTTCAGTAGATACCTGGCAGGCTGAATAAACTCCGCAACCCACCGATCCGGCCTTATGTCTTCGCCTTCATCTTCATATGTACTAGCCAGCCTGATAGTCAACCCCCTGGCTGGTTTGACTGATAAGTCTGCTAGGACGAAGGAAGAAAGCAGGCAGTAATCATCGATAAGTAGATACACGCAAAGGGGGATATCTACACCTATCTCGCATTCTTCAAAGCAATGCAGTACCTTATCCTCGATACAGTATTGATCTTGTATTCACAGCCTTCTCAAGAACCTCAAGCCCATTAACTCGACGACTTTGGTCTACAATGCCCTCTGTTTCCTCCTTGCTTGCTATGTACTCGCAATAACCTTCTGTAGTGTCCCGAATCAACATGTCCTTTAAGGTAACCAGTGGAACTACTTCGTCAATGCTAGGGTTACCCCGACCATGGCTTGCTCCTTGACGTATGATGAAGATAGGTTTCATAGCCGACTAGTCAAAGCATCCCAAATGACCACGACTCAACGAAATAATAAACCCTGGCTCAAGGCCACAAGGAATACTGCAAAAGAACCTTTCGTACGTGCAACCCCATGGCGTCTCGTTGGAACAGGCACTGAGTCAGGTAGTGGTTAGCGGTGCGAATTAGAAGGATACAAATTTTCTGGGTTGAAGCGAAAGTTAATGAAAGATCCACGTCTTCTCAGATCTAATCAAGGTTTACCCAGTCAGGGGATCAGTGGTGCGTCGGAGATGACCTTCCTTACCTCGCTAGGTAATCAACCTTATACGGCAGATAGCTGGAAATCTCCGTTGTCATTTTATCAGATGGCCCAGGAGGAAATTTTCCCAAACAATTCGGTCCGTGTATCTAGCGCAACCGAAGGCCCCAAAGCCAAGATTTTCAAATTCTTATCGGACTACTCGCTGTACCCTTCAGTAGTTTTTTCTTCTTCATGGAACCCTAGAAAAGACCATATCTGTCTACTGGTACTAGAGACAGCGTCTGCACTATCTTTTGCGACCTTTGATCAAACATCACCAAGCCATTTGTACGCTGGATCGAGCACGCGCGCGTTTCAAAGAGCTTCATGAAATTGTTAATGGCAATTCATCGAAACAAAATGACGGCTACTTGGAATATCAGTTTGTTTAACGAGAGGCCCTGGATCTTTACTGCTCTCTTTGGAGGCCTGATACTCTTTCTACTTTCCGTCATCCTTTCCTACAAAGATGATAATCTCAAACACATCCCCTATTCTGGCGAGGGAAGCAAGAAGCAGAAACTAAAGGAGTATCAGTTTCATGCTAAAAGGCTTTACAGTGAAGGTTACCAACGGTTCAAATCTCTGTATCGCGTCTTATCTCCAGAGGGCAAGTTTTCTTCTTCTTATTTAGTTTCTGTCATGTTTGGCTTTCCTACTCATCTTTCCGCCCGCAATATTCGTTTTCTTCTCTTTCCTTAATAGTTCCTTTATCCAGATTCTTGTTTTCTGTCAAAGCTTTCTAAAACAAGGTTGGCTAACTGTTCTCTTGCTGTAGGAGATTACGTTTGTGTTCCATATCATTTACTAAGCACTTACGCTGCACAGCCGGAAGACGTGCTAAGCCCTCACGCGCCTTTCGAGGAGGTATGAACAATGAAAAGTTTCAATGGACCGTACTTTACTAATTACAACAGTTTGTTGAAGCACCTATCACACAGATAAATGTAACCTCACAAGCCCTCATTCACAGTGTCAAACAAGACTTGACACCATCTCTAGGTAATCGAGTCTAAATGTCCTTCACTAATCTGGAACAAACACTAAATTAAACCGGATTATTTGGTGTATTAACCCTAAGATAACGTGTTGCAGGCAAGGTAACGCCGGATTTGAGTGTGGTTGCTCTCGACGCAGTGATGTCTGAGCTGCCTCCTTGTCCCCACTGGTCCGAAGTCGACATCCACCACGTCCTGGTTCGCATCGTTACGATCGTGTCGGGCTGGATGTTTGTCGGGCCAGATTACTGTCGCACCGATGAGTACATGGACCTAGCAGCTAATTATGCGGCTGACGCTTTTGGAGGCCCAAAGCTGCTGCAGGTCTTCCCAAAGGCGTCTAGACCGTTTGTTGCCCCGTTTCTACCACCTCTGAGGCGAGTGTGGAAAGCCCATCGCCGTATCACTGAACTACTCGGCCCAGCCATTGAAACTCGTAGGAACGCCGTTGTTGAGGGCCAGCAGGTACCTGATGATATGTTGCAGTGGATCATCAAAAATGCCCACAGGTTCCGAGATGAGATCAAAACCGATGGAGATATCGCTCGTCTGCAGCTATCGTTGAGTGCTGTGGCTATTCACACTACGGCACTGACTGCTACCGCGACGTAAGTTATTCCATTTTCCTGTTTGATACATTGTCTTTCCACTCAATAAATCCCACTGACTCTCCATTTTTCACCCTTATGACACAGATTGTACGACCTTGCCGCCGAACCTGAGATAATGAGTGACGTACGGCAAGAAATCGTTAATGTCCTTCGAAAACATGACGGCCGAATTACGGTTAAGACTCTCTTCGACATGAAACTCCTCGATGCTGTCTGCAAGGAGTCTCAACGCCTCAACCCGGCTGACTTGCGTAAGAACAGCCTACAGACCCCTCTTAGCAATTTCAATTGTAGTAACTTAAACAAATTACAGTCTCCGCCAGGCGCAGAGTCATGAAGCCCTTTACATTCCCGGATGGGGTTTCCGTGCCCCCAGGAGCGATGCTAGCTGTTCCTGTCCACCACATCGGCCGTGACCCAGAACTGTTCCCTGAGCATCCCAACAAGTTTGACCCTTATCGGTTCACCAAGCTCCGGCAAAACGAGGGAGAGGGAAATCACTTCCAATTCGCATCTGTCACAAACGGTACCATGGCGTTCGGATGGGGAAAGCATGCGTGTCCAGGCCGGTTTTTCGCATCGAATGAAATAAAGCTCATATTAATCCATTTATTGACCAATTACGACATCAAGGTTGTCGCTGGGCCGGACGGAAAGATGCAAAGGTATCCCAACCTTGAATTCGGAAACATGGTGAGTTTTAATGAAAAAGAAATGGATCGCTTTTGCTCACAAATAATCTTTAGAACATGCCCGACGTAAAACGCAAGCTTCTGTTCAAAAATATGACGAACGAATAGGCAAAGCACGTGTAGATCATCTGCGGTATAGCTTCGTCACAAGACAGCAAAGTTCCTGGATGGCTGTAAATAATGAACAGACGTTAAGTCCAAGGTCATTAGAATAAGCCAGCTGGTGATGTACCCCAAGGCGATCGTTGTACGGTTTCATTGTGTTCTTGTCTTCACTGTTGTCACTGCTTCTATTTTATAGCCTGGTGGCTAATGAGGGACAACTACAACACCGAGCCTTGTCAGCTTTCCGCCTTGGCGGCCAAGTTTCGTCGCTTTATAAAAAAATTGTCTTGAAGTAAAACATCGCTGCAGGTCACTGCCTACAGCCAGCCAAAATGCCGCTTGACTCTTATAATTAAGTTGATATCCAATAGTATCTGTAGTAACCCATTGACGAAATGCTGGAGCCTGCCCTATCATAGCGCCAATCCTTCTACAATAATAGGGTCATTGCCAGGGGTTGCATTTGTGCCGCTGGGAATCGCTTTCCGGCATCCGAAGAGTTATGTTTAGACAGAGGGCGCTCCCAGACCGAAGGGATTGCCGAAGTTGAGCACGGATGGCGAAATGATATCTGTAGGTTACGTTGTTCTTGGCAGGATTTGAATGCGAGGCTTGAAGCTGTTTGCTTATTCATCTGCCTGCGACTCAAGAGGGAACAGTTTGGCTTGCAGCAACAAAAGCGTGGCACTTACAGTCACTTACTGGAAAGTGTGCATTTCCCCAAGTTCATAGCCGCTATGTTTAATACTCTGGAACATTTACAGCCGAAGTCATCTCCAGTGTGCAACTTCGGTATGTGACTTCGTCAAAGCACATCAATCCCATGGTATTTACTTTGTATGCGAATATGATGTCTTACTAGGCTGCTGAGGTGAGTATGGAGGATGTTCCCAATATCGTCTTGTTATATAGCCTTGAACTGTAACGTTTCGCTTAATTAAACCGACCGCTAGTTTTTTTTCCCAATCTTTTTGATTTCCGTATAAGTAAAACAAGCCTCACCCAAAAACCATTGCTACTGTTCCCGGATTTCACCTCAGTCCATTCATGGTTTACAAGAGAGAGAAATACCCCGATGTTCTCCAACTAGCTGTCTATATATCCATATATCCCATCAAAGTAGATTAAGCTGATACACAATAGGGTTTTATAATGTCGGGTGACGGGCTGGGAGACCACCCAGCACAGGCCCTTCTTACCAAACACCAAGTGTTGGAACAGTCAATCATATATGGGGAAAAAGGAAATAAGAGGGAGTTCCTGACTTAGCGAAAGAGAGCTGGCAGGGCGGAGCAGCCCACTGCCCGTGCTTCTTCACAACTCGTCCACAGGTTCTCTCTCAATGCACACATCAAGAAGATTGTTGGACATATTAACAAGAACTCTGTGCGTAAAATCCAACAACAGACTAGCATCATGCGTGTGCCAGGCGGCTCCAGTCCACCAAGCATTCCTGTAGCCCTGTAGATCGTATAGGCGGCGATAGAATCCACCCTCAATGGAGGCAGCGTCGACCATGCAGGCAAATGGATTGAAATCACCCATAGCAAGGAATTCGATCGCTTCTGTCGCAACCTCAAAGCCTTCTACATTCGTGGTATTCGCTCGCTGCAATTGCTGAATCGTCGCTAGGACATCAGCCTTGACACGATCTTCGGTCTGGTTAGCGGCGCCGAGGGGCGCGCCGTACCAGAATGTATGAATGTCTGGGATAGCAGTGGCTTCGAACACGTATATCCCGGGCAGCGTGGGCACGGCGCCATAGTTGCCGGGATCGCAGTTTTGTATCTCTAGCGCAGGAAGTTGCGCGTTGCGCAGTACGCCTGCCCAGTAGTAATTGCAGGTAAACTTGGAGAAGACATCGTGCTCCTTCTCGTCGAGTGAGAACGCGGAGCCGAGGACTTCCTTAGGCGGGATGGTTACTAGTAGCTGCCGCGCGCGGATTCGAGTCGTGGTGTTCAACCCGCGCTCTATGGTTTGGGCGAATACCGATATGTAGCCATCATCGTCCAAGTCGCGGTCAACGTGAATGACTGTGCTATAAAGCAGAAGGCTTTCTGCTTCGGCGAATTCGGCCTCCGCACGCTCGTATAATTCTCCGTTATTGGGAGTCACCAACATGGACTGCTCCTTGAACCGCTGAAGTAAGGAGCGGCTTAAGATCTTGGCTGCGTACAGTGTTGGCACGCTGAGGAAGTCGCCATAGCCCTGGCCGACTTGAAATGCGATGTTAAGCATGTTTTTCAGGTCATATTTCTTGACAAAATCGAGGAAGGGGAGAAGCAGATCGGCCGGAACAGGGTCAGGAATGTAGTAGCCCTCTTCTAGAAAAGAGAAATTCTCAGACAGTATCGAGGTCCATTTGTCCATGGCAGCCTCCACCAACGACGGTGCTGGTGGCTGGAAATTCGTTTGCTCCCCAGTTTGTAAGTTGTAGAATTGGATAGCATGGTTCGGGTCATTGACAGGGGGTACTCGTGTAAACCGGATATGGTAGCGATTGAGATAATGCCGCATCGTATCAGTGTCCTCGAAGAAGACGTTTCCGTATTCAATCGCCTGGCCTGTGGAGGCATCAACGTACGTTTGACTGTGGCCACCAAGATTCCCTCGCTTCTCAACAAGAGTAAAGGTGTAACCTCTGTCTTTCAGCCAAGACGCTGCAAAGCTACCGGTAGTGCCTCCGCCAATGATGGCCACATCACGAGTGATGGTAGCGGTCACAGGGTGGTCGTGGATATCACTACCGTCCTGGCTGTCTTTGGCTGAAATGACAACAACAGTTGCTGCCAAGACAGCGAAGCACGTTACTTTTGGAAACGATCGCATTGAATAACGGATTATCAGACAAGTCTGGATGATTTGAGAAACTCGCGGGACGCCGAAGTAGTTGTTCAAGCTAAATTGTTGAAAATAAAAATGGGCGCAAAGCCAGCAATAACTTTGTCTAGATGGGTTTAAACCCAACAACTATGTCATGTTTTTTTCCAAAAAACTTATGGCCGGAAAACTCCTCATCTCATTGTAGTCTTTCGCGAGTCAGTGACCGCGTGCACTGATTTATACATATACCAGGGCTTTCCCAGCAAGGTCGTCCCTCCATTATCGAACTCCATACATGTTCGTTTATGAATTATATGCTCCAATCCGAGACTGAATGATAAGAATCGATATAACCTTACACAGGGATTATCCCCAATAGCACCATTCCAATAGCCTAATGATTATGGAAAGAAGCTACACTTCGCTGCCAACGGATGGAGAGACAAGTAAAATACGTAGAGGCGTGAACAGACTTTGACGCGACGTTATTTGGCTTTTAGATGATACATGCTCTTGAAACTAGGTCAATTTCCCCTGCATTCAAAGCAGCTATTTGTCCCAAGGCTCGGTAGGTGTCCATACTAGATGAATGAACTTCTGATATGACCCAGGCCACAGAGCATACATTTCCTTGACATGAAATCTATTATCCACTGATGCAAAGAGGTCTTTCCATTCAGCCGCACTCCGCTCCCATGCATTATGGAGCGCGTACATGGCTAGGTCAGAGATACTATGAAGGAGTAAGCCGTTTGTTTTCTGCATCTTTCATTCTTTGGTAGTATAATGAAGTTGTTATCTAGACGTACCGGCAGTAGTGCTGCTCGTATGCTGTGTCACAGCGATCCGGTAAAACAATGTCGCAAATAACGACATGTGCGCCAGGCTTAAGGGCTGGCACCATGTTCCGCAGGATTTCTTGACACTTGATGTCGGACCAGTTGTGGAAAACAGCGCGGAAGAAGTAAACATCGGCATTTGATATGGGCTGCGGACCGGAGAATATGTCATACGGCTTCAATTCCAGGCGGCTGCCGGCTTCCTCGTCGACTAGTACACCTCCGGTTTGGCGCTCTTGGTTCTGTGCCACTTCGATGATGCTCGGCATATCTTCAACTACGAAGCTGATGTTCTTTGTAGCTTTGGCAATTGCCAGCGCCGCGTACCCGTGGTTTCCACCCACATCTACAAAGAGGGCGCCAGGCTTATCGATCTCCTGCCACAGCGGATAGCAAGACAGACCCTTGGCGTCAGCAGCGCTCATGATGGCCTTGAAGCAAGCCTCGTCTGGAAACTTGTTCATGGGTCCGGTGGTATTGTGAACAATATTGAAAGCTGAATGTGACGGGTCCTGCGAGCCGTTCCATTTCTCGGCCGCTTCAAGGAGTTTCTCCATGGAAGGTAGCACGGTGTCAACGGTGAATTTGCATAGAGAGCGGATGCCAGAAAGACGGAACATCTCTGAGGTTTCTGTGTGCTTCACAAAGTTGGGTTGGGGCTCGCAGAATATCCCCTGGCAGATGGCGCTCCGCATGATCTTAACTAGAGCCCGTTCGTGAACCCCAACGGCCTTGGAGAGAGCGGAAAACGTTATACCCTCATCTGGTACTGAGTTGGCGATATCAACCTCGTTTAGAACGCGCATGACGGCGACGTCGTATGCCTGAAAACAAATTTCAGATATTGGAATATTATTTTCTAGGATGTGAATACTTACTCGGGTCATGTACTGATGAAGCCGTTGATCAGGTGTCATAGCCATCAGCCGAAGTTGCTGCGCACTGTCAATTATGGCCTGCCGTGCTTCGACATAGTCCCCGTCGTCCTCTCGGTTGCCGGGGAATTTCTTGCCGCTCGCGACATAGCTGTCATATTTGCGAGCTTGTTTTAGGAGCTCCTCTACAAGAGGTGTAAGAGCCATGATTATGTTCGCTACTAAAGAATTGGTTGTGCACCGGGAAAGAACAATTGAATTGCTTCTGCACGTAAGTTTCTCTGTGATAGCTAGTGTAACACATATGAGAAGTCCAATCAATTTGTATTATTTATAGACTGGGTATGTGACCTAAAAGTGCAACACGGTGAGGGTGTGGCCCTATCAGGTTATGCATGCACAGGGCGTGATCGTTACAAGATTAGCTGCCACTAATTTGTTGCCAACTAACCAACATGCACAAAAGCGGCGGAAAGCGACAAGCAAAGCTTGTCATGACCACGGAAGACGAATTTACAAGGAGGATCCTAGCCCCAAGGTATTGTGACATCATGTGGAGAAAAAAGCTCTCGACATGTATACCTGTACTATGTATAAACCTTTAGATGTCTCCACTAGCCTAGCTCCACAGGAGTGATCCGCGATCCTAGTCAACCCTAAATACGGACAGACGACTAGGAGTTCCAGCTCTTGCTGGGCATACGAGAATTTAAACTTTTACTAGGTGGGAAGGCTTTCATACATAGTATTTATCGCCTACAATGTAGTAGGGGTAAACTTCCCTAACATGCCGTAACTATGGATCACACCCTGAGTGATTAATCTCATAACTTTATGTACAGTCAAAGTGAAGTGTATGTTGAATCATGGAACCTTACAATTGCTAACATAGTACTACTCATGACGGCACGCACTCATGACCCTTGTTGAACTTGCAATCTGATAGTTGAAGGCGACTCGAGTTGCCACGCCTAATTACCACTCACTCCACGACACCATAGTAGCTTTGTCAATGTCTGGTCATCACCAAATCTCAGAAAATAAGCAGGGAATTGGTAGCTACACTGACTCATAGTAAAGCTTTCACGCTGACTACGAGTAGGAGCTGTTTCAACCCTCGCCAACATACAGTGAAAGCTTCTTTTGACTCGCATCTATTCGACTGGTTCGTTTGATAAGACCCACAAGCAGACAGCTTAGCTTTATCGCCATTGTCAGTCAATGTTACTTGCAGGTATGGCGTTCTTGCTCTTTTGATATTACGACACCCATTAGATCTCGATTTGGAAGCCGTTGAATGACTCTTGTACTCCAACGCCGGTCTAGGTTCTTTCAAGTACCGGTAGAATGATTGCTAGCCTTTCGCAAAAACCTTCGGAGAGTGAAGTCTCTTGGACAAGTTTCTGAACAGGGCTAAGTACGATATTCCTTCACTCTTTGTAATACTTACATATGAATTCCCAAAGTGTCTCTGCACGCGCCTTTTTCGTGCCTCTTCGAACAACGTCGTACATCATCTTTCTTGAAGTAGCGAGGAATTATCGATACATTTGTCTACCACACTGTTGTTGATTATTTGTCCTCTTCGTCGTCACAATGGGCAGTATTGGAGTTACAGATAGCCGCTCTATGGCCATCATCGGGATGTCCTGCAGATTCCCGGGTGATGCAAAGAGTCCCAGCGCATTTTGGGAGTTCCTTTGCAAAGGGCAGTGTAAGCATCTCAAAGTGAGGTCGATTTTATTCTTCTGCTGTGAGGCATTTAGTCTAGATAAAATAACTATCCGTTGCATTGTTTTGTCTGCATATCGCGAAGAGTGAGGGAACCTGCTAATGTATACCAACTGCAACAGGTGCACACTCTACCGTCCCAAAAGACCGGTTCAACATAAGTGCGTTTCACTCTGGGCCCCAAGGTGGCCTTAACAAATCTCGCACAAAGGAAGGTCACTTCCTTTCCGATGACATACGGCAATGGGACGCCAACTTCTTCGGTATCACGGCGGACGAGGCTTCAGCCATGGATCCGCAGCAGCGGCTGATGTTGGAAGTTGCATATGAAGCGTTCGAAAATGCAGGCGTTACACCATCACAGCTAAACGGTTCCAAAACAGGCGTCTGGATGGGCGTCAACAGCAATGACTGGCGTGAGACCCTTTTTCGGGACCCGGAAGCGGCGCCCCTACACACTTGGACAGGCACAGGACCCGAATACATATCCGGAAGGGTTTCTTGGTTCTTTAACTTACGGGGCCCCTGTATGACGATTAATACAGCTTGCTCATCAAGCCTGGTTGCCTTGCATGAAGCTAGAAACGCCATCCTTGCAGGAGACTGCAAGATGGCTATCGTCGGTGGCGCTAACCTGATATTCAATCCCGAGTATTTCCTTTACTATTCCAATCAGTTGTTCCTTTCGCCTGACGGCAAATGCAAGAGCTTTGACGCCGCTGGCGATGGGTTTGGGCGTGGGGAAGGACTCGGTGCTGTGGTGTTGAAGCCGCTGTCCGACGCGATACGAGATGGGGATGCCATTCGTGCTGTTCTTAGAGGGAGTGGTGTTGGCCAGGACGGTTGGACCAGCGGCATCACTTTGCCTAATGCGGAAGCACAAGCTGACCTAATTCGTGCCGTTTATGCAGATGCAGACCTCTCGACAAGCGAAACTACGTATGTCGAGGCCCACGGCACGGGTACCAAGGTTGGTGACCCGGTGGAGCTTGAGGCTATCGCCAAGGCGTTGGGCACAATGACAGAAGAAAACGAGCTACTTGTGGGGTCTGTAAAGACAAATGTGAGTGACAATAATAACACATACCTTCTCTTCCCTTATTTCCCTCATCTTCGCGCTCATCTCGGATCGCTTTGTTGTCGTTCCTTTCTTACTATCTTTCCAACTCGTTATTGCACGCACGTAGTCAAAGGCTCGCAGAACGCTTGCGCCCTCAGTTAAAGCCAAAGACAAGCACTTGAGGTTGATAGAAGCTGACTGGCCTTAGATTGGCCACCTAGAAGCCGCTGCCGGAATTGCCGGTCTGATCAAGGCGGTGCTGATGGTAGAAAAGGCGCAAATACCTCCGACCATCGGCATCGAGCAGCTCAACCCAAAGATCAAGTGGGATGAATGGGGAATGGGTGTTTCCGATAAGCTCATGCCGTGGCCATCCAGATCGGAACCGCGTCGAATTGGTATCAGCTCCTTCGGGGCTAGCGGTACCATCGCTCATGTCATACTTGACGACGGCGACAGGTATGGCATGCTCCTAGACGACGCCGGTGGCAAGCAACCTAAAGGCATCCATACGGATGAGAATCTACAGCTCATTGTCCTCAGCGCCAGCGACAATGAGGGTGTCATGCGTCAGGCTGCCAGCATGGCTAAGCATCTACGGGAGTCACGTGCTGCAACCTGGTCTTCTCTCCAAGAAGGGACAGCATATCTCAGGCGGCTGGCTTTTACGCTCGGTTCTAAGCGAGCTCATTTGGCATACCGAACTTTCGCTGCAGTGGCAACCACCAAGGAGTTGTGCAATCTGCTTGCACCTCGTGAACCAAGGAAGGACGCAGAGGGTACGTCACCAAAACTCGTTGTAAACAGAGCGGCGGCAAATGGTACTGTACGGATCGGTATGATCTTTACTGGCCAGGGCGCGCAATGGGCACGTATGGGCATAGAACTGCTTAAGTACGACGTCTTCCGGCAGAGCATCAACCGGGCCGACGAGTTCTTACGGCAATCGCACGGCTGTAAGTGGTCGGTACACAACGAGCTAGGCGCCAGCGCAGAGAGTTCCAACATCAACAAGGCTGAATACAGCCAACCGCTGTGTACTGTGCTGCAGGTGGCACTCGTAGACTTATTGGCGTCGTGGAACATCACACCCACCGCCGTAACGGGTCATTCAAGTGGAGAAATCGCGGCCGCGTACGCGCTAGGCGTGCTGTCGGCAGAAGATGCGTGGACGGTTGCCTACTGGCGAGGAAACCTCGATACACGAGCTAAACAGCCCCGAGGAGCCATGCTCGCCGCGGGTATGTCGCAGGAGGACGCCCAAGCGCTGGTGGGCCGCGTGCCTCAGTCCAACGGGGTTGTTGTAGTTGGCTGCGTCAACTCGCCGTCCAGTGTCACGCTATCCGGCGACGAGAGTGCTGTCGTGGCGGCCGGCTCTCTCCTCACTGAAAAGGGCGTGTTTAATCGTCGACTGAAGGTTGACGCGGCATATCATTCGCCGCACCAGACTTGGGTATCTGACGAGTATTTCATGCGCATTCGGCACATCAAGCCGAGGCCAGCACAACCAGGCCGTATCATGTTTTCTAGCGTCACCGGCAAGACGATATCAAGCCATCAGGATCTCGGTCCAGCAAACTGGGTGCGCAACCTGGTCTCGCCGGTGCTCTTCGCACAGTCAGTTGAAGCAATGCTACGATCTGAAGAGGCGGGGGTGGATGTGCTTCTCGAGGTGGGACCGCATGCAGCGCTTGCTGCCCCGTGTCAGGGTACCATGTCGAGCTGTGGGGTCACCCTGGACTACCTCTCTGTACTTTCGCGCGGCGAAAATGCGGTCGCTACATCCCTGGCCGCTGCAGGTGGTCTATGGGCCCGCGGCGTCGGTGTCGACGTCGCCGCCGTAAACGGGCTGCTGGAGCCCGGGACTCGACCCCGGCCCCGCCTCCTGACAGATCTGCCGCCATATCAATGGAACCATAAGCAGTCATATTGGAGCGAGTCGCGCCTGGCCACTGAGTACCGCAATAGGCAGCACCCTCACTACCGGTTTCTTGGGGCTCCTTTACCTACCCTAGTGGCCGGCGAGCATATATGGCGAGCGCTGATCAGGCCCAGCGAGGAGCACTGGTTGCGCGACCACAAGATACAGGGAACCGTTGTTTACCCGGCGGTTGGATATATAGCAATGGCAGTCGAGGCAGCGCGGCAGCTGGCCACTAAAGACGGGCAGGATGGCGGGCGCAAGGTCCGCGCGTTCCGGCTCCGGGAAGTGGAGTTCCTTGCGGCTACGCAGCCTGGCGAGCATGAGCCGATTGAGATGACGATTTGTGCACGCCAGGATGCTCAGGATCAGCCCGGGCTGCAGACAAGCACGGCTTCCAGCTGGTACCACTTTACTATCTCAACCTGCACGGACGGACAGACAGTTAGGAAGAACTGCACGGGGTTCGTCAAGGTCGAGTACGAGCCTGCACCGGAGTCGCCAGAAGCACATGAGTTAGCAGAGACGGATCGGGACATCCAGGATCGATTTTTTCAGGCACAGCAAGCCTGCCGCCAAAGTGAGAAACCCGAGAGCTTCTATGTAGAGCTGGCCCGCATCGGGCTTGAGTTTGGGCCGGCGTTCCGCAACATGTCGGCTATTTGGATGGGCGAGTTGCAGAGCTACTGTACCGTCAATGTTGTCAACCCTTCATCCGAGCGAGACAGAGACCCGGTAGGCGAGGGTGATGAAGCTGAACGCCCCTTTATCATCCATCCCGCCACCTTCGACCCTATCACCCAGACAATCGCGCCCGCCGTAGGCCTTCTCTCCCGAACGCCGGTGCCTACGGCTATTGATGAGCTGCTTATATCCGTCAACATCCCCTACAAGGTCGGCGAGCGGCTACACGTCTTCTCATCAGTGGTTCCCCGCGCCAACCATGACCTGCTTAGCGATATATACGCACTTGAGGAGTCTTCTCATCGGCCTGTGCTATCACTGCGCGGCTTCAAAGCTGCCCAGTTGGCGCCTCGTGATGCCACTAGTAGCGTCGAGAACTCACACAACATGTGTGGCCGCATTGTGTGGAAGCCAGCGTTAGATCTCTTGCTCCTCAGTCCCGAGAAGCTTCAACGCTTCCTACTAGATGGACACACCGGTAGTGCGAGCGTGCCAGAACAACTACTAAGAAAGGTACGTTGAGGCCGTTTGTTCGGCACCGCAAACATCTTCGTGTCCTAACCTGTTCCTTGTGTCCGATATTCCCGAGAATTCGACCCAGAGCGTGTCAGGCAGCTAACTAGCATGTGTAGTTTATGCACCTCGTCTTACATAATTCCCCGGAGTCCTCCATTCTCGAGGTCAAGCTTCAGTCATTGGAGCCGGGCGACGTTGGATCGAACCTGACTGTCGTTGAACAGTTGATTGAAGACATTCCTGGTCCTTGGCGCCATGTGCTTGACCACACACTCGCTGTCTGGACCGGCAAAACCATTCAGGGGACCCCGCAACGCAAAGGGGAAGAGCAGCTGTCAATACCTGATAATGCCGAGTTTGATGTAATTGTTGTCCGAGGGCGCGTACCCACAGAGCAGGTCGATACTGCAGCGCAGGAAATCCTCAGGAAGACAAAGAAGCAACATCCCCTTAGGCTCATCTGTTTTACGGGCCCCGTCGATGAACTGAAGGTTGCCTTTTCTAGGGCTGGCGCGAATCCTATTGTCTCCATCAAGGCCCCAGGATGCGATGAAGGCCTCTTGGTCATCCGTGCCGTCGACGGGACCGAGCTTGAATCGGACCCGATAGAGGAAGCATCATCAAGAGTTTCACTTCATCAGGAGAAGCAGAACATGATCATTCTTCAAGCTGCTAATCCATCAGAGCTTGGAGTCGCTATCGCAAAGGATTTAACCAAGGGACTGCAACAACAAAACATTGATGCTACAGTCTACAAATGGAATGAGCTCGATCCCGGGTCTAGCGTTTTCCACAAGGCACGCATCATTTGCCTTGTGGAGGTTAGCACTACATTAGTCGGCGACCTAGACGAGTCTGCCTTCTTAAAACTCAAAGATGTAATGACCAACGCAACCGACATCCTCTGGGTTACTTGTCAACCTTGCGACGAGGGGGACGGCGATATTCCTATCAGAGCAGCTGTGGATGGTCTAGCCCGTAGCCTCAAGAGCGAAGATGCCAGAGTAAAATTTCGAATCGCACACCTTTCCCAGCAGACAATACCCAATCCCGCAGGCATGGCGGAGCTGGTCAAGCAATTGGCTCTAAACGAGACTAGGGATGAGGAGTTTAGGGTTGAGAACCTCAGCAGCGGCGATGATATTCTCGTCGCGTATTGTTCACGCGTTATCCCTGATGTGGGATTAAGCAATTATGTGGAAGAGAAACAGAATACCAATGTTGAGATGGTTCGCTGGGAAGGCACCGGCATGCATGGAGACACGGGTCAAAGCGCATACGAATCACAGACTACGCCGCCCGGCAGGTCGATCTTAAAACTCGATATTGCCGAACGTGGTCAGTTAGATACACTGCACTTCGTACAACATGAAAATGAAATGGGCGACGACCTGGCAGATGACGAGGTCGAGGTCAGAGTCCATGCGTCCGGTTTAAAGTAAGTCGTCCTCGTGTTGGTTACACCTATCCGGGTCGCTCGGCTGGTGGCTATCCCCAGAGCCGGCAGGCAATCACAAGGCTAACCGATCTCAGCTTTAAGGACATCATGATTGCCCTAGGGCGCGTAGTAGGCACCATGGAGGGTGCTGAGGGCAGTGGAGTGGTTGAGCGGATAGGAAAATCTGTCACTACCTTGAACGTGCTGGATCGCGTCGTATGCTTAGCTATTGGAATGCACGCCTCGGTTGTGCGCATCAAGGCGTCAGCTTGCAGACGAATCCCGGACTCTATGTCGTTTAGTGAGGCGGCCTCGCTACCCGTAGTGCACTGCACGGCGTACAACGCTTTCGTACGCATCGCGCGCCTCGAGATAGACGAGACCCCAGATATCCGCAAGTCCGTGCTTATCCACGCTGCGGCCGGCGGCTTGGGTCAGGTCGCCATCCAGTACGCACGACACTTTAACATGGAGATCTTTGCGACAGTGGGTTCAGAGGCCAAGCGCGAGCTCGTCAAGGGGCTTTACGGCATTCCTGACGATCATGTGCTCTGTTCGCGCGACACCAGTTTTGCTATGGCAGTCAAGCGGATGACGGGTCAGCGAGGTGTCGACTTTGTCCTCAACTCGCTATCCGGGGAGATGCTGCGCCAGAGCTGGCAGTGCCTCGCGCCCGGTGGCACCTTTATCGAGGTGGGAAAGGCGGTTCCAGACAGTGTGCGGCCGCCGGGTAACGAGGTGGGCGCCACTTACACCGTCTTCGACATCGAGCACATCATCCGCGGCGATGCCCGGCTCACAGGCAGGCTCCTGGATGGCGCTCTCGACTACGTGTGGCGTGGCATCACAAAGCCTGTCAGCCCGTGCCGCCAAGTCCCAATCAGCGACGTTCGCGAGGCCTTTCGCCTAATGCAAACGGGTCGACACACTGGCAAATTGCTGTTCTCATGGTCTGACAAAGCCACGGTGCCCGTGCTAAAGCCTAACACTTTGAGCGTTATAGCCTCTTCTCCCTCCGCCAGGCTCCATGGCGATGCCACATATCTCCTCGTTGGTGGTCTTGGCGGTATTGGACGTAGCGTGGCTCGCATGCTCGTCGACATGGGAGCGCAGAACCTCTGTTTCATCTCCCGCACCGGGCTGCATTCCAAACCCGCCCGCGCCCTAGCAGCCGAGCTTGAAATGAGGAACGTCAAAATCAAGGCATACGAGTGCGACGCTGCAGACGTCGTTCAGCTTCAGCAGGTTCTTTCTCGCTGTGGCACTGAGATGCCGCCCATTAGGGGCGTCTTTCAGTGCGCGATGGTACTGCGCGATTGTACTTTTGCCAAGATGGATTTCGCCCAGTGGAACGAGGCTGTACGTCCCAAAATCCAGGCCAGCTGGAACATCCACTCACTCATTCCGAATGCCGATATTGACTTCTACGTCATGTTGGCTTCGTTCGCGGGCTATTTTGGCAACGCGGGTCAGAGCAATTATGGCGCCGGCTGCACTTTCCAAGACGCCTTGGCTCACTACCGTCGGTCCAAAGGACTGCGCGCCGTGTCCTTGGACCTCGGCATCATCAATGATGTAGGTGTGCTTGCAGAGATGGGGATGACGGACAACCTCCGTGACTGGGCCCCCAGTTTCGGTATTCGCGAACGCCAGCTGCAAAACCTTATCCGCATTGCTATCCAGGACCAGACTGCCGGCGGCAATATCGTCGCACCCCAGGTCCCCACTGGTTTTGCATCCCTGCGAGCCGCCAACGCGGCCGGCATTTCGCGCCCATCATACCTTGACGACGCACGCTTCGCTATACTGGCCTCCGATGGCCGACTGGCAGCCCAAGATTCAATAGAAGGCACAAACCAGCAGTATGCGGTGCCCTCATTTCAGCATCGCCTGGATGCGGCTAAGGCTGCCAAGTCGGTGGCAGAAGTGCGGGTTGTCATAAGCCAGATGCTGACCCAAAAGGTAGCGCAGTGCCTAAAAGTGGCCGAAGAAGAGGTTGACCCGGGCAAGAGCCTGCCGTCTTACGGGATCAACTCTTTGGTGGCTATTGAGATTCGGAACTGGATCTTTAAGGAGATCAAGGCCGACGTTACTATTTTCAATCTCATATCTCCAGTGCCTCTCAGCAAGTTGGTGGACAAAATCGTTGCAGGACTTCTGCCTGACAAATAATCAGGCTGTGGTCTAGGCAAGGGCTTCATGGTCGATTTTCCCTTGGATAGAGATATCTGAGAGCTTACGAGCGGTCGTTCCTGTAATCCGGTATATTATATGCTTCTGTATGTTATTCGGGATAGTTCCTTTTTCCTGTTTATAACCCTTTGGGGGAAAGGTCTGCTAGGTCAAGTAAGCTATAGTCTTTCTATTAAGGACAGTTTGTTATCGTTTTATGATTTAATGGGTATTTCGTATGGCAAAAACCTGCAAATTGTCATACCAGGCTCTATCGTGAAACTTCGCTGTGCTATATACAATTGTAACTCGTTGAAAGATGCTGTTTTTTGTTGGCTTTTGACATTTTCTTCTTCATAACGACTCTTAATGACAGTCAATTTGCCCTTCTTTCATCATGAGAAGGTCTACGGTTCACTTATTGACAGCCAAGTCTTGTCCTAGCTCAAGGATCGCCTGGGTAATGATATCAATGTCACTCTTCTTGAGCGGCATGCGGTGAGCGCCGTCCCACTCCACGAGCCGCGTAGTCTTCGAGTCGCAGTATACGTTCAATAATCGACGATGGTGCTCCAACCCTGGATCCATAGTACCGTGAATATGGAGGGTAGGTAGCCTGAGAACGTGGTCTACGTTCGACTCGTCTGGCCAGTCCTCAAATTCTGACCCTATCGCGGCCGCGTGGGCGATACCTGGGGGCAAATCCACCCTGTGATCTAGTGCTATCAATGGTGGTCGCCCCGCTACGATTATACCAAAGCGCCAGTTCGAACGCCCCAGAATCGATTCATCTGATAATGCCTGCTGCGTCCATAGAAGGCTTGCACTGATATTGGCCCCTTGACTAAAGCCAAGTAATCCAACCCATTCCCCTATACCTCCAATAAAGTCATCAATATCTATCGCCTTGGATATCTGACGGCGAATCAGGCGTACTGTATTGTCCCTGTCGATGCACTCGTCGGAACGATGCCATGGCAACCAGCGGCGAAAGGGTCCGTAGCTACCATACGTGGCAACAATGTCCGGATGCGGATTGCACACAAAAGGTCCGTCTGCGAAGACAAGACGAAAGTGAGGAGTTAGTGCGCGGATAAGACCACGGCACTGGGCCCGAAAAATGGCGGCGTTCGTACCGCCGCCATGAAGGCAAAGAATGCGTGGGAGCGCAAGAGTCGGGTCTGAGTTTGACTTCATTGAAAAAAGGGCGTGCGATATTTACAGGAGAAAACGGTTGGAAGAGGTAGGATGGAGACAAAACTATAAACTACTATAAAACCAGCATGCCCTAGGGCTGCGTTGTGACGGGGGCCACGCAAGCCGAGGTGTCCCGAATTCATCCCGTACGGCAGAACTCATAGGAATTGAGTCTTCGTTTGCGTAGCAGACTCTGATACGAAGTTGTAGCCACCCCACAGAGTTTGGACTAGGAACTCTCTGATTGTAACTTTACACACCTATCTCACGGTCTTAGGTGTTAGTGCGAATACAAAGCAGGGGGGAATCAGGGGATATTCCAGGGTAGAATTAGCAAGCCAATAGGTTAGGTTTCTGGTGAAGCGGTGGTTAAAAAACCCCTACGAAAGCGAGGATATACTATGTACATAGTAGTAAAAGTTGTGTACTAGGATCTAGGATCCAACAAGTTATAGGGGTGGTTGACCCACCTGCAGCCAAGACGGCAACTTCGTCCGAAGTGAAAAACATTAGGGTGGAATGGAGGTGCGGCGAAGAGCCTGGGTCGTTAATAGCACAGACTTGTTTGGGGATTATGAGACAGCTAGTAGGTCTTAATGTTTAGATGAAGGTTCCCAAAACCCTGGCATGTGGAAGAAGTTAATCTTAATAGGAGGTGAGTTTCCAACAACTTCGGCCAGCTGCAACCTGCTGACTCAGACCTTGGAGCTATCCATCAATCGCTGACTAGTTTAGATGAAGGTTCCCGAACGCCGCTGATAATGGGCTTGGGGAAGAAGTTAATAGGAAGTAAATTTTCTTACAGCTCCTGTCACCTACACCATGTTGACTCAGACCTCAGACTTATCTATAATCGCTGATTGGGGCCAGTATATCCTCGTGATCAAGCGGAGCAAATCTAGTCAGCTGAGACCAGCACTGTTTTATGCCAACGGACAAATCTCAAAGCCAGAGTTTATTGTAAAGAACAAACCGGAACTCAAGTGGAGTTCACGTGGAGCTGATGCGGAACTAAATGTGCTGACGCCATTCAACGACCAAAGGGGTATCTTGTACCTCTTGAATGTTGTGAAGTTGTCCGGGGCAGTACTAACTGACCCCAGGGGTTCCTATAACAAGTATGGAATGCTTATCAGGGATCATAGCCATAAGGGCGCTGACTAGGGGCTTTACCACATCGATGGAATGATGATGAAGCTCAGAGAGGAAACTTTCCGGACATAACTCTGCAATATCAAACTGCCTAGGATAAGTGTTGGAGCATTGGGGAAGAGGAAGGACCATCGAGGGTGAAGTACGTCACGTGATATCCACGTGACGGACTTCGGGGGTGGCCAATGAGAAGGCACGGATCCTCTGGCAGAGGATATCTTCTCAACCACCCAGCCCATCTTCCTCTTCAACCTTAGACAACTATCATCACAGGCGATACCACTTTTTCTGTTCTTTTCGATTCGTACGAATATCCTCACGGGATATCCCTTATTGTTTTACCAACAATAAGAATGGATTTTATAATTTGGAGATAATGTTAGATTACCGGTTCTGGACTCGGAATATGTATATGCACTTTGTCGGTTAGATGCATTTGGCATAAAAGCTTAGATATCCCTTGTTCCCTTGCAGCTTCTTGCTTTCGGTTCTATTACAAACCTTCATCTTGCACTCTTCTGTTCTTAGGTAGCCTTGGTACATCCCTCGATCCACTGAACAGTACAACAACTACATTTCATCTGTCGATCGCGAACACAAAGTCATTGTCTGACTCCTTCCCTGCATGACGCCAAATACTCAATTAATCTGATTACGTCAATAATCCCCATAGCAATTTTCTCACTTTTACCAAGGTGCGGGACATGCAGCCCGAGTAATCACTGAGATCGGCCCATCTTGCCAGACTGGTTCCTTGAAAGATGTCTCCTATACCGAGACCACAAGTAATAGCGATTCGGTTTATACTTAGCCGCATTTCGCTCGTTTTGAATAAAACCCTGTCATGAAGTAGGATATGCTTTACAAGCTATATAATTGGTATCAGCCACAAATGTGGCTTACCGAACGCACAGGCCATCTTAGATAACTATTTCTAACGGCTCAGCGGCTCGTAGTTAGTTTCTAGAAGGTCAATCACCTTTACACTTCACCTGGCATACGCTAGGATTCATCACAAATCCTTTTTGGAACATTATTGTCATAAAGGCTTGATCATTCTGTTTACATTGGTTCCATCCCTAGTCGCTTTTGCCGGTAGCCTATACTCTTCCTAGGCTTGTGAGAAAAGAAAATGAATGCTGTATATTTTACCAAGTCGTCGATCCAGACTGGGTTTCTGCCAATTCTAGTGACGAGGAAGCATGATATCATGGCATCATGGCTATGGGCGGTCATGGCAATTATGTTTTCGGCCGTAGTTCTTGGCCGCTATTGCTGGATTGACAGATTCAAAGACCCGCAGCTTCCGCTAGTGGGCAGCGAGATTGGCGGCAAATACAAAAGGAGGGAGCATTTTATGAGGCATGCCTGGGACCTCTTCCGCAAGGGGTCTCGGAGGGTGGGTATTTTCGTCTTTGGGACTCGAAAATTTTCTTGTGTTAACTGTCTTCTAGTTTCCTGACAAGGCATGGCGGATCACGTCGGATTCGGGCGAGCTCATCGTTATTCCCCCTAAGTTCGCTGATGAGGTTCGCCAGAACGAGGATGTCTTTGATCGCACGCCCTCAATCGAAAATCTTCTCGAAACCAGATACACGGGCGTCAGCGTAACATCGCCACTCCTAACTCATATCGTCAAGGCTGACCTGACACGTAACCTGGGACGTATAAACTTTGGGTTGTCGGTCGAGGTACAGCACACCGTAACAGCTGAACTTCCCAATGCCGATACGTGGACGCCCGTCAACATTGTTAGCGCTCTGCAGCGAATTGTCGCCATTGTGTCGGGCTTTGTCTTTATGGGCCCCGAACTTTGCCGCGATGAAGGCTACATACACTCGGCTATCAACTTCACCATGGATGTCAGCAACGCGTCGCTAGCCCTAAAGAGGTGGCCCGTTGCACTGCGGCCTTTGGTACAGTATACTATTCCGGAGCTACGTACGCTGTGGGAACACAAACGTCGTGCCTTTGAGTTCCTTCGGCCCGTCATACACGAGCGCAAACAGCTGCGCGATATGGCAAAGTCTGGGGATCCGGATGCCCAGCGCAAACTACCTGATGACGTCCTACAATGGGCCATCAACAAAGCAGACGATTTCGGTGTAGGTAGCGATGATGAGATTGCCTTTCTCCAGCTAGAATTGTCTCTGGGCGCTATCCACACCACTACCAATACAGCAGCACATATCATATATGACATAGTGGGCAATTGCCCCGAGGTCATTCCTGAGCTACGCGACGAAATCCGCCAGCACACTGACCCGCAAACGGGCACGATCACAGCGCAGGGCCTTTACCAAATGAAACTACTCGATAGCGTGATGCGAGAGTCGCAGCGTATGTCGCCCGGCGTACCGCATCGCTTCATCCGCCGCATGAAGAGTGATTTTCACCTATCGGACGGTACAAAGCTGCCTAAGCATGCTATGGTGGCCGTCAACGTGCTTGACACGTTTACAAACCCGGCCTACGTTGGGTCCGACCCAGAACGCTATGATCCATACCGCTTTGTGGACTGGCGGACGCATCGCCGCTCAGATCCACTGGGGCTACAGAACAATAAGGAGGCGGCGTACCAGTTTGTCAGTGTGACGCGAGAGAACATGTGGTTTGGGTGGGGGAAGCACGCTTGTCCTGGCCGCTTTTTTGCGGCTAATGAGATCAAGCTGGTCTTAGCCTCTTTGTTGCTCAACTACGACATTAAGATGCCTGATGATGCTGGAATAAGAGGCCGCTATCCCAATTTAGAAATGGGCCAGATGAGCTTTCCAGATCCAACGAGGAACATAATGGTGAGACGAGTAGAAAGGTCCGGAGCTGCTTCAGCGCAGTAGACTAGATCTAGATCCAAACCCAATCTACATGACTCTGTATTGACTTCGAAACTAAAGTGAGTAGATGATCTGGAAGAACGAGTCTGATTCAATGCAAAACGAGTGGGCGTAAGTGCAACAAGATTCACTAGCGACCGGGTTTCCCTTAATAAGTTGACTTTCTGTGTTTTGCAATAACAGAGTCAGTCTAGGCCACGTTGAACTTCTCAGGGTTTCGAGGGCGTGGGGATGTATCGCACCCTTTTGGACTCCACCCACCCCTACTGAGCGCCAACTCATACTGATTTAATGCCGCAAAAGCACTAAACTAGTTATGGCTGCAGGGGAATACTGGGCAACATTACATTTGCTTCAGAGTGTGAAACGCTTGTTATTTGCTTAATATTTACTTTCGACTTCGCCCTCTCTAGGTACACGAAGAAGGTACGACTGCATGTGTTCATGCAGATGAAAGCATTGCATCGCGTATAACACTATGATTAAGGAAATACTATGGGCCGACGATACCGCAGGTATCTACAAAACGCTTCTTGCGCTGACGATGTTGCAAGTAGCGATTGCCGTAGTGGTATTCTCCAGGTGGACACGGCCATTCCCCGGGATTCCTGTTTACGGCTTCGAAGGGGGCTTCAAGAAGGCGAGGGAACGGTTTATCCGCAATAGTACTGCAGTCATTGACGATGCCATCAAGCGTGTAAGCCCATCAGCCTTTCCCTCGTAACCCAAGGTCTCACCAAGGGACTCAAACAAAGAGTTGGCTTACTAAACGGACAACACATCACTAGGCTGGGCAGAGTGTGTGCCAGGTCTTCACCGACAATGAATTCATTGTCCTGCTGCCACCGTGGGCCATGGAAGAGGTTCGGAGCGACAAGAACTTCGATTTCGAAGAAATAGTCAAACGGGTAAAAGTGGCCGCACGTTTCTGTCCCGTAACAAGGCTGAATACTGACACGGGTTTCCGGACGCAAGGACTTCATGGGGGACTGGCCGGCTTTCGGGCAGATGCACAAACTTTTCTCCCATGGCGTCTTTCAGGAGACTATCCGGGTCAAACTCACTCGAGCAATCCGTATGTCTCCTGAGCTCATAAGATATGAGAGCTAGTTATTTAACACAGAAAAAGCCAAGTTGATGGAACCATTGTCTAATGAGGCACGCATAATGATGGTTGAGCTGTTTCCTCCTACAAAGAGTAAGCGACACCCCTCTCTGCCAACTTGGTATTGCGCTGACAGCCCCTTTCCCTCTTTATAGAATGGACAGTCACTGGAAGGCCCATGTGGGACACGACCCTTCTTCTCGTGTCGCATTTGTCCGCGCGGGCGTTCTTGGGGGAGCCGCTATGCCACAACCGCGAATGGTTAGACCTGTCCATCACCTATGCTCGCGAGATGATCGATGCAGTTCTTAAGTTTCGTCGCTGGCCTCGCCTGCTAAGGCCCATTGTATACTATACCGGTTTCCTCTGTCCAGAAATCAAGGTCATGCAGAGGCGGCAGAGGCAGGTGTACGCCTTTATCGAGCCCGAGCTCCGTCGGCGGCGCGCACTTTGGGGGGCGTGGGAGAAGGGTTCTGCACAAGTCGACGGCGATTGCGACGATAACAAGCCGCTCGACACGCTTCGTTGGCTGGACGAGGTTGCCGCTGAGAAGGGTCAGCCAATCGACGTGGTCATGGGGCAACTGGCTATCAACCTCGCCGCTGTGCACACCTCGGCGTCTCTGCTTGTCAGTGTTATCTTCAACCTTGCTGCTCGGCCGGAGTTAGCCCAGGAGTTGCGCAACGAGATCGCTAGCAATATCGGAAGTGGCGAGTTCTCTTGGAGTGAAGTGGCCAAAAAAGACCAGCTACGTAGCCTCCGCCTCATGGACTCGGTTCTCAAGGAGACGCAGCGTTTTCACGCACCCAATGTCATTGTTATGAAGCGCGCCACGGTAGCGCCGACCACTCTCTCGAACGGTACCCGTATTCCCGCTGGCGTCACCGTGGGTGTACCAGTCTCGTGGATGGCACACCCGTCCATCTACGAACGTGGTCAAGAGTACGATGGCCACCGGTACCTACGGCTGCAGGACAACGCACCCAATGACAGCGGCCGCTGGAGTTTTGTAACGACGAGCAATGCGCATTGGGGCTTCGGGCACGGCAGCCACGCCTGTCCTGGACGCTTCTTCGCTAGCGTCGAGTTGAAGATTGTCCTTGTGCACTTGCTGATGGCATATGAATGGCGCCTAGAGGGAGGCAAGACGGGCGCCGAGAATATGCCCAAGACAACTTTAATGGTGGACCAAATGATGCCGGATCTCACAGCGAGGTTGGAGTTCAGGTCCAGGGCGACCCAGAGCTGATCTGACTGATGGGTTTCAATCTCCTTCACAACTCTGAGATAAAGCATGGCTGACCAAGTTTCCGGCCAGCTCTGGAACATCAAGTACAACAATCGGTTTGTGGTAACATTAGTGAATAGGTTCTGAGTTGGGCATGTGTTAAACTGCTGATATCTCAAGGCTTCTTGTTGTATTGGGTGATCCTTGCTGTTGTCTCATTACTTGCTTGCTCCGTGACATCTGGCATTGTTGAGTCGCGAGAGATCAGACATACATACAATTTAAAGTGGTCTATTTTGGTTCCTAAGTCCATTGCAACTATGCACCTAGTATTCTAGGCTTCATCCTTTTCGAAATGCTCTTTACCCTGAGGGCTAGTTGTTCTGAAACGTTCACATAGGTAACGGCCAATTTGATAAGCTAGGTGTCAGTCATGATTTTGTTCGAGCAGAGATGGTCTACAAGACCGTACCACTGCCTGTTCACACGCCTCAAGGTTCAAGTAGAGGTACAGGCGAAAGCAGTGTTGTTGGGAGTGAGGTAGTCAAAAAGGTGTTTCTATACAGACTAAATGAAGCTGTCTATATTTCCTAAGTTTTTCATGGTAACATCTAATACCTTGACTGAAATCTAAATATGTGTACATGATTCTTCAAGATATCTAGGGCAATTCGCTCATAAAGCCCTTGGGAGATTCAGACGGATTAATGGCCATGAGATCCTCCTTGTTTCTAGTTAACCTCGATGTTTGGACATGTGCACGACCAGTCGACTCAGATATCTCCCCATGTTCTCCTTGGCGGCAAAGTGGACACGCCCATCTTGGGTCATCGTATAACGGAAGATCTACCTCAAAGGTCATACTAAGTCTGGATAAAGCTGCGATCATATGGCACTTCCTAGTTCTAATTATGACCTTGGCCTGTTGGTGGTCGAGATTTGGTTGTCTGAAGAATTGGCGAGACAATATAGAGTTGAACATAAATGGATGATGAGCGAAAGGTGAGTGTGGGCTGAGTCTGAACCAAGATTGAGCCGACCTAAAGTTGCCCTTAATTCAAGCGGCGTTAAGTGACACGGCCAGGAGAATCCTATAAGATCCAAATGGGATTCATAGTACAGCGAACTTATTCAAAAATATTCAGTTGCAAGGATACATATCTACATTGAAGGTGAACGATGCTGGCATGGCCTCTAGTTAACGTCCGTGAACCCATTCTCGTTAACCGATACAAAGCTCCTCAACTGGTACTAACAATCAATCACAATTTTTTGGCAAACGCCAAGAAGATCCTTCCAGGCAGCTTAGCCCCATCATTCAGTGAAAACAACCAATCACATGGTGGCGTAGCTCACCAAAGACCCCATAGTCCTTCCACAGCTTCACGACTCCGCTTTTGTTTTCACGATGGTATGTTTGGATGAGACTCTTTGCATCCAGATCTATATAACAACAAAGATATCTCTAGTTGCATGACAACGGAAGTTAGAAAAGATAGAGGTATTGCTTTTTGATCGGGATTTTTGCACCATAGCCACATCGATCGACAGTCACTATGGCCAACACCGCTCCCAAGGTAGCCGAGAAAGAGCGCCGCGAGTCTCCAAGCGTGGTAGACAAGAAGGCCCAAGACCTTGTGGACCAAATCAAGAGGAGCAAGCACTTCATCGTCTTCACTGGTGCAGGAATCTCCACGTCCGCCGGTCAGTCACCATATCCCATCATACAAAGAGTGCAACTACTATCACACAGCTTTGAAAAAGACAGAATCTCATGTACAAGTCTAGGCATTCCCGACTTCCGAGGACCAGAAGGAGCCTGGACTTTGAGGGCTCAGAGACAGCAGAGAACGGAGAAGACCGTCAGCACGCTACAGGCTGTTCCGACGAAGACGCACATGGCGCTTGTCGAGCTGCAGAATCAGGGTATCTTGAAATACCTCGTCAGTCAGAATTGCGATGGACTACATAGAAAGAGCGGCATACTACCCGTGAGCCCACCACCAAGCCCCCAGCTTTCATGGGTCTATAGGTGATCCCCGCTGCTGACAGTTTCTCGTTGACAACAGGATAAGATATCTGAGCTTCACGGCAACAGCAACAGAGAATACTGCAAAGACTGTGGCAAAGAGTATTTACGCGGTATGAGGGGCCGTTTTATTTTTGACCACACTTAACGATATCAAAATATGCAATACGTCTCGCATCATTGAGAAACAGGCTCTAATTTCATCGTGTAGACTTCCGCGCCGTGGCAACCTATGAGAAGCCCGTACACGACCACCGCACCGGCCGCAAGTGCGCCGTCTGCGCCGGCGTTCTCCTCGACACTATCGTCAACTTTGGCGAGTATCTCCCCGCAGAACCCCTCCAATTTGCGCGCCAACACGCCAAAAAGGCTGACGTCTGCCTCGCCCTCGGCTCGTCTCTCACCGTGCCTCCCGCTTGCACGATCCCTGAATCCGTGGGCAAGAAGAAGCGTAGCCGCGCGAACCCCGATGGCGGGCGGTTGGTGATTTGTAACCTGCAGAGCACACCATTGGACCACCTGTCTGAGCTAAGGGTATGGGCTGAGACGGATGATTTGATGGTGAGGGTGATGGAGAAGCTGGGGTTGGGGATTCCAGAGTTCGTGTTGAGACGGCGGTTGGTAGTCGAAATTGAGGCGGTTGGGGAGGGGAGGTTCCAGGTTACTGTTCGAGGGGTTGATGTCGATGGGACGCCAGCTACGTTCCTTCAATCTGTGAGAATGGAGGGGAACAGGCGCGTGGTAAGAGCCGAGCCATTTACAATTACCTTCCGGGCGGAGTCGAGTGGTGGGATGGAGGTGAGGCTTGAGCTGGAATTCATGGGTCACTATGGCGAACCGAACCTGGAAATCGTTCAGGATTACAGTGGCGAGGAGAAGTTGGAGGCTAGGTACATGCTCGAGTACAATCCGTCGAATGGAGAGTGGAACGTGAGCAAGCAGGATGGTGAGGACGTCGTTGAAGGCGGTGGAGGGATGGAGCGGGATGAGGAGCGGGAGGACTCGTTGATGATTTCGGCCGAGGATGCGGGCGTACCTAGCCATGTCATTCCTTCATCTGCCGCAAGCGATATCATCGACCTGACGTCGTCACCATAGATGATAACTAGTCGATGTTTGTTCTGAATCTAGCCAAGACATGATGAAGCGGCACAGACTCATGAGCAAAGCTGTCGTCTTACTGCCTTTTTAAAACTCGGCCCCTCTGGTGTCTGACTTTTCCTGACAACAAGTCTACAACTGATCCCTTTGGGCCGCAAAAGTATAGACGAGTCCGTGAACAGCACACCGAAAACGCCTGTCACATCTGCCAACCAATCTACGATGTCCGTACCCATACCGCGAGTTGGGGCAGCCACCCACCTCGTGGGCTGACAATGTTTGTCACACGGCTCGTAACAAAGTCGGCGACTATTTCATTCAGTTACTGTGTCAACTCATAACTTGTATGGTCTAAGATTTCGTTACCTACCTGGCTCTCCATACTTTTCGGTAGGTTGATCCCACATAGATTCACGTCTTAAGACAACAAGGATGGTTTGGTGGGAAAATGGTACGCCGGGTTATGATCCGGACCGCAACACTTTGATCATGATTTGTAGATTACCACTGCATGCGGTATATCAATGCAGTCCGAACGCGTCGACAACCTCCTCCTAACAGACTTAGCATCATCAGGAGGGAAGAGCTCAACGGGCACAGCTATGGGGTGCCCAGAATGAAGAAGGCTCAAGGTTAAGTATATGCACCGCGCAGGAAGGTAGAAGGCTGGAGATTAAACTCCTGAAATGACAGATAGGCAAACTAGCAGACAGAAGCCCCCAGACTATGTAACTCAGGCGATGCGAGTTCCCATACGAGGTTGTTGAGGCAGACTGGTTACCCATATTGCTTGTGCGAAGAGCAGGTAAAGATCACCAAGGGGATTTCGTGAATATGAGCTGCAGTGCATTATATTTAGACAGGCCTCCTGTCGCTCTTCGACTCGTAAGACCATACTTGAAGAGAATGTCCCTCAACTAGTTTTTGACTTCAAAGGTTCTCACTTACTCTCTAGAGTTCGACTTCAAAGTGTACCAAAGCCTTGGTGTAATTTAAGGACAGAACTGACGGAAAGCAATATCAGCCTCAAATGTACAGACTCAATCGTTAGGCCTTGCATGACATCGTCCTCTTGGTCGATTCATGAGATAATCCCAAGGCCATGGTAAAATCTCTATTCTCTCGAAAATTTCAACATTGTTGAAAGGTGATGACGAATGGCTTGCTGGAAGGAAACCTTCCCGACGAGGGTCAACAACATATGGACTTTAGGGTGGCTTTAACTTAACACGAAGCAAACGATAAGTATCTGCATCCGTAACGACAGCGATCATGACGTCTTTGTGAGTTTTCGAAAACGATAGTGTGTGTCTTAGACCGAAACAAAGAATCCCTGATGCAGGGGGGAACAAAGACTAGATTCCAGCTAAAAGAGTGGAGCCAAACAGTCGGGTCGAGCCAAGCCGACCGTTGCTTCTTACCGATCGAATACTCGAGTCCCGAATGGTCCAAGGGTCAAAAATTTCTGAAGAGTTCGGTCACCCTTGACCAGCTTGTTGTCACACGGCCGCCAGTCCCCGGGACCCGAGCCAAGATCGCGGAGTGGGGAGACTGAGGGACGCGGGAGTGACTTGACGTCACGAGACACTACAAAACCATGATCTGATCACACCAACGCTGGTTTTGACAATAGTAAAAAAGGTGTATAACAAATACAAATCTAGTGTACTGGCAGTCCAGGGAAGCCGAAGAATCCGGGTTGAAGAGAGCTAATGGTCGCGAAGGAAGCGCTTCCCGGCTGTGCCTCGTATTTGCCGGTGGGTCCGAGCTGCTTGGCCATCCAAGAAGAAAGGCCAAGGCTTTGGATGATTGATTGACACTGGGCAATTTTCTTGAGAGGAAACAACTGTTCAGACTTCGAAGTGATTTCAAGGAGAGAGAGCACAGCCGGAACCAACCTCCAGAATCACTCAAGGTGCGTGAGCTGGCGAAGTTGACCTGTCGGGCCGCTCGTCTCATATTGGTGGCCGAGCGTGAAGCAACGTTGCGCCTGCATGCGGGTGCAAGGGGATGGCTTGATGGCTCCGAGCTGCCAGCCGATGTTGACCACTCGGCAGACCTGATTGAGGACACGGCCAGCCTTGATGTTTTTGTTGACGGGTGTGCCGGGACCACACGTGCGAAGGTTGGGTTAGGCTTGCGATCAGCATGTTGGACTGCAAACAACACTTCGTAAGCCGGGCACAAGAGGGCCGTCGGTCATCTTCTTTACGAGATACACTTCAGTCTAGTGCAATTCATATCGCGACTTAAAATTACGTCGAAGGCTGCTCCTCGACAACGACAAAGCTAGACAAGCCTGGTGGGTGACTTGACACGACGTCAGCCATAGTGTTCAATATCGAATTGCATGGAATGCGTCGAAAAACAATGCTGCTCCGCTTGTCGTAGGAGCCATGCGAGGAACTGTGTGCCTAAAAGACAAAAAGCTTAATTATTTTGGCCCCAGTACGTGAGCACTGGGCATCGGAACACGAGGCGATGAAGCGGGAACCCCGCGGGGCCCGTTGGCGACCTGGAGTGAAGTGTTGCTCGTATTCATGGTGTGTTGGAGTCAACGGACGATGCGACGATGCAGCGCCGCGCCGTAAAGTGGTGAGTCAGCTGTGGGTGGTTGGACAGGAGAGAAGCAATCAAGGATGAGCTTAGCCATAACGAGTCCCTGTCGTGACTCTGGTGTGAATGCCGATAGTCTGGGGAGACTGGTCGGCTGGAGGCAATGAGATGGTGGGGTGAAGCGGCGGTAATCCGCGAGAACTACATCAATGGTGGTGCATATCGTCATTCTGCTATCCTAAGGAACGTTTTTCTCGGCGGGGAGACGAAGATGGCGGCCAGCAACCAGCAAATAGCAACTAGCACCCATCAGGGCTTGCATGATGCAGTGGCGTGAGGGGAAAGCAAGCTAAGAGGCGGCACGCTACAAAGAAAAGAAGATGGAAAAAAGCAGGCAATGGACGGCTTGCAGCAAACTGCAGCGAACCGCAGGAGCTGCTGCTGCAGGGATGCTAAAACCCCTCAAGCTTGGTTTCTTTTCTTAGCCCACAAGTCATGGTGACAGCAGAGTGCATGCAGTCAGTTCATCCGAGCGAGCCATCCACGCCCAAACCCCAACTGGCAACGATCAAGCCTTGGAATATCAACCGAGCACTTTTTTTCCTTACCGTGTCCCAGTTGGGTTAGCGGCAGAAAAACGACCGAATGCCGCCTGACAACGGGGTCGAAGTGGGAGCGGGGAGATGCTGGAAAGGCGCTTGCGTGTTGGACGTGAGGTTGTTCCTGGGTTGCGGCATGAAATCAACCATGGCTGAACGGCATAAGCTTGAATAATGGGCTGGGACGAAGATGATGACTGAAGAGCCGGGAATGGATGGATGGATAAGAGAGAAATAGTAGAGGAAGAATAGAATACCACCCAGGTTCCGAACCGAAGCGAAGGCGGCCGAGCAAAAGGTTCAGAGGGGCAAACACGTCGTCGTCGTCGTCGTCGTCGTCGTCGTCTGGTCCATTGGCGGCAACCCCCGCGCTTCCCATTGGAGGGGGAGACACCAGATGATGCGAGATGGGTACGTACCATTCAGTGAAGATGTCAGGAAAGGGCAGTCGACTGATGGCTCCCTCGGCTCCTTCCTGTCGTCACCCCGCCAGTGACCCCGTCCTTCCGCCTTGGCAACATGTTCCTTCCTTCTGGCTTCGCGCCAGCACAAGCACCAGCACCAGCACCTGCACCTGCACTTTGCACTTGCACTTTGAATATGCAGTTGCCCAGCGAGGCAGGGGCAGGCAGCAGACAGCCCACTGGATAAAGCTGGTGACGCCCCACTCACCCGTCCCAATCTGGCCAAGCATATCGTTGATTGGCTTCGATCCGTCGTCTCGGTCGTTCGACAGGCTGGGCAGCCCCTGGCTAGAGCACGCTAAGAGAAGGCCGCTAAGCAGGGGGCAGGGAGGCCTTTTGATTTTGTTCACCCATCTTGCCTTTTGTAGGCAAGGTTGGGGGATTCTTCACACAATTCCAACTGGAATGGCAGGCAAGCAGAAAAGAAAAGAAAAAAAGAGAAAAAGAAAAGAAAAAAAGAGAAAAAGAAAAGGCTTTTGCAGAAATCCCGCCGTTCTCTTTGCAGACCCGCTTTGGTGGGGTCCCCCTCCCCCCGCTCATGATGCGCCGTCCGCAAACGTCGAAACAACAGCCCAATGACCGTAGCAACACATACAAGCAGGGCTTGCCAACGATGCCTCGATGGACTTACTACTGTACAAAGTAAAGTATTACTTTCAGGTTCGCACGCTAAAAAAGAGGGCCACAACCTCCACTTCTCCCCATGCTAAGATCCTCCGGATTTCTTCTGACGACTCATTCGCCGCGATGCTGGCCACTCATCTCCACCTCGTGAGATCACCGGCGTGCACCGGGCCACCGGGCCACCGCTCTGCAACCGCCAATATGTACTCCCCTCATCGTCGGCCCTCCCTGTGGCTTTTCCTCTCCCGGTCGACCGTGTTCCACCCTCACTCCGTCAGTCTCTCTCCATGGGCTGTCTCCGAGGTGTCATGAAGGCATGGAGCCACGACAGGCCACCACACTAAGGACCGGTACGAGCTGACGGGGAGGACGCCATCGCCTACACTGGATGTACCCGAGCCTGACAAGCCGCCGAACGGTTGACCGGTGACTGGTCAACCCACTGGCGAATCGTGCCCCTTGGTGTGAGTGGTCCCGAGCTCGCTACTAGACCACCGCCGCGACCTGCCGGTCGCTGCCACCAATGCCATGATGCAGCCCAGCCTGCCAACTTCCACACTACCAGTGCGCTGCCCGCATGAGAATGGGGTCCCAGATCTTGGGGGCTGGCGAGAAAGAGGCATGGGTGATGGGTAACAACGCTGCGAGGGGATCAATCTAACCACGACCTAGCTGCGGCTCCAGCTCGTATTCTCTAGGGTTGTCCGCCCGCCCTGGTGGGATGGCGTTGGTTGATAGATGGGTGGATGTATGATGGAGGCTACATCGCTCCCGCGGCACCCCGGCCTGACCAGCAACCAACGACTCCCCGTACGCCTCGCTGTCGTCGTCTTCTAATAAAGCCCGCCTCGCTGTGCCGAGCCTGCGATTCCGGTTCTCTCTTCCTCTCCTTACCCACGGTCGCTACGAGTATTTCGTCCTCTCGCTTCAAGGCAACTAGTCGACTTTCATAGTCACAGTCACTCGCTTCCAAAGAGAACAATTACAACCAACATGCGCGGCCTCTACATAGGACTGGGCGGCATTGCCCTGGCGTCCGTCAATGCCTGGGAGTACCCCTTTTGCGTATGTTCCCCCACTCTGCTATATTCAGCCCCCGTCTTCATCCCTCCTCTTATACCTGCTATGTTGAGATGAACTGAACCATCGGATGACTCCAAATCGAGGACGGCTGATTAACAAGCTCCAGGAACACGACGGATGCTACCGCAACTTGATTGACAAGCGTTTCGAGGAGGAGGCCAAGGGCTTCTGTGTTGGCTTCCTGCACGGAACCACCACCGCCGCCGCGGCTATCCCCACCAACTTCAACAACTGCGGAGGCGACGTCAAGGCTGTCTCCTCTGCCTGCTCTTGCATCACCTACGGCTTGACCAGCACCGTCCCCGCCACCACGAGCACTTCTGCCCTGTGGACTACCAGCACCACAGCCCCCTTGACCACCGTCAGCACGAGCGAGGCCACCAAGACTTCCCAGTCCACGAGTGAGGTCGTCTCAACCAGCACCACCAAGGAACATCCCACCACCACCCCCGTTACTTCAGCAGTGAGCACCTCGCCGACTGCCGTCAGCAGCACGAAGGAGCTCTCAAGCACCACACCGGCCACTTCCGAGGCAACCACTTCTTCCATTATCAGCAGCACCAAGGACCACCCTACCAGCACTCCTATTACTTCTGAGGCAACAACATCCGCTGTCGTCAGCAGCACCAAGGGACACAGCACCACTTCGACCGAGGACTGCACCACCTCCACCACTTCCGTGAGCAGCACCACCAAGGAGCACAGCACCACCACGTCAACCGAGGACTGCACTACCTCTTCCACCGCTGTCAGCAGCACCAAGGACATCACCACCTCCACCAGCAAGATCGTAAGCACCACCAAAGTTTACAACACCACGACGCCTGCTACCGAGGACTGCACCACTTCGACCGCTATCAGCAGCACCAAGGGACACAGCACGACCAAGAGCCACCACTCCCATTCTGTCGAGACTTCCACTTACGTACCTCCTACCACCACTCCCTACGCCAACACCACCACCGGGAAGCCTCCTCACACCAAGACCAGCACCACCAAGCTCACCACCTCAACTATCTACACCACTCGCGTCGAGACTGTGACCCAATGCCCTCCTACCGTCACCGATTGCCCTCACAGGCCCATCACCACCACCCGGACGGTTGCCGTCTCGACCACCGTCTGCCCTGTGACCGAGGAGTCTACCAAGCCAGTCACCACAATCCCAACGACCAAGCTGACCACTTCCACCATCTACACGACCCGCGTTGAGACCGTCACCAGGTGCCCGCCCTCGGTTCCCGACTGCCCCGACCGACCTCACGTCACCACCAAGACTATTGCGGTCTCCACGACTGTGTGCCCCGTCACTAAGGAGTCCAGCAAGCCTGTGCCCACGTCTCCCGTCAACCAGCCAACATCTTGGACTACCTCGACCGTCTACACCACCAAGATCCACACCGTTACCGCTTGCCATGGCAACATTACCAACTGTGTCACCACTCCTCGCATCACCACCGAGACGGTCCCGGTCTCGACAACTGTTTGCCCCGTCACTGAGACCGTCCCTCACACCTTCACCACCGTTCACCCTGTTCCTACCAGCAAGCCTCCGGCGCCGCATGTCGGCACTCCTCCAGCGGAGACTCACCCTGCCCCTCCCGCAAGCTCTCACCCTGCGCCCCCAGCCAGCTCTTACCCTGCACCTCCTCCAGGAACTCACCCCGCCCCTCCTGCGAGCAGCCAACCAGCCCCTCCTCCGGCTACACATCCCGCTCCTCCTGGAAGCAGCCACCCCGCTCCTCCAGCGGAGACTCACCCTGCTCCCCCTGCTAGCAGCCAGCCAGCTCCTCCCGCTGGTACCCCCCCGGCGGGCACCCCTCCCGCCGCCACCACGCCCGTCGCCGCTCCTACCAGGACTACATCTACTCCTGTTCTAGTCAGTGGCAACGCAGCTGATCATCTTAGCTCCGGCATGTTCGCTGCCGCTGCCGGTGTCGTTATTGCTGCCCTTCTTTAGATGTCTTTTGCGTTGATGGAATATCGGGCGAAGATCATTTCCGCGATGGGCGGTTTTGGTTTAATTTATAATCGATTTAAAATAATCCTCAGACCTTAGAAAATATGGATTTAGGCTATGTCTAGCATGTTCATAGCAAGGTCGTACTTACCTACAAAAATTAAGAGAAGCCTGTTAATTATTACGCGGCTTGAATTTACAACGTCGTCAATTTCTCCTGGAACACAGTGAAATACGTCTATGACGAGAACAAAGCGAGAAAGTATTATTTGACAATCCCACTATGGGAACTCCGTAATGCGAATGAAAAGACGGCCTACATGGAAAAGTGACCCCTTGCATACCCCATTCCAAGCTGCTGTACCCGAGTGGTGCCAAGCCAGCCACAAGATGATGACATTTCCCCCCAGTCAAGCAGCATTCCAACGCTATTTTGACGACGCTCAATCAACTTTGTGCGCCCAGCGGGGATGACGAGGAGGTTTTGCAAACTGAATCACGCCAATAAAACCAAGCCGGTACCAACTAGTTTCCAGTCGCGCAGCAGGCGGTATTCCTCAGTCATATACCTTTGCGTTGCCGGGGGCTGGCGTGGGCATAACGTCCTCAAGAAGGGGCCTCACAATCACGAAAACCACCGGAAAGGGGCATCTCGCCTGCCCATGTATCCTTTTAGCCAATTTACCGAGTAACTAGCGCGTGACTGCTCTCCTTCGGTCTCCTCTCCAGGGTGGGGGGTTCAACAGTGCTCAGTCCTCGGGCAAGGGGGGCAGCGGCAGGCCGTTCATGCGGGCGATCACGCACTCTCGCCACCCTGTTTATCGTTGTAAATTAGTGTTCGTTCAAGATCCAATAAAAGCGGGAGGGAAGGGTTCAAGATGGATGGGGTAACCGAGAATCGGAGGCATGTGGAGTGTCGACGTGCTCACAATGGGAGCATTTCTCTGGCCTTTTCCCCTTCTCTGTAATGAATTCCGCCATATGTTGTCATCATGCAATACTTGGGTAAGGAAGACATGAGGTTTATGTGGTTGGCAGTTGGAAAGACTGGGCAAGGCGTAGATGAATGAGAGAGTAATTACTTACACATCAACCAGTCGACGTAGGCCTCGATGACATTGACGTAGGTGTATGCGATAACTACGAATTGGCACGGGTTCAGTTAGCAGTGATCACTTTCCGTGAAGGGCTGTATGAGAAAGGATGTAGGTTGGGTGGCGTCCGCCAAGCGACGAGAGTACACATCCGAGGCGCGAGGCTAGGCGTCTCATTGTAACGAAAAAGCCAATGTCTTTGTCATCATGACACAGGGAAGGGGGAATTGGCAGTGATGGGTAAAGGAGGGAATAACCTACTCTCGCCAGTCTCCTGGTAATGCTCCGTGACGGCATCATGGAATATGCCGTACATGTCAGACAGAGTAACGGGAGCGGTGTCCATTATGAGGCCAACATTGTCCCAGGAATGTTGGCTGGTAGCCATTTTTGGCTCTGAGCTCGAGGTTGGTTGTTATGGGTGTGGGTGACCTGGGGGTAAGTAGGAGGTTAGTGTGATTTCCGATAAGTTTTGGGCCCAAGGGGGCTGAAAGAGAGAAGAAAAAAGATGAAAGCTCGTTCAGATTTACTGCAATTTTAGTCGCTCATGGACGTATAGCCGCAGTGCAAGCAAGAGGTTTGGTCATCCTGGAGAGCTGTTGACGCCGCGAACGCAACGCGAATAGGGTTGAAGAGGCGAGGAAGTTTACCGTAAGAATTACGAGTTCGTGAACAGGAGTTTGAAGTGTGACTTCTGGTAGAAGTGATGGGGTTAGCGGCTTGACCAAAGATGTTCATGGCACGTTCAGCATCGGAGGTAGAGGGACGGCGAGTACAGAGCTCTATCAGACCACTGATGGAAGTGTCTCAGGAACTTGCGTCTTGGCTATCGAGCAACAGATAGATCATCATGAAGAGCTGATAGCGTGCCTTTGAAGCGACAATAGCGATAAAAGGTTGGAGAAAAACTGGAGACTTACCCTTGTGGATGAAGTTTTGCACAGAAGTGTAGGATGATTCGCGCGTTCTGGTAGGCAGCTTCTGTTAGAATGTCCTTCAATGATGACATTGGGGTTGGAAGCATCGTAGGTAGTGGAAGCTTAATCAGAACAAGTGTACAAGCCGCTCAAACATTTGTGTCTCGGTTGCAGAATGTTCAAAAAGTCTCGGCATGGAATCCTGACAGCACGTCGAAAGTAGTACCGATGTAGAGAGAAGAAAAAGGAGAGTCATTGGTGACTTACAGCGATGACCGATATTCTAATAAACAATGACATGATTAGCAGACGGTTTCGAGTCGAATGAAGAAGTAATGGGAACCGGGAGGAAGCTCTGATCAGAAAAAGTGTGGTAAAGTTCTCATGGACACTTGTCTCGGCCAAATGAGATCTTGATCATGACAGAGCAGAAATTGACAGGCAGCCGATGTTGATGCCTGAAAGAAAAAACCCATGGGGAGACGAAGAGAAGATAGGAGGGACTTACCACCCAGGAGTAAGATTTTAAGAGGAATAGCAGGCTTCCTGGTCCAGAAATTTTACTGTCAAAGGGCACTAGTACAACGACGATATGTCAGTACTTTGATAATGACAATGCAAGCAATGTTGGTTGAACAGGCGGAGGAAAGACTCGGCCCAGAACAACAATGGTAGTTCGTCAAGGACACAAAGTCTCAGGAGTCTTGCGAAATTCGATCATCTTGAGAAGCAGACCACACCATGCGCGACATCGGAGGGTGACAGGAGAGGGTTCAGTGACTTACCATAAGCACGTAAGACACAGCAACGATAAGGTTTCTTTGGTCGGGATGCTGAGAAGGAATGAGCTCTAAAAGTGGTTTCAAGTTAGCAAAAGGCTCTGCAAAGACATGACCAAGAAGAAAAGGGCAAGAGCGAGAAAAGGCTCGAGTCAGACAAGGGGTAATTTTCACTCAAGGACGTGGAGCCTCAGAAGTCTTGCGAAGATTTGGTCATCATGGAGAGCAAATGATGCCGAGAAGACACCCTTAAATGGGCGCAAAGAGGAAAATGGGTTACCAACTGTAGGTGACTGAGGCGTCGTAGAGAAAACAACACAATTGTTCAAAAGGCGCTGACAAAACGAAGTGTTCTACAAAAAGAAAGAGGGGTTAGCGAATGTCACGGCTACGTAGCGCGTAAATGTGGAATGATGAGGAGAGGGAAGGTAGGTTTAATCAGACCTCATTATATTGGATTTCACGGACGTATAGTCTTAGAATACGTACAGCAGGTCATGATATAGGGTAGTGATGAAGGTGGTGAGGGAGCAGGAAACTAAACGTAAAAAGCAGGAAAAACTCACCTCACCGCAACTGCTCTGATGTCCAGAGCAGAATATTCGTTATTTATCGAAACTTTGCGGATACTTAAATCTTGAAAACATAAACAAAAGTTAGCTGACGGATTCATCTCCGATCAAGAAAAGTATGTACTGCAGTGAGAAAAAGGAGCCTGGTTCAGATCAGCTGCAAAGTCGCTCACAGCCGTGTGGCCTCGGAAAGTGTAGGTTGTGTCATCATATAAGTTAGAGGCGCCTTAAAGGCGTCTTCAAACTAAAGCCGTGAATCAAGAGGGCAAACACTCACCGTTTTTGTTCTCGATGTGGGCAGTCAGAGTTGTTGAGAACCCGCAGTGTCTGCAACTTTGAATCTGAGAAAATGGAGACAAGTTAGCCGACGGTCCAACGATGTAGCGAGTGGGATGAAAAATAGAAAGAGGAAGCTCCTGAAAAATCAGCATAGTATGTCGATCATGGACGCGAGGTCTCGGAAACATTAGAGTGTTTAGCCATCATGAAGGAGGAGAATGCGCCACGGAGGCGACGGTTTGGTAAGACGGAAGAGATATCGGAGCTTACCGAGCGGTGAGTCAATGTCTTGACGATGACTGGTTTCCGTCGAGGATATTGCTGCAGTATTTTCTTTCAAAGAAAAGAATAAGTTAGTGTGATGATGGCATGACGTATTGAGAAAACGCAAACATGAAGTAGTTTGGAGAAGAGAGGTTCGACCCAGAGAGAGTGCGACGAGGGAGAACGGTTTCCGCTCAGTGACGCGTGTCAGAAGAATCTAGTCTTCAATGGTTTCTATCGTGAAGAGAGGGGTATGCGGTAACCACGATGTGTTGCTGGAGAGAGATGAATATTAGGAAGATACTTACTGCCAAGAGAGAAGGAAGATCAAGTCCGACGACACGGCGTTGAGGGAAAGCCGAGCTGCTCGATGAGCTTCTTCTGCGAGGTGTATGGCGGAGAATGGAAGCAAACGCGAGCCTGAATGGGAGAAGATAAATATGTAATGAAGTTTGTTGTGGAAAGTTTGCGGGGGAAGCGGTAGGCCACGCGAGCGTATCGGAACAAAATGGCTTGCGGTAGGAAGAAGGTCGCCTTTGATTGGGAGAAGGCCGGGTTATCGGACGCGTAGACAAGGGGAAAGGGGTCGGTCGGTTAGGTAACGATTCTCAACGAGGCTAGAGGGTGTGCTGAGAAGGAAACCGGTCAATATTCTCTGTTTGAATGGGTTCGAATGGACGAAGGTTATGTAGGATATGAGTGGTGAAGGCGGAGTCTTGGGTGAAGGAGGGACGGCTTTAGAGATCAGAGAAAGCAACATCTCAGTGGGGCTTGCGGGTATAAAATGACCTCAAGTAGAATCATTCAGAGCATTTTGGAATTGAAGGATGTATGCTAGGATTTTGGCAAGGGGAAAAAAAAAAAGGGCGGGGGGGGATTGTGGGCAAAGAAGGGAGGGCTTGGAAGAAAGGCATGTCTCTCGCCGACCTAGCGATGAGATGGGTTAGACAAGGCGTCAATATATGAATGAGACTTCAAGATGTACAAAGGCTTCCGAACCGGTTGGAAAGATCTGTCTCGCCTGGCACACGCAGCGACGTTGGTGAACGGTCCGGCAGAGGTTCGTTATTGCGGAGCCCGCTCCGTGTAAACGGCCCCACCCGGGTCTGGTGGCCTTCCGCCCACGTCAACTGGGGCCTAGATCACAGAAAAGACTCACGAGGTTTCCATCACAGTGTCATACAAACAAAAAACGCGCAAAGCTTCAGTAGTTTCACTAGTCTCCATGGCAACCTTTACCGTCCTATTCTGGAGCAACACATGGTAATCGAGAGCTTCCTTGTCCGCTTCCTCGTTTGTTGAGGTATCATAGGGCAGGGCTCGATGCTCCCAGAGGTTGTTAATGCAGAATTCTCACAATACCAGATAAAGAAATGATATTCATCCATAAAAAAAATGTCTCAAGTTTACTGATCATCAACCATGAGCATGGGACGTGACTCTCCTTGGTTAATGGCGCTAACATGTTCCGCGCACTGCCTTTCTTGGTAATGAGTAAATTTCGAAGGCTACCATTAATTATTAGACCATTTAAGGTTGTATCCGTCACTTTACTAGAGATCTCTTCACTTTCTGCTGTTGTGGCAACGGCAATTCAACGAGTGGGTCCAGTTGTCTCGATTATAATCTCTTGCAGACAACAAAGACAATCGTCGTACAGCATCTGATTTCAACGTTTCCTCTCTAGCCTTCGTCTCAAACTCCAAAGCAGTCCCTCTTAGGGGATCTGGGGAACCTATACATATTCCGCGCAAGCCAACTTGACGGTTTCGCTCACCAGTCTAGTCTACCTAGATCTAGAACACACATCCCTCTTTGCAAGTGATGATTTCAACGCATGCAAAAACAGTCAACCGAAGCTTCACATTGAATGAGAAAGCCAACAGTACACTAGGGCTCAGCAAAACGATAAATTTGCGGCTACTGCCAGGTCTACTGGTTGTCTGACAACTCTTCAAGACTTAGGGTCTTCGTGTTTCTTACGATGAACTTCTTTTCCGTCTTTACGGCGAATTTAAGCATTTCTCCAGATATCAGCCGAGTAGCATCAACATTTCTCAAACTACGTGGCAGGTAAGGTCGATAGGGAAAAGGAATTGTCCGCATGGAACTAAGCGGCTCATGCAGGCGGCCATCTGGTGTAAAAGGTCGATTTACAGGCGTCCGTGTCTGAGACGCACACCGAGTGGAGAGAAGTCAATCATTATTACCTGGTTCACCATGCGCGTGCACGCTGGCAATGTTCCAATGGTCCGTTCTGTCTGCCTCCCGCTTGAGTCAGTTTAACTTTGGACTCCTACGCGCTTCCATGCGACTTGAGAAACCAATAGCCGAGGGATGCATACTGAGCAGACCCACCGGAGCCGAATTGATGTCCTGTACGACGGAGAGTTGAAGACAACATCAGTCGCCTCCAGTCTATTTGACACTTGCCAGCTCAGCCCCAGCCTTTCTCGCATTGATTTAGATGCCAAAGACGGGCATGACCGTTCACATGTGACTAACGTTAGGGTTGCGGGGTAAAAGCTGTAAAACCAAGCCGGCCTGCTAGCATTGCCAACGCACACTTGGATCTCCATGGCATTTCGCACCTCAGCCATCGAGGCTGTTGCCGGCTTTATTCCAGACCCCTTAATAACGCTTTCACGACCCTTTCTTTTTCTTATGCGGCGGGACCTTGGACCTCTCCGAGATTCCGTCTGAGCTAAAATCCCTGCGACGCATCAACCCGCCGTGTTCTTCGCTGTGTCACAGTCGAGGTCTGAGCACATACACGTCAAGCCAGCGCATCGCCTCCCGCCCCAACCACCGGCAAATCCGAGTTGAATTTAACGACCTCGACATCTTTTCCAAGGGACAGTTGAGATCATTTCCGTCGAGGATCCCCACCAAGCTCAATTGGAATTGACATCACAGACCATGAAGAGTCTCACGACCCTTCTCACAGCGCTTCGTCTAGCAGACTGGGCGGCGCCAGCCCAAGAGGTCGCGGGAACCAAGACCACCGCCTCGCAAGTCGCCAACCCGTGCTCTGCCGACACGTTCAAATTCCCCACAGAGCTCGAGGGCGCAGACCTCGTCAGCGTGACGGCGGCCGAGGTCAGAGACCTGACGTTCAAGGCCCAGACGCCGGAGGGTCGCGCGGCCATCCCATCGTCGGGCGGCGTCAGCTTCTGCAACGTCACGATCAAATATGTCCACACGGGCTTCGACGATGTGACACGGGTGCAGATATGGCTGCCGCCTGCGGAAAGTTGGAATGAGCGGTTCGTGGGCGTCGGCGGAGGCGGCTACTCGGCCGGGCAGTTTGGGAGTGAGAAAGTTGTTGCAACGTTGGCGCAGGGTTATGCAAGTATGTCCGGACCTTTGTTCTTGCCGTTTCCCCCCTTCCCCCATGGTTGATAGGACTAACAGAGGTGGACAGCGAGCTCGACGGACGCTGGACATGACGACAAGACGTGGGAGCAGGCACCGTGGGCGCTCAAGAGCGACGGCACGATCAATGAGCGGCTGCTCGTCAACTACGCGCACGTGTCGGTGCACGACATGACCATCATCGCCAAGTCGATCGTGGCACAGTACTACTCCAAGACGGCCAAGTACTCTTACTGGAGCGGGTGTTCGACGGGCGGTCGGCAGGGCATCATCGAGGCACAGCGGTACCCCGCCGATTACGACGGCATTCTTTCCGGGGCGCCGGCCGTAAACCAGCCAAGCCTGATCATCAGCACGTACTGGCCGCAGTTCGTGATGAACCAGAAGAAGTTCTACCCGCACATCTGCGAGATGATCTTCATCACCCAGCTCGCCATCGACGCCTGCGACGAGCTGGACGGGGTCAAGGACGGCATCATCGCGGACCCCGACAAGTGCACCTTCGACCCAGCCAGCGTCGTCGGGAAGGAGCTCGACTGCGGAAACATGAAGATGGCCATGTCGGCCGAGACGGCCGAGATTGCGCGGGAGATCTGGCGGGGCCCGCACGGCGCGGACGGCAAGCCCCTATGGCTGCCGAAGGGATACCCGGTGGGGGCGCCGTTCACGGGCCGCTTCGGCCTGGGCAACACCAACTGCAGCGTCCCGGGGCAAGGGTGCTTCGGACAGCCGTTCCAAATGTCGGTCGAATGGATCCGGAACCTCGTGTACAAGAACCGGGGCTACGACGCGAGGCAGATGAGCTTCGCCGATCTGGAGGCGGCGTACGAAACCAGCCGGAAGGAGTACGACGCCATCATCGGAGGCAACAATCCCGACCTGTCAGAGTTCAAGCGGTTGGGGAAGAAGATGATTAGCTGGCACGGGCTGTCCGATGAGTGCGTGACGATGCGGACGTCGAGGGACTACTACGACCGCGTACTCAAGGCGGACGCGAGGGCCGCCGGGTACTATCGCCACTACGAGGCGCCCGGTGTGTTCCACTGCTACGGGCTCAACGGCACGTTCTACCCGCTCAAGGGCCTCGAGACGTTGAGGGCCTGGGTCGAGGACGGGAAAGTGCCGGAGGTGCTGGATGGGTTCAAGGTCAGCGGGGGCAACGAGAGCGAGGCGCCGACGAGGCCGCTCTGTGCGTATCCCTCGGCGATACGTTTCAACGGTGGCGACAAGGACGAAAGGGAGTCGTGGAGCTGCCAGAAGCCACGAGAAGAGGGCAAGTGGGATCGAGACGAGCTTTAGCGGCGTCGATCATGGACTGCGTAGGGGGCTAGGCCGTGGGAGGTGTAGATACACCGTGCCGTACTGGTGGTAATGTCAGGGACGAAGAGGCAAAAGCAGGGACTGGGATTCCGGACAGCTGGAGCCAACAAAAAGAGGCATGAACGGGGGAGAAGGCCAGGTAGAGAAAAATAACAGTCACCAAACCAGCTTTATGACGTAAACACAAGCAGAGGAGTGAGAGGAGACAACACTTGGGAGTTTCGAGAACTGGCGAGATTGACGAACCAACTTACATGATTCGCCGGGGAGAAGTGGTGGGGACTCCGGGGATGCCTACCTTTACAGTGGTCCGGAGTTTCCTCCGACAAAGCTGAGTGGCTGGCGCTGGGTGCTATCGCCACTTTGCGTAGCGGAACCTCGCTTATGTAAGGTCTCCATCATAGTCGAGGAACCTGGCACCTGCAGAAGAACGTGTGACGGAGCGGTCCTTGCTTTGAGTTAGATAAGATGAGATGGACAATGATTGGGCTCGTGAGGTTTGTGCCTCATTTGCAGCGCATTTGCTTCTTTTTTTTCTTTTTCTTTTTCTTTTTCTTTTTCTTTTTCTTTTTCTTTTTCTTTTTCTTTTTCTTTTTCTTTTTCTTTTTCTTTTTTTCTTTCTTTTTTTTGTATCGTTTTTGCTCTCCTCTAATGATTCTCTCCCTCTCTTTTTTTACGTTATTAAATATTTAACTATTCCAATAGCAATAATCTGACTTTCCCCCTTTTTGCTGGCCTTCCTCTTTCTTCTCCATGTTGCCATGTCGATATCGCCACTGTTGGACTAACATTGCCTTCATACTACGATACGTTCCCCAATGGGCGCTGCCCATTGGGGGTTTCAGCCCACGGCCCTGACAGCCTCCCCCTCCCTTGGTTTGGCCTGGCCCCAAAGGAGGTGGTACCTTGCGGCGGGCAGTTTCCCGCTTGTCTTGCCCGTCTCGTCCCCTGGCAGATTCCCATTTGCAGCTGCGCGGGCGCACCGGACTCTTCCAGCACCTGCAAACCCGCTCAAAAAATCGAGTTTTCAGGGTCCAGACCACCCCGCCAGTCCCCGCTTTCCGTGCGGACTTTCGCATCTTGCCATCCTCTGCCATTTCCCGTTCTCGCCTAGTCCAGCTTGACAAATCCCATAGCTGTGGTGGCGGCCCTGGGACCGCAAGGAGCGCACAGCACAATTCGCCCTCCCTCCCCCTCCCGAGCGTCAGGCAGCGGCAACTTCCCTCTTAACAACCCATCTCGATCCCGATTCCTCGTTCCATGTCTGACGATCGAACACCAACACCACCGATCTGGAGGCCCTCGCCATATCCCTGGTCGCTCCCATTTCGAACCCTGTGCGCCTCTGCTTGCTGCCGCTGCCTGCGTGTGTGCATGCGCAGTACGCCGCCCACCACCCGCTGCCGCCGCCGTCGCTGACCTTGTCGTCCTCGCCGTCATCGACGCTGCCGCTGCCACCACCGCCCGGTCGTCTGTTGCGATCGATCTCTGCATCGACGGACCTCCCTCGATCCCCTCCGGACCCAGCCCGCCGATTCAATTCGTCGCCCGCTCTATCAGGTTTTTTCTTTTTTTTTCTTCTCCCAGGGGCCCTCGCCGGAATCCCGTCTTCCACCGTGCGTTCTCACGTGCGAGCCGTCTGCCTCCGACCGGCCCCTTGGCCACCGGTTCGTTTGATGCCTTGCGGCCCCTCCAGCCCACGATCCGCTTCCCTTCCGAGATCCGAGTCGTCCCCCGCCGGCACGCATCTCCTGACTGCGACTAACCCAACCGAGTTGCACGGCGATGCCAGTGACGATGGACAACAAGACCCAGGGTCTCCGACGAGGCTGTCGTGGAATTACCTCAGGCAAGGCGAAAGCCATCAGCGCGTACGTCTCTTCCCATCTCTCATGCATGTTCCTCCTCATCGCACTCCCCACCCTGCTTCATCACTTCCAAGTCGATGCACGTTACACATGTTGTTTTTCAGCCCCGTTATTAAACATCGACTTTCGCTGCACAGATTCGCCATGGCGCGAAGCAGTTGCTTCGCCTAACCGAAAATTTCTCCGGCTACAACGGCCCTGGCCCCGCCGGTGGTTACGAGACCGCAAACGAGCATGCGTTACCCAACGATGATGACCTTCGTACCATGTCGCGGCTCTCACACAGCATCCGCCGTGACATCAGCGAGATCAAAGCCCTCAGGAAGGACGACCCGAACGCGCATAAGCGGAAAGTCGGCGAGAGCAGCCAGCAACAAGCTGCCGTTAGAAACGATGCACCGGGCCGCAAGACACAGTCCGGCCGCCGGCCCCGACACAAAGTCGAGTTTTCGTGCCACAAGTGCCACCGCGTTGATACCCCCGAGTGGCGGCCCGGTCCGGACGGACCCAGCACTCTCTGCAACGTCTGCGGACTGATCTACGCCAAGAGAGAGCGCAAGAAGGAGGAGTCGACGAGGCCTACCTTTGGATCTCCCAAACTTCCTTGAACATTCACACCACTCTAGCCATTTTGCACGAGTCGATGAACATATGGAGCGCACATATGAAGGAATTACTAGAGATTGATCTTCCATCTGATTCGGGACACCGAGATGAAGAGCTGAAATGGGATGGCGTTGGACACTGCTTTTAGGCAAAGATACCCAACGCGCCGAAAGGGGGGCACGGATTTTTCTGATTTTTGGGAGGACATTGTTGTTTGGGCTGGTGTTTGGCGCAAATGGATCATGAATATACCCGACAAAGAATCGAAACCGTTTTATCTTCCAAATCACTCGTCGCCTCTCTGCTGCAACGCCAGTTGTCATGGTTGCGCTTTGCCCGGCCGAGACGAGCAGTCTCCTGCCACTGAACCACGCCGCTTGCCAGCTCGTGTTGAGCTCAGCAATGCCTCCCAGAACGTACGGCACATCGTCGTTGGGCTGATTCAAGGGCTAGTGCGTGTTTGACCATTGACGTCGATTGTCCCGAGCGCCACCACCCGCATCCAACACCTCGCAGAATGCTATTCTGGCCGACAAAGGCAAACTGCCCATCCCGCCCGGCACTAGTCCCTTGCGCTCCCTTATTGCGGTTACTGCGGTGCGGATGACTTGGGGCTGACAGGCAAGCGAGCAGCGGCACAGCTCCAGGTGTCTCCGAGGACCCGCGCCGAGGATGCGGGGAAGTCCACGGCAGATCAGTGCCCCTCAATGTCAGCCCATCGCGGGCCCCATCCCCAGGACCAGCGACGATGCCACTGGTTCGCTGTTTGGTAGCCGATGTTGCATGCAGCTGCCAGGCAGCATTGGAAATCTCGTATTCCCGTCCATGTCTCAACCTCATGACCACACTGCACCAAATATTCTCCTTGACTAGCCATACACCGTCATCCGTTGCTTTACTCGGCCGAGCATGCGTTCGTGTTCGTCCTGCGCATCGTGGCATCGTCACATTGTCTCTCCATGGGGACTTTCTATTTATTTATTTGTTCTTGGGGTGGAGTCTATTTGGCGGGCATGAGACGATCGCCAGACGGAGGGTGATCTTGTCCTCTCACCGGACGGGCCTTGACATGGCCTGCTCTCGGCCCGTTTGAGACGTATCGTGACGCTCATTGATCGACGCTCGTATTTGGACTTCTTGGTCCTGCGCCGTCGCCCGATGGGTACTGTCCTCGCGGAGACGTACGATGGCTTCAGTAGCATGCTTGCTTGATGGAAAAGACTGTCTGTGGATAGGTATATAAGTCTAGGAGCCGGGCCAACCATTGTCACCATGAAACAGCAGCCATTACTCAACCATTTCAGTCTCAATATCTGTATCTCCAGGGTACAATAACCATACCACACAAAGTTCCTACATCATCTTAATCACTAAACCCCACCCCAAAGAACATCACCTCAAGATGCAAATCAAGACCCTCCTCCCGGTCCTCGCCGCAGCAAACCCCATCGCCGCCCTCGGCAAGGCTACCGTCGTGAACAACTGCCCCACCGAAGTCTCCGTCTGGTCCGTCGGGGGCGACGTCCGCGCCGCCGGCCCCTTGGCCGCCAGGGGCGGGTCCTACGCCGAGACCTTTTCCCGGGACCCCGTCACGGGCGGCCGCGCGCTGAAGGTGACGCGCGCGCGCGACGGCCTGTACACGGGCGCGCCGCAGCTCGTGTTCGCGTACAACCTGGACAACAGCGGCGTGTGGTACGACTTGAGCACCGTGTTCGGGGACGGGTTCAAGGGGAGCAAGGTCGTGGTCGCGAGTCGGCAGGCGAGCTGTCCTGCCATTGTTTGGGAGGGCGGTGTCAGTCCCGGGGGCAGTCAGGTCAAGGTCTGTACGGCGGAGCAGGATGTCGTTTTGACGCTCTGCGCTTGAGATGGGGGTTGTAGGCGCAAGGCGGTTGGAAGGTCTGCTGGCGTTAGGAGGAAAGGGGTATGGGGATTAGTAACATCGCATAGGAATCAGACTCTTAATGTTACGACTCAGGCTGAGATGTTGACGAACGTGAGCAGAAACAAATTCCAACCATGCCTGGCGTTAGTGTTGGAGTGAGTGAAGGTTATTCCATCTTCGTTGACCCTTTCCCAGGCAGTAATGCATGAGTCAGAAAGATGTGACTTCTTCGTGGCTGCGAAACAACTATACCTCCACCTGACTTGTAGAAGAAAAAAACCCAAACATAATTGCAACACCAGGCCTTGATTGTATTTGGCTCTGGTAGCAAAAACCTGTTGTCCAAGTGAAATTACCTCAACGCGCTGCTTGGAGATGGTAAAGCGATGCCTAAGGTGAGCGAAGACTAAGCCGGGTAAGTAGGGCAAGTAGAGCGAGTAGCACATACAACCAACGAGGAGCTGTCCGCCGAAACTCATTGCTAGTTCCAAGGACAACAGATAACAAAAATGGTATAACACACACATTAAGGGGGCTTTGGCGCCCAATAGCCCTTACGGCCCTTTCTCCCGAAGTTCATTCATCTTATTAGCAACATTACCACCACGTTCTGTAAGAGACCGAGATTCAAACACGATAATGTGTCTAGATCCAGGGGAGTATGTTACCAGAGCAAAAGCCAGAGGACATGACTTCTACCTTAGACTTTGATCCTAATGTAACATATTACCACCTTGGTCTAGAAATATCGAGGTCCAGATCGAAAGCAGCTGGGATCTTCTGGGCCTAGTTGCATTACCAACTGTGTGGCAGGGCTCACTCATCGGCTGCAATTGGCTAAAACAATTAAGAACTAAAAAGCAGACCGACTTGCTCAACAGACCGTTTTTTGTAGGTGCTTTCACCTTTGTCTTTTGTGACGATAATGGAAGGAGCGATGAGTAGAAACACAGGTACTTGCAACAACGGCATAACTTCACATCACAATTTTGGACTTCCCCGTTCACTTCATTTCCTTTTGTCTTTTTAGAAGTCTCATTTTTATTTCTTCTCTTATCTCCCAATTTGATGAAATCTAGCATGACCCAGCTTTGGGACTTTGGGGCCTGTAAGAATGGCGAGGGTTTGCCCGTTTTCTTACACGAACGAATGGGCAATCTACCACGGGAAGCATCGAAGACTGAGGATAACCGACCTTGTTTTTAGGTATTTCTCCAGATGAAAAGAAAATTGTCGGGTAAGCGGGGTGTTTGCAGTGTGAAAAGACTTAGTATGCAAAAATAGGTTTACAGGTACGCTGGTACAACTCAACTAATTAGCGGAAAGGCTGTTCGCCAGATGATTCACACCTCCGTCATAAACTCTCTGTCACAGACTTAAACCTTGATGTCTTCCTTGAGGCTTTCATACAAAAACAATTCCGTTGGCATCATTCTTTCTCTCGACATTTTGATGTTTTACACTACAAACCTATCGGCAGCACCCGCCCGATATGGCTCTTTTGCCCAACACTGAGACAGTCACAATGCAGCAGATACGAATCCGGATACTCAAATCAAACACCTATCACAAGCTTGGAAGGCTTCGTACGCCTGACGAACCCGTCTGGGGTCGCCTGATACGATCCTCCGATTCGTGTCTCCCTCCAAAACACTATAGGGGGTCTCCCGCCGGAGGAGTTCGCCATGATTGGCTTCACGACCTGGGAAGTACTTTTTGGCAGTGGTGGGTGAGCGCGGCGATGTGAAAACTAGCACGCATGTAGGCCCGCAGCCTTATTGGGCTCTTCCACTTCGTCGCATGGTTTGGAAGTGCTATTCTCGCTTTGATGGCCCGAGCCGTGATTCACGTTTGACATATCGTGAAATCGTTAGTATGTGTTATTCAGGGCAAGGGCTTGGAGACAGACTGGGCTCCGTTGCTTATACAGGGATGAAAGGGCCAGGGGAGATTCTGGACTAATGAGCTTGTAATAAGCCAAGGGTCTAGTGGAAAAGTAGTTGAATTCTAGAATCTATGTGAGGGCGATGAGACGGCTAGATATAGTCTATGGGACGGCACGGTGCAAGAGATGGCTTTCTTAACGTGACACTGCGCCACAGGCGGCACGCTGCAATCATCGTGTTATACAATAGAGATTCTAAAGGCTTTCTGATTTCAATATAGTTCGCGGTAATAGGAAACTCGGGATGGAGTTATTGAGCGAAGGTGATTTCAATTGATTTCGCATTTACCTTAGTTTTGCCCTCCGCACATAGTAGCTGTCTGCATTCCCCTCAAAATTGAGATCAAAATATAGTTTTGTTTTGTGCAGTGCCCTGTATTGTACAGCACGTGGATGCGCGGAGGCATCAATTGACTCATTCGTAAGCCTGAGGGTGCGCAGCTGTATGCGGTGTTCATTTCCTAAGTTCACAACAGACAAGTGGCTAGCTGAGGAGATAGCAAAGCTCCGATTTGTGCATTGGACGCAACTTGCTCAGTTGAGACTGTGATGTAGTTGAGCGATCCGGGTTGTTCTCGACAAACCTCACCGTATTGATGCAGAATATTGCAAACTCTTTGGGAAGACTTTATGCAGAGCACGTCTATCCCTGCTTGTGAGAGTAGAGCCGCCATCCTTGACAACTGTTGTAGGGTATTGCTAACAGGGCCGTGGCCTCCTTTCCCTTGGCCGTTCGGTCAATCAAATACGCAGTTCCGCAGCGAGTTAATCTCTACGATACATTATCACTGCGACAACACATTACCAACTCCGTGAGCTTGGACCGGGGCCGGGGCCGGGATGGATTGGATACTGGCACGGGGTGCCGGAGGAGATAAAGCCCGGATAGACGCTGACACAGCGTTGGTAGCAAAACAACTGATGAAATAAGTATATTCAAGAGAACTACCTTGTCGGGAATCCTTCTGGAAGCTTCGCGGATCTCACAAGGTCTTCTCATTTTTTGTATCGGCGCGGACATACCGAACAACTTTGAAGGCCAAGGGCTTGGCCAGACGTGACGACCCATATTAACATGGGAACCACAACTGCCAAGTGCAAATTTGATTCTTGGTTTCGACGATGAAGCTTTCTCATGCATGCGACAGTCTCGCATCTTCGGGTTTTTATTGTAGCAAGCCATCTTAGCCAGAGCCCAAGGTCAGCAATCTACCGACGCATGCGGCTGATGCAGGTCGCCTTGGCTTCAGTTGCAACTTGCAAGGGATTTATATGATCGATGGAAGGGCTTTAGCCAACTTGGGACGGTAAACCCCCCTGTCATTTAATAAATTGCTACAGCTCACGGACGGACTACGCAGAGCAGCCGACGCGGCCTTCAGTGAAGCAGGGCGCTATGCGACCTCGCAGATCCTCCTTGTTTCAGGAGGCTGAAACCATGGCCCACAGTGTTCTCGCCTCAGAATGGACTCATTGCAAGCCCAAATCACCAATTGGCTGCAAAATCACGATAATCGGGTGGTATTCGCTGGAAACTCCAACAGAAAGGCTTGCATATTCTCAGGATGCAAGGATTGAGTACAAAAACGACACGTCTCGGCCACCATCGACGGCAGCTGTCACATCCAGCTCGTTGGGTTCAGTTATCTTGGATTGGTCAAAGATGGTTCGCAGATCCGCAAATGGAAGTCGAAATTTGCAGGTGCCAGGTAAGTAACCGGTGGATTTCCCTGATCGGCCCAGCCCGTCTAAGGGTGGCCCCCGAAACTACCTTACTCAATTGGACCATCTCCTTGACTTCTCAACGCAATTCGCTGCATTCGCTGCCCCCTTTTGAAACCGAAATGAGATGACATGAGCCGATTCCCAAGCCCACGTGTATGGAAAATGGCCATGCGGACCCAGACGCGCGCTTCGAATCCCTTGGCGTCCCGACCCTGTCGTCGCGTCTGCTCATCAACGAGATGGGGAATGGCAAGACGAATCCCTCAGCCAGATTTGCTTGATATATGGCACTTGGAACCACACTTTGTTTTACTCCATCTGCCCCAACTTTCGAGTTGTTGATCCCGGTGATCGTCGAGTATCTCCGTCTTTTCCGCTTAATTCTTTCATTGTCGCGACTACGTGCAAGCACGCTTACCGATTTTAATTATGCCTGTTCTCGATGCGCGGCTTATCCAGGCGGGGGTTGTAGGGTTTGGCCACGAGTTGATGAAGAGAAGCGTTGACCACACCGTGCTGGAGACGTTGGCTGTTGGTAAGTTTGCTCGCACCAGCGAAGCGCAGTTACTCAAGTGCGGTTTTGGCTGATCTGTCTCCATAGCGGGAACATGTATTTTCGGGGTCGGCGGATTCATCTATTGGATCAACCACCGGTAAATAAGCACAATGTGCCTACGATAGGTAAGAAAAATTGTCCTAAAGATAAGTTTGGCTAGAGACAAGAAGGTAACCCTTGAGATTTTTAGTAGACTGTCCATTGAGTCATCCTACGTTTAGATAACGCCGAGAAGAATCCAACGTCGGTGTCCGAGTTCTGATGCACGAGCGCCAGACAAAGGTGCAGGACACCAAACAAAGCCAACTCGAAACTGAGTACAACACTCTGGCCTTCTTCTACTGGAGTTTATACGCGCAAAAAAACATATACCCATCTGCAGCTACACTTTCTTTTCGGCGACTAGAGTGGCAACTCGAGAGACTCGCCCGCATTAGACGAACTAGTGCCATAGAAGTTTTCAACTTTAATATCAGAACTACTTGGCAGGATTATTGTTAGAATTTAAAAGCGTTCTTCCTCTTTTCATAACCTACTATCCCATTAGAAGCATTCGCAATGGTCGGAAACACCAGAGACTAGCACTTAACGTTGAGATAGATGTCACAATGGCAGAGCTGTTTCTTTGAATTGAAAAGAAATCTATCTGCTCTCTGGTCCTCTCTGCTTCCGAAGGAGAGCCCTGAAGTTAGTATATTGATTTACGCTGACGTGCCTGGACTTTTGCTGTGCATTTGTCTTGGTTATCGGAGCTGCTGAGGCCTGACAAAATTGATGGCTTATGTCACAGCGTCTGAAACTGCTTATTGCAAGACTGTATTAGTGATCCAAATCATGTTTCTTGTTATGAAAAATGAGGATCATCCTTTTGAAGTGATCGATGATCGACTGTGAATTTCTACGACCTGTGGCTTTCACAGTGTTCCAACCCATGTTTTAAGATAGTCTGTATACGATCGCGATCCTGTGCGCCGCAACAAAAGTATTAGAAAGCAACAAGTCTGGTTTTTTGGTCTGGAGTCCGAAGTAGTTTGGATGAGCGCAGTTTTATCAGAAAAACAAATATTTTGCAGTCAATTTATCTCAGCCGGAACCTGGAACCCCTAACATTTTCAATCTCCGAGGCTCTTGTAACAAGGTTGCGCAAGGCACCGGAGACTGACGGTCCGCTATCTTCAATACTACATACTGTAATCAGCGTCTTGTCATTAGTTTTATTTTTTTCTTTGAAAAATGGGCTCTTAGATATATCAGTATTTCGCACATACCACTATTTTAATGCAGCCAGCGAAACAAGTTATTGGCCTGGGCGTATGTCTGGACCGGGCCACAATGAAAGCTAGTGCTCAAAGAAGGTCTTCAGACGATCTCGTTACGAAATGAATGCTCCTCGAAGGGTCGAAGCCTACTTCATCTGTGTCACATGACTTTTGTTTGTCGGCATTAAGCTGCGGGCGCCTGTAGGTACCTTCATCCGGCTCAAATAGTGCGACCATCGGCATACTGCCATTCAGGCTCATCTAACTGGGACAAACCTTCAATCTCCAATATATCATCGCCAGTACCTGCGACTTTGTAGAGAAACGAGCTTCATTAAGTACTTCGTATGCGCTTGGTTTAGTTACAGCCAGTGTGGGAAGACCAGAACATTGGACTAAACCTTGTGTGGGTATGCCAGTTCTTCGTGTAAACTGATTGAGGAAACAGCTAGACCGAGACTACAGAAGCTGAAAGCTTGGATCAGTCATAAGCCAATCCACGTTGTCTGCTCTAAAGACCATGGTCCGGCTTTCAATGATAATGAAAACAGTTACGTAAATTTTCCTTACAGCATCTTTGTAGAAGCTTCCCCTTGACCGCGAGAACTACATATGTATGCTTAGTATCTAGGGATTGCAAAAAACGGGACGATTGATTTCGCAGAAAGTTGTAGCCGATACGAAAAGTAGTCGGGGAAAAACACGTCAACGTGCGACACAATCTGTTGCCATCAAGCAAATCCTATCTTCCTCCGTTGAATGACGCAGCCATTTTGTAGATATCGAAACCAATTCCACGTATACACATAGTGCCAGAAAACTGCAAGACCGTCATTCTCACGAGAATCCCGGACACTGTGCTTGGGCCCATCGTCCAATGAATGATATACGATTTACCTGCGGAGTTGTACTTTAAATAGCTCCAACGCTTGGATCCCATCAATCTTGCCCGAAACGCTAGACGATACTGAAAAGGATAAGGTGAAACCTCTGGAGGCGAGCAATTGAAGACGAAACAGATTAGGTTGCGGGGGCAATGTTGTTCACGAATGGACTCAAAGAGCTCAGAGGTCCAATTGATGTCCTTAGCCGGCTCCTCTGGAAGGCACCATTTATGTAAATGTATGACTGCCAAATGTACCAGCCCAGTGGGTAATAATGTAACTTTGTTCCAGAACCTCTGCATCTGTAAATTAGCTTCGGCGGCGTGTATAATTTCTCTCAGTACCTCTGGCAGCTTTCTGTGTTTTGGCGCTATTTTTCTACTAGTTTCAATAGCGAAGTATTGCAGTTTCCTGGATGAATAGCCTGCCACTGCAAAGGCAGAAGTCAAAATTACTTTCAGATATTAACAAAGGCAAAGAATTTTGTATTCTATCTTACAAACTATGGGAGTCCATACTATCAGAACTTCATGCATTAGGCACCGTTCGGCCACAGCGCTGCTGCTAATTTGGGTGACCAAAAACGGCTGACGCCGATATAATCCATCTCGATTCAAGAAGAGACAATGTAATCATATTAAGGGTACATGATCAGCCCTACATCATTGGATTTCACGCCAAACTCTCTGCTCAAAGTCCCATCATTATTGGACGACATTTCGTTCGTACCCAACCCCGTTTTAGCAAGCTCATCTAGTGTTCATCTCTCGCCTGTTCATTAGCCTAAATACAGTGAGGTTAGGTTTGAGACTTCAATTTGCAAGTAGAAGCCTGGCATTAATGATCAGCTTAACATCAGGAGGGGGGGCGTAGAGGCTTTGTGCGCACGTAACAACTGCGGGTTACGTTTTTGTGCTTCTCGTTGGTTAGCGATAACTACCTTGACACCCTGGAGTTTTATTCAGGTCATCAAATCGTGCATTTGTATAGTATAAGGCGACTTTAGTGCACCCATCATGTTCCGCCTGAAGGAAATTAGGGGTCACTGGAACACACGTAGATTCAGGCCAACTACCTACGAATCAATCAAGCTACTGGTGTTCTGGTTCCGCTCAGTCTGATAACTGCCGCTGTAACGGTGTATCCAACAAAAACGATGTAACCTACCAAACGCCAAAATGACAAGCTAACTTTCTCTCTCCGTACACAGATAGATGTAGCTCTCACTGTACAAAGTTCTGTAATTCCTGGCAATGAACGGATTGGTAAACCCTTTACACTTCGTTGATAAAATAACGAGCCTGACTGATACCGGATACGTCCGCAATGTAACGGAGGCGGCCTCTTAAATATCGTCTCTGCCTCGGCGTGGCGTAATCGCTCTTCATTGCCATGGCGATCGGCCACATGACAATCAGCCCAGCCTCCCCCTTGAGTGGATCATCTGGCTTCGTTGAGCCACAAGGGAATTGGGATACAATGACGCCATATCCGTTCCAACTGCAAAAATATGGAACCCCGGAGACAATGTCGTCGACACGAGCGCTCGCCGAACGGACAAGCTTTCCGTACTCGTCAAAATCATCTAAACCCTCGCTTCCAGCTGAAGCCAGCCATGAACTGCAGCGCATCATTGTCGTGATAAGGTTCAAGTGGGAGCACCATGTGACTAGATGGAGAACAGCCATGGGAAGGTTAAAGAACTTGTAGACTTGGCCTTCAAATGTAGGCTCCGTATCTAGCTCTTCGTCGGTTCGGTCGAATACCCATTCTGCGACATCGACCTTCCAGTGTGGATTTGGGTTCTCTCGAAGCTTACGGAATTCATCCTCGAGTTTTCGGCATTTCCCCAACAGTTCCAACATTTTTTCGACAGCCTCAGGCCCCGGGTGGTGTGCTTTGGCTATGATGGAATCTATGCTCTGTTGTAGCTGGCTGCAAATGAGGTTGATGTCGACAGTGGCGCGATTGGACCGTTGGACTGCTTCGTTGTACAACAACCATGAATATCCAGACATTTCGGCCTCTTTGAAAAGATTCTGTACCGACAGACACTGATTTCGCGTCATGGCAAACATTTCCCGGCCTTCGTCCGTCTCAAGACACTTTTGGCCTCTCATCTGAACAATTTTGGCAGCACCTTTGATATGGCTGATGTATTCTTTGATAGAGTCCTTTGACATCAAGGTCTACTATTGTTAGCATATGCAGTATAGCCATTGTCTATGTCGAGCGCCTACCTCATAAAAAGCAAGCATGAGTACTGCCCCGAGTGTCTGATCATTGTCGACCTCCGTCGGGTCTGCAATTGCTTGTCCCACTGCTCTCAAAGCACTGACGTGATGTTCTTGAGCCCGCAGCAGAGCAGGGCCTCTCAAGCCTTTGGACTGTCGCATTGCCAAAGCTGCCATTGATGTTGCTTTAAACGCCAACGATAGGCATACTGAAATGTCTCCACGTCCAAGATAACGTGGCAAAAAACTGTAATAGCCACGTGCCGTTGGTGTCAAGGGCACATTGACGAACTCGGAAAGGAACAGACAAGAGGCCTGCTCGTCGAGTGGATTCAGAAGACCGCCAGGGACATTTTTGAAACACTCGATTAAGTCACCTTCCTGATCGCCGATTCTAAATGGTGATGAATTTCGCCTAGGAGGGCTCAATGATGTTGTCCGTGGTGTCGTCCGTGGAGTTGTCGTGTCGTAATGATCCCCAGATGATCCGGACCTGGGCGATACTGATGAATTTGTCGAGTTGGTACCATCCAAGCTGACCTGCCTCAACTTCTTGAGCTTCTCTGCAGACGCCTTTGATTGGTCGCGAACAACTGGCCCATATCCGGGACAGTGTCTCTTCGACTTGGTGCATCGCATGCAGAACGGCTTGGCCTCATCACATTTGACCTTCCTTATTCTGCACAGCTTGCAGCCGCCTGAAGGTTTTCCCGTATAGACCATGATTTTGGGATACCGTGATTGCAACGCTGCGGGGTATGGATAGATCGCAGAATTAAGTAGATGGCAGAAGTGACTGGAGACTGGAAACGGACTGAAGAAATGGAAAATATGAAGGGCAGACCCTGTCGCTGACTCGAGCAAGCTTCCGAGCTTGTTGCCTCTCGGGTTTTAAAGGCAAGGACCGGTAGATATTATTCGGAAGGCTTAAACACAGACCACGATCAGGAGCGAGTGTCCCTCAAGTCATGTGATAAGGATCATCTGGACCAGGTCCAACAGAGACGGGATATCTCCAAAGCACGCCTTCACATTGCGGGAAGGATGACACCCTGTTGGCTTGAGCACAAGTGTCTGAGGGCGGCAGTGCATAATGCGAGGCCAGTGCACTCGATCAGCTTGTCACTACTACCCATGGACACCTTCACGCTTTGATCCAGCAATATTTAGAACCACTGGGGGAATGGATAATCACAATCCTCATGCAAATCTGCAGCTAAGATATTAATGACTTGGGCGTGCAACCTCAAAGAGAAACCGAGGCAGATGATTTGAGAGACGTGCTTCTATATCTTTGAATCGTGGCCTTCTCAACGCATTTCCCGCCGAAGCCGTGCACGCTGTCATTCTGTGACAGGTACGAACTGCATACGGGAGAGCATGTGCTCTTTGACCGTCCAAATGCTCCGTTTCCTCCAAACTGGAAGCAAAACCGTTTCACAGTTTTTGAAGCGACTAGCTAGCCCCCCTCCTGGACCTCAATTTTGGCCGAGCGTCCTGGGGTTGTTTCGTTTCAATAGGATGATGACAGATCTGAACGTTTCCATGCTACAAGAGGTTACCCTCAAAGATTTAATTTGGTGCTTTTCGGCGACACCTTTCTTGTGGACAAGACGAACGTTGTCTGAATTCAAGGGCTGCACCGAACGAGATAGCAACAAGTTGAGTAGGAAGCTGTCCTGGGGGCCTCCTGACTCGCAGCTGAACGAACCACAAAGTAAAGGAATGCAGCCAAAACAAAAAAAAGAAATTGTATACTTGATTTTTACACGGGCATTTACAGTTCTCTGCCGTCTCATGGCACCCGCAAGAAAGTCCTTCTCGCGGGGCCCTATCAGAATCCAGGTACACCTGCAATAGTGGCATGCGCAAAATTTCAAGATCCCTTCTCATGGTAAGTGGGAAATCTTCCTAGAAACATAGTATGTTTGCAGATTCAATCTAATCAATCGGCTATTATAGGCATTTTGAGGTCTTGCAGATGATTCCAACGACAAATCGATCTTGTGGAGCGGCAAAATCGAAGCCTGCATGAATAACCATAAGCATCTCATCAAGTCCGCCGTCCTCGCGCAAACTTTGAATTCTCCAGAAATTAATCTTGGGATTCGGGCTGCCAATAATCTGACGATAAATTCTATTGTTGGCGTAGTTAGAGGTTGAACACTATGCTCGTCGTTCTAGTGTGCAAGCTTAGCCCGTGATTGAATTCTGTTACCTTCAAATAAACCAAAATCCAGATCATCATCCTATGATTAGACTTATCATTAGCCAAGAACGATATATCGCATTTGAGTTTCGCCCTCATCATTATTTAATAGGCTTATATTTGCGTTATCGGTCTTCTCCATTATGTACGATGTGCCCATTCTGGATTTTGATATCGGGATATACAAGGAAAATGCAAGCTTTGAAAAGCAGTATGCGGACTCTATTTACTTCAAGTACACCGAGTCCGAAGATGGCATGAGAGCACAATTACAAGGAACTATTGAATTCTCTGCATTGTTCCCCTTTCTGTACCTTTGCGAGAACATTTTTGCCCCTTTCAATGGCGCAAACTGGTTATCATGCAGGGTTCTCTGTGTCGCCGGAGCAAGCGGCCGCTTCATTTTTTATCTGTGCCAATAACGATATATTTGACTTCCAAATTTTGTCTGAACGAATGAACAGCACCTCAAGGGAGCATAGATACCAATTATCTTTACTGACCATTGCATAAGGAACACCTCGAGTCAATAAGCCCATAAGCAAGAGCAAAATACATTCAAATCTCATATCGAGCAGAGTTCAGTCTGTTGTTCGTCCAAATTGACTAATGTTCAATGAGCGCAGGTTCTTGCCGTTCCAAAAAAGCAATGAAGGAAATCCGGCGAACTGGTTCGCTGTAAGAATTATATTACACAAGCGACTATTTAGTGGTCGTTACCTCTACTACAAGCATTACAAAACTAAACCGTGGTTGACACGGGACGAGAAACATTCTAAGCTTGTTGCAAAATAAACTCAACAGTCATGAACAAGGCAAAGGCGGGGTTATTGACATTCATGCGAACTTGTCTAAAGTACTTGCAATCTAGCCCTGTTACACAGTATATCCAACGCTTCAGTTAGTTGAACCACAATTTGGGCTATTCAAGAATAACGCGACCTGACTTTTAACACAGTATGACGCCACTTCGAGATAGCAGAAGCTAATACAGGTACGGTGTTGAGGATCTTTTACGCACCTTCGGTCCGTATTGTATTAAGGGCTTATTGCTCGAAATAATATGAAGTCATAGCTTCTCGGAGAGTCAAATTCTCGAGGCCTTTTAAAATAAAATTTTCCATCTCTCGGTCGTCTCTCGGCGGTCCGTAAACCTTGTCTTTCATAAGAAGTCAATCTTTCCCCACCCCTCAAGGACTCTTACCAGAAATCATTGGATCGGCCACTAAAAATTAATCACAGCATGTCATCTCTGATTATTTGTTTCAAATACGTAAGCCCATAGTGATTGGTTTTCGTGCTCGTCAGTGGCAACAACTTCGGACAGTATCTGGAAGAAGATTGGCTTCAAAATGACCAATCCTCCCTCGTCCTCCGCAAACACGCCTCAAGGGAAGTGGGGCATAGTTAAACTCTCCTGATTGTGGTATATTCCCAGATTTGCTAGTGACCAAAACATACATAAAGTTCTTGGGCGAACCTTTAGGGAAGCTTCCAGACGTGGATCCTCGATCATGAGTTGTAAAGGAATCGGCGTTAACCACAAATGGAAAAGTAGGATAACCAAGTCTTTAGACACTTGGTCCTATGCTTGTGCTGCGGAACATTTCTCCTCGGTTAAATAAGATGCTAGTTGAGGACTGCCAGGACCCAGCTGTCAACGACCACTTACTCTCACTGTCCCGGGCGCTGATGGTCGAAAATTTAGTAGAAACGTCACAAATAAAGGTTCTTAACTAGGTTGGTTGTATACACTCAATGGCCGTCAAGGTCCAACGTGTTTGTCTTCATTTCCATAGTCGGAATTCCCGTCTTTCATTGGTTGCCCGCAGTGGAAAAGACCAAGTCATCTGCGAGTACACACCCATTATTAACTTTCTTCCCATTCCTGCATTTTTGATGACATTCTGGACGACAGCAACATACCAGAGGCACGGACACGGGCCGGAAAGCTTATATAAGTGAGGCGAGAGAAAGTCAGTGGAACGAATGCGGCTGTCCAGCGTCTAATAATTAGTGGACGGAAAACCTTAAAGTTTGAAATTGCAACTGAGAAAAGGTTGGCTGTTGCCACGTTGACGCAGATGCATGTATCGGAAAGACTAGCCAAAGTTCCCGATACAGTGTTTCCAAGCGAATGTTAGATGGCAGGATTACGTGCTTGAGATATCAGTCCCTAAACTCGAAAATTTGTACCGTAGGTGTCGCCGATCGTATCCAAATCGTTTCAGACTTTTATCTTCAAGACTACTGTCAAATCAGCCAGGGTTTACTTTCACTACAAAATGGATGGGAAATCGGCCTATCAAAACCATGTGGGCAAATTCCTGGCCCAAGATGAACTCAATTGGCGTTTCCAAGTGGATTTGTGCTATTCAACCATTCATACTACGCTTGCTTTGCCCAACAGTCGATACAGCCGAAGCAACAAAAGCTAGACTTAAATGGTTCAAATCTGTAGCCTTTGCCTGATCTTATCTTTGAGTGTGGTATGCACTGGCGCCGAACGTTATCAGAAAGCGTGGAACGGACTAACTTAAAACCTATTGCTGTATTCTGGGGCAGCTATCCAGCTATTTTATTCCTATGTGTGCTGGTGATGTCCCAGTGGACAACGGTCGCATCGCCAACGGGACGATGGGTAATTACAACAAATACGTCATCTCTACATCATCCGGATGCATGGCTCTTAAGTCACAAAAAGCAAGTCTCATCGGCCCCTCATGACTGCTCATCCGTGGCTTGGGTAAATAATTGTTGTAGCACCGACGGATGTTACACCTTTGACGTCCATACTTGTCTGCTCAGCTCTTTGATTTTATCTTTCGGGTCAGTTGAAGCATTAGACCGGACTCACCGACGCAGTGCTCAATAACATCATTTGGTCTCGCTGCTGACGAAAGGGGCCTCCACCACGGATGTGATTGCATCCTCGCCCACTAAGCAACTGAGAGCGGACTTGGACCCCTACGTTCGGCAGCATCAAGGTGTAGGCGGCTGGCAAATATTCACCCAACTACCCTCCACCACTAAGCTGATTTAAGTTCGAGGGCCTCAGGAATTGGGTGCAATAAATGTTGGCAATGTGAAAATTGCTTCTTCGTTGCGCTTTTGTGTAAGTGAAAGAGTTGCAACAACAACGAATCCCAACCGTCTTCTTCGTTGCGCTATGTTGGTTCGGTTCAGCCACAAGAGAATGCATCTGGTTAGCCGTATACTGGGATAGGTGCCGTAGAAGGCTAATCGGCATATAGAGGGGATACTTCGGGGTTGAATTGCCTTATGTTGATCGGATCAGTCCTTGATGTTGTTAGCGGCAACCGCACCTAATCCCAAACCTAAGGTGTTCAAATCTCGGGAAGATAGAGTTAGTCCCAGTAAGGGAAGTTTGGGTTCGGTAAGGGCTGGGTCCTAGTCTTTGGCTTCCAGAAGCTAGTCTCATTTGCTTCCTAAATAGAGATTCTTGCCTGCTTGTTCCCGCTCTCATAGTCTTCGTGCATGGTTTTCTATTGTTGTGACGAAGATCAAGCCTGTCCTTCCCCGCTTTGACCCGTGAGACCCTTCTGTGTTTGTCCGGGCTAATTGTAGTCCGGGCCTCTGACACGTGTAAATGACTCTCAGTAGAAAATTATGTATGAGAATAGAACACTACAGACAAAATACAATTAGCAACTCCCTTTATCCTACTTCAGTCGTTCTGATCATATACCGCGTACATCTAAGCAGGAAGACTGATGAGATAGCACTCCCAATGATTGTCTCCAATGGCGCAAATCCAGTCTCAAACGCGAAAAAATGTGCTTGCTGTAGTCCACCTTAGCACGTATATCGAAATATGCTGAATGAGACCGCGCATTTCGTGCCCAATAAGGGTGGCGTTCTTTTTGCTTGCATGGCTCTGAGCTAAGCAGGGTCTAATCAGGGCTATAGGCATCTCTTCTATGGACCTGATCAACCCAAAAATTAAAGACGCACTTTTTCAGCGATTTTTAGAACCTAAGTGATCAGCCCGCGCTTTGCTTGTGTAGTCTTGTGGTATTTGCTGTTTCCTTTTGCAGCCGAGCATGGTAAACACAGGAGCTTGGGAGCCCACTGCTTCGCTTTGCTGCTATCCCAGGCTATGAGATAGGTCAATTAACTCTGATCAGACCCTCAGAATAGCGTTAAAATGAAGAACCTGTGTTTGCTTTGGGAGTTGTGGTCTTTCTGTAGTCACCGCACCGTACTTCGAAGGTACCAAAACAACACTCGTTCGATACACTGGCATACTCTTGAGTAGTTATCTGCCATGCGCTTTTCCAATCATGGGTTCATTCTTGTCGTCACCAAAGTCGATAAATCATGGGCGTTAACAAAGAACAAACGCCGTCATATAGCGCACGACCGGGCGGGGGCTGTGTCGGCTGCTGTCGACCGGGACTCGGGATGCGGAGAAGGAGCATATTCCTAATGCCGGCATGACGAATATCGCATCACCGGATGTGGCCTGTTGCCGAGTCAAAACTCTCGGTTTTTGCTTACAATTCCAATAAAAATGCTGCACAAATAATAGTCCGACAGGGCAGAAAACCCCATCTCTGCTGCTTTTGGAAGTACTTTGCGTTGTATCTATGTAGCCTCAAAACACACAGCCTACAAGAGCGCCCATTTACGAAAAACGCAGCCTGCGCGGCCATTGAATAATTTGCCCCAGTGCGTTTCCCACGAGAAAGGCTTTTTCGGCCCTCTGATACAGCCCCGTCACGATGTGGCCGCTTCCAGCCTTCCAGGTCAAGTAAATCTCGTCCAAGGCTACATGGGCAAGTTAGCCCAATGAAGCTACTATGTACTTTGGAAATATATGTACCGCCATGGAGTTGACCAATCAGCTGTGTCGATTGGGAAGTTGACAAGGATCGTATGACTTCAGTTTCGAATAAACCCGTCTTGACATGACTGCCGAGATAAGCTGGTACAGAGTCGATTCTACTCATTGCTCCGCTAATTACCGTCACAAATACTCATGTGCGCGATTTTCTCCCACAGGATTATTGTAGTGTGTGCCAGCAACTAGGCCCTGGACCATTCGAATTGCAGTAGTCGTCGAGCTGCGCCTCGTCGAAATGACACTTGGCACAACCCCAAATCCTAACCACTCTTCTCAAGACACCACACACATTTCACAGAGTCACCGATTTTCAGACACGAAAACCGCGGAAGCAAAAATGATAACTCGCCCCAAAGTCATTTGACGTCACCTTGCAGTGGCAGTGCAATTTTCGAGGCGGGCAGTGCTCTCGATTATGGGTCTTGGCACTCACTTCATGTGTCTGGTACCTCGCACAATGTACTACTCAACGAAACAAGACCTGATTGCGGCTACGCAAAGAGGGAGCCCTCTCAACTCCGGATTGAACAAGCCTCAGACCCTCCGTTCCGCCTCCCTCGCAACGCTCTTTTCCTCTACCGTGTCCACGTACTCCAGACCAATCTCCTTCTCCGAAGAAGGTGCGTGGACGGCCGCGGGCGAAGTATCCGCTAAGACATCCTTGACGCTCTTCTTCTCGCGCAGCGCGGTCCATACCGTGTTGTGCATGCTGCGCATAAAGAGGAGATCCATATCTTCGAGCGTGAGACCTGCGAAACGGGCGACGGTGTCAGCCACCGGGTGCCGCGACGGAATGGGGCTGGGGGAAATTTTGGGGTTGACTTGGGCTTACCTTTGGTCTCTGGCACAAAGAAGAAAGCCCAAATACCCATCAGAATCATGAGGGCTCCGAAGAACATGTACGTGCCGTATCCCAGCGACGTAATCATGTAAGGCGTAGTACGTGAGACAATGAAGCTCCATAGCCATTGATCCGCAGTCGTGATGGCCACGCACAGCATGCGGATATCCAAGCTAAAGACCTCGCTACAGTACAGCCATGTGATACCTTGCCTTCAGGCGTTGTTAGCATAGCCTTCACAGCCGAAAAGAGAAAAAGGAATATCTTACCAGGTGGCACAGTAAACCAGGCCGTAAAGATACACGCACAGCATCGCGATGTACCCCCATGCGTTACGGTCGGTATTGCCTGCGGCGGCCTGGCCGGCGGGGTCGGCCTGGAAAACGTAGCCGCCGATGTACCACATGGGGAGGGATCCGATGAAGGCGCCCCAGATGAGACCATTGCGGCGACCAACCTTCTCAGCCAGCCAGACAGTGAATATGACCATGCCGAGAGTCTTGGCAATACCATAGAAGCCCGTAGCGAAAAGCTTGGTGCTTGTGCCTGTGATGCCAAGGGTCTCAAAGATACGAGGCGAATCTAGACTCCAGGTTAGCACAACGAACGCACACTTGAGTGGATACTGTCATACAGTATGTGATGATGTTGACGCCGGTCTACACGTTCAGGTATTAGCACGTGTCACATACGAGATGAAGCTGCCAAGAACACACCAAATTTTGGCAGGCCATGAGAAGCAGACCAATGCCGATGCGGTTGCGAGAGCCCCTTTCGAACAAGCGCTTGAACATTTGCATCTTGGTCATGCGGTTCGCGCTGCTGTCCTCCACTTGCCGCCTGATATCGCTGATCTCGTTGTTGACATACTCGTGGTCCGCGGGCAGTGTACGGATGTGAACAAGCACCTTCTTGGCATCTTCCCACCTGTCGTTCTTTGCCAACCAACGCGGCGACTCAGGACAGATGAAAATGCCAAAGAAGAGAAGGACTCCGGGCAGCAACTGGAGGCCGAGAGGGACAATCCACTGCGCCTGGAGCGAATCCGAGATGGTGCGATCCACAGCGTAGTTGACCCAGAAGCCGCACATGCCACCTCCCTGTGATGCAATCTCGAAGAGACCGACAAGACGGCCTCGGATTGACGGAGGACTTATTTCAGAAATGTAGACTGGAACAATAAGTGAAGTTGCTCCGATACCCAGGCCAGCAACGGCACGTCCAGCGATTAGCATCCCGATTTCGCCATGAGCAGCAGTCATGAGAGTTCCGCCAGCCAGAAAGACCAAGGCGGACACCATTATGGCTTTCTTGCGGCCCATCCATTCGGCCAGCGGAAAGGTGAGCAGGGCGCCAAAAAAACAACCCGCTTGGAACGTTGATACAATGTTTCCCTGGAGAGTATCACGGACGGTCGGCGCCTTGTCTGCCAGGTCGAAGTCGCGGCGGAACGAATCAAGAGCCATGGTGCCACCTATGACGGAGGTGTCGTAGCCCACTGGGCAGTGTCAGCCATAGCCCGCTTGTGTCAAGCTGAAAACTCTGAGGGGCAAGTCAGAACTAACTGGCAATGGCGCTCATTGAGGCGATGATGGCAATCATGTGGATGCGCCAATTGCGGACTTCCTTGGGGTCGTTCGTCCCATCCGCGTGGAGATTGAAGCCCATCTTGTCTGTTGCTTAGCCTCACGGCGAGAACGAGTCGAAAGGGGGAGGTAGATGCAAGGAATAGTTGGGTATTATCTTGCCAAGGTGAAGCGAGGCGAGGGCGGCAGCCCGTCTGGGCACGCAGAGTCAAGAAAGCTTGATATTAGGCAAGCTTCCAAGATGTGGGAAATGGAAAACAAAAAATTGTGAATCTGCGAAAGGGGCTTCAACTACGCCCGATGATCAAACCCTCGACAGCAGCTCAGCAAGGCAGAATCGTCATGCACTCACGGCCCTTCTCGGCGGCCACGCCTTCTTTATGGACATGATGCGACACGGCGGCATGTTGAAGTGCATGACATGGCATGGGTGCCTCCGAGGGGATTGACAGCTCGACATGGTATGATGGTGCTAGTCAACGGAAACGTAAAATTTGGCTGGCGGAAAAGGAATTGTAACATGATCGATGTCTTCGTCGGCGATGATGTCCAGCGCGATGCACCCTCAGTGATCAGCTGGACCAGCTCGAGTCAAACACTAGAAGGAGGACGAAGACAAAGATGGCCAAGTTCGCCATGGCTGGTCTGGCTAGACAATAAGCTTCCCCGCGTTCCCCCGCGTTGGGTCGTTGGCGACCAGGGATGGTGTCCTGGTTTGGCTTCCCCGCGGCCACGGTAGTTGGTGTTCGAGGCATCGTGTAGGCCGGGATGGTGGCTGGAGGCAAGCTACGTCGAACAGCAGCTTGATGCAGTGCAGGATTAGTAGCCACCGAAAGCCAGAAGGCTAGTAAAAAAAAAACACAACAAAAACTTGTTGAGCCGGTTAGAAGCCCGCCAGTCGTTGTCTGGCGACCAGGATGGTTGGGTGTTGGACCTTGATCGCGTGGTGGTGCATCAGAACGAGAGCAGGAGCAAGATGCATAGTGACACTTTGGATCGGATGGAAGGTGTGGGGAAGAAGTGACGGGAGGCTCGAAGGGACGCAGAGACATGATTGGCCAGCCATGCCGGCGGATCCCCGAAAATGTTCCAGAACGGGTGCAGTTGCCACCAGTTGGGCGGGAAGGAGGTTCGTGCAGCCCCTGCCTGCAGCTGCATACCTAAAGAGGATATGGTGGGTCATCCTGCAGCGACCCACAATTGGTGAGCCAATGGAACCCCTGGGTCGTGCATGTCACAGCCACTCTTGGCGCTGACTAGTGCAACCACCCCACGCCCCTTTCCGAGCTTGATTTGACTGTGGACTCTTCGCATCTCGACCGCCCTTTTCTCTCACTCTGACCTAGGTACAACGCGAATTTCTTAGCCCTCTCTGGCGACGGGAGCTGTGTCTTCTCAATTTCACTCTTTCACATCGCTCTTCTCCACCTTCGTTCCGGTCCTCTCCATGCCATCATCTCCTCTTTCTTCATCACCATCGGCCATGGCCAAGACCTTATCGCTGCTAGTTTGTTGCTTCTCCGGATCGTCTCGAGTTTCAATTCATCCACACGGCGCCAGACGCACCCACCTTGATTGAGACTGGCTGACTGGATTCTAAACGCCCAGACATGGACCAACACCAATACCAACGCCAACCTCGTCCCTCTCCACCCCAATCTCGACATCTCGCCCCTAACTAAGGTGCCAACGAGGTGTGACTCTTGCCCCGAGTGTGGGCGGACATCACCCCGATCCATCCATCATCCTTCGTGTCATCAAACCTTCCCAATCCAAACCCTCTCCGAACATCTCACATGCCAACCTTTCTGTCCTTGTCCCCGTCGGATGATGCACCGGTCGGGTTGCCTGTCTGGTTGATGAAGCCATCACCGTCTCCTGCGGCGGTATGCGAGCCACGGCGACCGGGCGATGCGCCGAAGAAGAAAGACTGCTCGCGTCCATCTGCATTTCCACCCCTTCACGAGTGTCTCGATCCACCTTGGCAGGTATCAGGAGATCCAAGGGCGCACCATTCACGGCCGGTCACCGATCGGGACGGGAACAGCACGGATACTTACGGCGTCTATCTAATGGCGCGCGCACACCCGCCGATTGGGACGCCGCATCTGATGGGGCACCAGAAGGAATGATGGGGCCGCCACCCCAATCTCGGACGCCATGTCCGTCTATGGCACGCCGGGGCGGCCCTCGGTCTCGCCTGCAAGTTGTAGCCTGGCCACAATGCCTTTTTTCCTTGGTCCTCACGACGCACGCATTACGGTAACCATGCAGCAACCGTACTATGTAGGCCTCGGAGCGCTGGACAAAACGTGATAAGGTCCCGGCACTTGCATCAACAAAACGCCAAGGTCCAAACATTGAAATTGCCAAGCGACCGTTACTCGCTGTCAATCTCCATTCTGCCCCTTGTTTGGCCCCCCCAACTCATCGTTGCACGGCGGTTCTGGGATGGTCCCGACTCAAGCTCTTCTGCCACTTAGGAGAGCTCGCTTCTTGATGCTCCAATTTAATTCCCTCATCGGGTCCTTTTGCACTTTTTCCCTCTTGCACAGCCTCAATGCCCAGACCTTGGGCGGTTACCTCCCTCTCACCTCCTCGCCCAGCTAATCTTGCTAATCAAAGCCAAGATGAGAGGAATGAGAGGAATTCCCCGGCACGTCATTCTATCTCTCCATCCAAGCTCCCCATCTTCTTTGGCTCCTTCCCCTCTTGATCACGTCTTGCAAGACTTTTCATCCCGTTGCAGTCCTGCACCCCCGCCAAGGATGCCATCTACTGCTGTGATAGTCGAATGAACGCGCGCCTTTTTTTTCTTCTCACTTCACACTCTCTTTCCCTCTCATGCACCTATCACTGTCTCTGATTTGACCAATCCATCGGCTGTCAGTGGGGTCTCGGTTGACTTCATATCTTCTTGAACTTGCCAAGAAAGGCATGTCGTTGTGAGCACTGCCACGCTCGAAAGTCTTGTCTAAAGATTCCAGACTCCGTCGGCAAATATCCAGACACTCTTGAAATCTCTTCTCCTTCATCACCAGGTCTCGACTCGTGAAACACAAACTGAACACCATGACGGTAGCTCCATTTTGATTATCCGCAACTACTCTCAGCAACTCTGTACGCTTTCCGACGGAAACCGGACTATCGCCTCTCGCCCGAACCCCTCCCGTTGCACTGCCTCGAACGAACTGTCACCGTAAGAAGCAGGCACGTAGGCTTACCTGTCTGCGTCAGGGAACGAGAGAATCGGAAACTCTCCTCGACGGGGCGAAGGCGCAGTTGTGTTCGCCAAGGCTTACGGCGCTCTGTACTTGTTGAGTCTTTTACAATTCCGTGGTATGCCCAAGACTCTGCCACCTTCTCTACCCTGAGAGACGCAACTTGGAATACGCAAGTTGTTCGCCTCTTCACACAGCCTTGTACCATTCCTCTAAATACCTTTCACTCGCCAACGCTACACAACCGACATCCTTGGCTTGACTCTTGTCACAAGACATTTCTTCTTTCTTTCTAAGAAACTTGAAAAGCAAACATTTTACTTCCGCTCGTTCATGAGAAAGTCCTTCGCATTAGCTTCAGACCTCTCTGCACCGGTGCTAATGGCGTCTCTCGCCCCTCCTCAGTTGCGTGTCGACACCCGCAATCAACGCGGGAACGACAACGACGACACAATAACTCCCTCTCCCATTTCGACACATTCAAATCCTTTCCTCACGCCAGCCATCAGCGCCGCCACAAGTGCTGCACCAAGTATGCATTCAACCGTTGTCACCGAAGACCCAGATAGCGCTCTGAGGCCCGACCCCGGCACGGAAGCCGACTTTGTCGTCCAAAACAACCCTTTTGCATTTAGCCCTGGGCACCTTAACAAACTTTTAAACCCAAAATCTTTATCTGCCTTCCAGGCACTAGGCGGCCTTCACGGAATCGAAAAGGGCTTGCAAACAGACGTCAAGTCCGGCTTATCCCTGGATGAGGTGGCTGTCCGCGGCCAAGTCAGCTTCGAGGAGGCCACCGGTCACAAGGAGCCCATCTTCGCCACAGCAGGTGCTCAGCCACCAGCCACCTCAAATCACGCCAATAGTGATGGGTTCACCGACCGCACCCGAGTTTACGGCAGAAACGTGCTTCCTGCCAAGAAAGCTACCCCTTTGTGGAAGCTGATGTGGAATGCCTACAACGACAAAGTTATTATTTTGCTGACTGTTGCCGCCGTTATCTCATTAGCGCTTGGTCTTTACGAGACCCTCGGCGCCGAACACGACCCTGAAGAAGGCCAACCGGTCGACTGGGTTGAAGGCGTCGCCATCGTGGTTGCTATTTTGATCGTCACACTAGTTGGATCTCTCAACGACTGGCAAAAAGAACGCGCCTTCGTCAAGCTCAATGCCAAGAAGGAGGACCGTGAGGTCAAGGTGATTCGATCCGGCAAGTCCTTCATGATCAACGTTGCGGAGATTTTGGTTGGCGATGTTATTCACCTCGAACCTGGTGATTTGGTTCCAGTTGACGGCATCTTTATAAGTGGCCATGACTTGAAGTGCGATGAATCCTCAGCTACGGGTGAGTCCGATGCTCTCAAGAAGACTGGCGGCGATGCTGTCTTCAACGCCCTACAGTCTGGAAACGCTCCCAAGGACATCGACCCTTTCATCATCTCCGGTGCCAAGGTTCTGGAGGGTGTTGGCACCTTTGTTTGCACATCGGTTGGCACCAACTCTAGCTTCGGAAAGATCATGATGTCGGTTCGCACTGAGATGGAAGCCACGCCTCTGCAAAAGAAGCTCGAGGGACTAGCCATGGCTATCGCCAAGCTCGGAAGCAGCGCTGCCCTTTTGCTGTTCGTAGTCCTCCTCATTCGCTTCCTTGCTGGATTACCTAGCAACACCGGCAGCGGCGCCGAGAAGGCTTCATCCTTCATGGATATTCTCATTGTGGCCATCACCATTATTGTCGTCGCCGTGCCTGAGGGCCTTCCTTTGGCCGTCACCCTTGCGCTGGCCTTCGCTACTACCCGCCTTCTAAAGGAGAACAACTTAGTGCGCATTCTCAGAGCTTGCGAAACGATGGGTAACGCCACGACGATTTGCTCCGACAAGACCGGCACTTTGACTACAAACAAGATGACGGTTGTCGCCGGCACCTTTGGTTCCGCCAGTTTCACCAAGTCAGTAGATGGCGAGAAGGTTACCAGCGCTGTGGAGTTTGCTCAGTCACTTCCCGAGGCCACCAAGAAGCTCCTCGTTCAATCAGTCGCCATCAACTCTACCGCTTTCGAGGGAGAGGAGGACGGCCAGGCCACCTTCATCGGTTCCAAGACTGAGACTGCCCTGCTCCAGTTCGCCAAGGACCACCTCGGCATGCAAGGACTTGCTGAGGCCCGCTCTAACGAGGAAGTCGTTCAAATGATGCCTTTCGACTCCGGCAAGAAATGCATGGCTGCCGTTATCAAGCTGTCTGGCAACGCTGGCTATCGACTAGTCGTTAAGGGGGCCTCCGAGATTCTCCTCGGATACTGCAGCCAGAAGCTCAACATCACCGATCTTTCCACTTCTGTCTTGGACTACTCGGACCGCCAGTTCTTGGAGGGCACTATCGACACTTACGCCAAGCAGTCTCTTCGTACCATTGCCCTGATTTACCAGGACTTTCCTCAATGGCCTCCTCACGGTGTCAACGCCACCATAGAGGGACACGTTGATCTTGGTGACATCCTGCACGACCTCGTCTTCGCTGGTGTTGTTGGTATCCAGGACCCTGTTCGTCCCGGTGTCCCCGAGGCTGTTCGCAAGGCCAAGCACGCCGGTGTCGTTGTGCGCATGGTCACTGGTGACAATGCCGTCACTGCTCAGGCCATCGCAACCGAATGTGGCATCTTCACTGAGGGCGGACTCATTATGGAGGGTCCTGTCTTCCGTAAGCTTTCCATTCAGCAGATGAACGAGACCCTGCCCCGCCTGCAAGTTCTTGCCCGCTCCTCGCCCGAGGACAAGCGTGTCCTGGTTACTCGCCTCAAGGCTCTTGGTGAAACCGTTGCCGTGACTGGTGACGGTACTAACGATGCACCCGCGCTTAAGGCCGCGGATGTGGGTTTCTCTATGGGTATCTCTGGAACTGAAGTCGCCAAGGAGGCTTCGTCAATTGTGTTGATGGACGACAACTTTACCTCGATTGTAACTGCCTTGAAGTGGGGAAGAGCAGTGAACGACGCCGTCCAGAAGTTCCTCCAGGTACGTACAACTCATTAACCCTCATGCATATCAAGATACTAACGTGAAACACGCAGTTCCAAATCACCGTCAACATCACTGCCGTCCTCCTTGCTTTCATCACCGCCGTTTCTTCCCCCACCATGGAATCCGTCCTCACCGCTGTCCAGCTCCTGTGGGTCAACCTCATCATGGACACCTTTGCCGCCCTTGCCCTGGCTACGGATCCCCCCACTGAGAAGATCCTCGACCGTCTTCCGCAGGGCAAGAAGGCGCCTCTCATCACCATCAACATGTGGAAGATGATCATCGGGCAGGCCATCTTCCAGCTGACCGCCACGCTCATCTTGCACTTCGCTGGTAACGCCATCTTCGGCTACGACTCCCTCAACGAGGACGAGCAGCTTGAGCTCGACTCCATGATCTTCAACACTTTTGTCTGGATGCAGATCTTCAACGAATTCAACAACCGTCGTCTCGATAACAAGTTCAACATCTTTGAGGGCGTTCACCGCAACTACTTCTTCATCGTTATCAACTGCATCATGGTCGGCGCCCAGGTTGCCATCATTTTTGTCGGTGGCAAGGCCTTCCGCATCACCCCCGGCGGTATTAGCGGCGAGCACTGGGCTGTGTCTGTGGTGCTGGCCTCCCTTTCCATCCCCATGGCTGTCCTCATTCGTCTGTTCCCCGACCCCTGGTTCGAGAAGATTGCCAAGACTGTTGGCAGACCTGTCGTCATCGTCTACCGCGCCTCCGGCAAGTTCTTTTCCAGAGTCGGCGCCGTCTTCCGTCGCAAGAAGTCCGCCGACGCCGATGCTGCCTCCGACGAGGAGGCTCGTGTCTCCTCTGGATCCGAGGACACCAAGGTCGCTGCGCCTGCCATTGTTATCTCCACGCAGCCAGAGGAGAACAATACAGCTGTTTCCAAAGACGATGAGAAGCGTCAGATCTAAAATGCCGCTTAATCATTTTTGGGCTCCGCTTGACACTTCATTTGCATATATATCCCCTTCAGCTGTTACATTTTGTTAGTTACGATACCATTTAGTGCGCACTTGCTTCTTACTTTTCCTTCAATGAATCTACGACCGGCATCTGTTACGTATAAAATCATGGACGGCGGTTTTTACATAGTGAAGACTTATTTGTTGTCTTTGGGGGCGTTTGGGCGGAAGGCACCAAAAACCACGTGTGTAAGGGTCGGCACACTGGGCACAACCTGTCTTTACGGCATTGCAGAGCGAAATATTTCACTGGGTGCGGACTGAATACGATAGAACGTGCGATACAGATACATTCTGGCATGAATTGGACAGAGACTTTGAGTACATGCTTGTTTGTTGGATGCATCATGAATCATGCTACCTTACTCGCTTTGATTGAAACTTTTCCAAGTGCAATTTGCTCAGGATGAGCTGCACGGAATGTCCGTGGGTGAATCTGTTGTCGAGACGGTAAGGTTGTACACACTCAAGCCCTCAGAGTGTGGCTCCAGTCTCGGCGTGCCTTGCGCGTCCTTAAGGATTGTAAAGCTCGCGTCGCCACTTTCAATCGTCAGTTTATCTCATGGCATCAAAGTACATTCTCCTCTGGCGCGAGCTGAGCCGAGCAATGGGGCGACTTACTACGCCTGCGAGCAGTTTCCCCCGACATACGTCGTCTGAATCACAATCTCGGCAACAAACGTCTTATCCGCCTCCGTCTCCCCCGCCACAGTGGCGCCACGGATCAGGTGCCACCACGACTTGTTCCCGCCAGGCGGGAGCAATGACTGTTTGACGCCCAGCATGGCCGAGGACCCGGAGAACATGCGTCCCGCAAGGATGAGTTTGCCGTCAGCAGGCCAGAAGTTTGTGAATGAGGTGGTTGCGTCCTTGTCTTCCGATGTGAGGTAGTACTCCTCGACGAACTTGGCAAACGCCGCATCAACGTCCGCGGCGGGCTTGTAGGACGTCATGTCGACTGCGCCGACGAGGGCGGCAGTGAGGGAGAATAGGGCTGTTGATGACTTCATCTTGTGATGGTGGCGCCGTAAAGACTAGATCGTAACGGTGTTGACAGGGTTGAGTCGGAAGAACACAATGCCAGAAGTGCGACTTATCATGATGCTATAACTGAGATATTTACCTCGCTCTTTAAAAGGGTTCACTCTTTCCCGCCGGCGCCTTACCAGGCGCAACCTAGACTCCTAATTTTCTCGGGAATCTCATCACCTTTCATCGGCGGCGCCGGTGCAACCGGGCGGTCCGAAAAGGGGCGGGAGGGCTCGGTATCGTGTAGAACGGGAGGCCCTGTAAACTTTCATCCCATGTTGGTCAGGGCGCACCCCAGTTCGGGAGCACCCTCGACCCCAGGAATATCCCGCATCTTTGGAGCTTCCCCTATTTTAATTGTCTCTGGTTGGCCATAAGGCTTTTGAACCTAACAGGTCCCTGCGTTGGTTCGTCTATTAAGCTTTGGTCGACTGGGCTACTCAAGGCGAAATAGGGGTACCACATTAAAGATTCCCAGCTGATTACTCAAAGAACCTCTCGCTGAGCCCGTAATACCGAGCTATAACTGACCCTGTGCACTTCTTATAATAGCTGCAGGTTGTTAGGCGTGTCCTAAAATGAACTTTCTATCCGTCTGAAAGCATAAACACTGTGGCTTGATCATTCACGAGCTGTCTGAGGTTATTCTCAACCACAACTCTTATAAATTTGACCGGTCCCGCTCCGCAGCCTAGACAATGGGCACTCGCAATCAATAACAACTCATTAGTTTAACGTCACCAAAGACACTCTTTCAATCACCGTTGATTCCTCTCGATATCCAAGATGCAGTTCACATTGGCCATACCCGCATTTCTCGCAGCGCGCTGTGTTGCGGCAATCGACTTCACCGACTACGACCCGCAGCCCGGCGTGCAACCCGAGTTTAAGGATTTTCTCAACGCGTAAGTGACTTCTTTCTTTTTCTTTTTTTCCTTTTTGGGTAAAGTTCGAGCCAGAGACTAATACGAAGTTCAGTCTGGTCACACCCGCGGAGAACCCCACCGCTACGACGGCCTATACCGACTTCTTCACACCAGATGGCATGCAGACAACCTTGAGCATTCACTGTGTTGGCGCCGAAGCGATTACGAGGTGCAAACAACGCTTCTTACCCGTCGATGGTAGCATGACCCTGACAGTATGCCTTGATCCGCCCTTGGGCCATTTTGTCCATTTTCATTGTGGGTAGAGGTGGCTAATGGTTCGTGCAGCACTTCCCCAACACGACGTTCATTGCGGACAACAACGCAACCGCGACGGTGTATGAGGCCCACGGACGCATCGAAAATAACTTCAAGGCGGGTAACTGCTCGCAGATCTAGTAAGTGACACAATAAATAACAATAGCTTGCCCTGTCCACTTGACGTGCGACCTAACCATTTGATACAGCTACAAGACTCAGTACACAGTTTTGAAGACGAATCAGTCTATTGATGCGGCACCTAACCTGTCGACTACCCCAGAACAACAGGTGTATTGGTACCATGACTACTTTGTCAACCCTACCGGTGTGCCATCTAATATTCCTTGCGACAGTTTGAAGGCATAGGCAGGGAGGGAAGAGCAAACTCAAGCGAATAATTTGGATAGAAATAAACATGCGTATGGTATGCAATAGTCGACCAATTTTGCATCTCCTACGCGATAGCATCGGCCATAAATATGAGCCACGGTGGCAAAGTTTTCAGACTGGTTGTGACATTGGGGTAGAGACTGAAGAGCTACGTGGGGGACTCTGATGCCTGTCATTTCGGCAGCCGTTGACAATACACCTGTCACAACGCAGAACCGAGTCGTGTCGGCGTGAAACCAGACTAGCTCTGAATCGGGATCGGGCGAATTCAGAAGGGTTAAGTCATCCAAGAGTTCGTGTTCAGTACAGCAAGCAACGTGTAGCAAACATAACCGCAGTATTCTATATAAGCCATGGATATGCCCCAATTTTCGGAGACCTCACCCGAGGGGCGCTCAGTGTTATCCCAGGGTCGTGCTGGGGAAAGTTTAGGTGGTTTGGGCATCTCAAGAAAGGTGCAGCGGAGTAGATGAAGGTAGCGCGCACTCCATTCCAATGGTTACACGCCAGGGCGTTCTCCTGAAAACTTTTGAGCGATTTCGTGGACTGATAGATCTGCGAGGTTGTCCGCGCTTTCTCCACCGAAAGGCTTTGCTGCCTTATCCGGGATAGCGAAGCGGTCTGATGTCGACTCTTTCATCTGTTTGATATGATAAACGGAAAATGCCAGAGCAAGCACGTCTAGGTCGGTCTCCAGCGATCCCAGAATATGTGCGTGGCTTCGGCAAGATATATGGGGGCTTTCTCCGATGGTTTTAGGCACAGAATGGGGCGTCACAGTTGATCCCAACCAGAACCATGGTAGGAAATCAGGAGATCGTGGCACACGCATAGATACGGTCGTAAGGCTTTTGGTATCTGGTTTCCTTGCGCGTGAGTAAGGCTTTAGGTAATCTGCACCGCAAATGACATGCTGTCATTGCGGTATTCGATGATCAAGAGCCTTTCAAAAATAGTAGACACTGGTAATCTGACTCTGCTCATCTATCTGCAATGCATACTCAGAGTTTATTCCGGGCACATTCGATGATAGAGTTGTTTCCATTGACCCGGCAGAGTCAAGCCAGACCATAGGCGCTGCCATCTCAATGTGGTATTTCCATCGTCATTGCACTATGGCAAGCAATAGGACGTACGAGAAGATGATGACTGAAAAAGTTCTTGTATTATTCTATTGATGCTAAGCTATGCCTTGCTTCAATCAGACGATTGCTGCCTGGGCTCATTACTTCAATCTGGAAAGGCCGCCCCGCCCCCACGATTATGATCTAAATAGCCGGCTTCACATTCTGGGCTTAATATCAGCACTAGCGTTATGCTTTCGGGGCATTTACTCAACTCTCTGTGAAATAGCTGAGAAACAATTCAAATCCTTCATAGTAGCGAGTATAGGAAGAGCCCTTACGTCTATTCCAAGAAGCCGAAAGTGCCTACCCAAAACAAGTGCTAAAATCTGTGAATAGCATCCATAACACACCTCAAATCCTAGCATTGTTAGATTAACTCGCCATGTCTACCCTACCTACCACAGCAAATTTAGCCAAGTCAAAAAAAAAAAAAAAAAAAAAAAAAGTAAGGAAAAGGTAAGCAGTTGGGTGAGGCGACTGCATTTGGGCAGCGGAGTGTGGTGCTATGGGTCAGAAAAGCCATCCGGGCTGCCACACTGTCGCCCACCAATCAGGACGACCCGACATCGCTGCCCTGATGCAACCCCGGCTCCTGCGCGCCGTTACATTTTCTCGGTGCCAACTGACCGAGATTTCCTAATTCTGCAATTGTTCTTCGTCGTTGGCGCTTTCTTAGTCCCAGCTGTTCTGGGACTACACGTGCTCTGCCTTACCAGCCCTTCTCAGACGTGAACCATGTGTTCTGACAATGTGGCTCCCAATCAATTTTCGGCAACTTGGACGCCATTCCCAGCGTCCGATTCAGGCATCACGGATGAATGCGTCCCATCACGGCGCGTCCTCCTTATGGGCTCGTGACAGGTGCTTGCCCCATGCTAAGCAAGGTGGTCATGCAGTAATCCGTGAGGAAGTGAAGAGTTCCTTGGTTTTTGAGTCTTGACTTGATCCAGACTCGGAAAACGGCTCAGGTATGCTAGGTCAGCATCTTTCCGTGACTGCTTCACTATGGCACGATCCCTGATTCGGCGATTCACCAACAGTTGAACTGCATCGTTTGGGTGGCAGCTAATATCCGTTGACATCTTTCTGGCACCACCCATATGACGCCTGTGACTCCAAATGAAGCACTATATATGCCGCATTTCCCGCCTCTCTGGCGTGCATTTTGCCTGAACTTGTCAGCGCTCATCACCCAGGTTTCCGGGAATCTTCTGTACATTTCCATTACTATCAATCTACTAAGATCAGTAACAGCATGGGCAATCTCAACCCTTCCTCCCTTCTCCTAGCCCTGGCAGCCACCGTGGCGGCTCACGGCCATGTGGACTGGCTTGTTGCCGACGGTGTCGCTTACCGCGGTTGGGATTCTCCCGCATTCACTTATTCTGCCCCCACGGGCCCCGTCGTTGGTTGGAAGATCGACGCCCCTGACAACGGTTTCGTGGAGCCCGTCAACTTCGGCACCAACGACATCATCTGCCACAAGAACGGCAGCCCAGCTGGCGGCCATGCCACCGTCCCTGCAGGAGCCAAGATCCAGCTCATCTGGAATACATGGCCCGAGTCTCACAAGGGCCCTGTCATCGACTACCTCGCCAAGTGTAGCGGCGACTGCGAAACCGTTGACAAAACCTCCCTGAACTTCTTCAAGATCGGCGCCGGTGGTCTCCTTGATATGTCGCTCCAGAACGGCAAATGGGCTGACGATGTGCTCATCGCCAACAGTTTCACCTGGACAGTTCAGATCCCGCCTACTCTGGCCCCTGGCAATTATGTCCTCCGCCATGAAATCATTGCCCTGCACTCCGGAGGAAATCCCAACGGTGCCCAAGCCTACCCTCAGTGTTTCAACCTGCAAGTCACTGGAGGTGGCTCCCTCGCTCCTGCCGGCGTCAAGGGCACTTCGCTGTACAAGTCGAACGACCCTGGCATTCTATTCAACCTCTACACCAGTCCGCTTGTTTACCCAATGCCAGGCCCGACGCTGGTCTCTGGTCTCCCGTCGACAGTCGCTCAAAGCACCGCCCGACCGACCGCGACATCAAGTGCGACGCCTCCCGGAGGCAACGGGGGGAACGGAGGAAGCAGCCCCACCACGACGCTGCGGACTACTACCGCGCCTGCGCCGGTGACTACTACCAGAGCCGGAACAACAACTACAACGGCTCCGAGCGGTGGCGCAGCTGTTCCTAAGTACGGCCAGTGTGGCGGCCAGGGGTGGACCGGCTCGACAACTTGTGCCGCAGGATCCACCTGCCAAGTCTTGAACCAATTCTACTCTCAGTGTGTCTAGTCTAAACCCGAGCGATGAGTGTGACCAGAGGGCTTCAAAGGGGTTGGCGGTTGTGAAGCTCTTAGTTTCATGTATATAATCCAGAGGGGAGCCAATTGCCCTGCGTTATAGTCATTGTTGGAAAATAGTTTTGTTTTCAACTTCGTGTTTCCATACTTGCGGTTCTTGCTGTTAATCTAACGGCATGCAATCAATAGACTTGTTCCAAGTGTAATGCCCTAACATCAGACTGATATCTTGCGTTGCTCTGTGGGAACATGGATCGCGAACAATTGCTGTCGTCTCGAGAACGTTATTGAGCTTCGTTTCGGCGTCAGTCGAAGTCTCCGAATACATTTCAAATGCCGTTAGGGGAGATGTAACCTTCGGCCTGTAAATGGGGCTTAGTAGATATTGGCAAGACGCTGAAAAATACAGAGTTACCAGGTTCATGTGTTTCTACTACAAATCCCTCCCACCGGCTCATGATTCATGAAACTCCGTAGCTCTCAGCCGTACCTAGTAGTCTGCACATTCCAGATCCCTGACACTGCATTTCCTCATTTGTGGTCGGCATTCTTCTTCCTCCGTATCCGTATTCTGGCGCCATCCGGCGGGAAACAGGCCTCCGTCAGCCAGTAGTTCTCCGGGCGCTTACCATTATACTCTAGAGGAAACTCCACGTCATACTGTCCTAACACGTAGGCAATGATCATTTTCAACTCGAAGTCGATAAGGAAGCGACCAGGACATGCATGCTTTCCGTGACCAAATGGTAAATACTCCGGGCTGGTTGTGACAAACGAGACAGGGGGCGCCTTTTCGTCTTTTGCAGCGGCGTCCTCCCGCATGCGGGAGAAGCGGAAGGGGTCGTACTTCAGGGGGTCCTCCAAGACATCACCGTCTGTTTGCGCTGGCTGTCCGAGGAAAGAGATAAGGGTGCCCTTGGGCAAGTGGTAACCATCTGGTGTCTTGAAACCATCGACCATGACCTTGCGGAAGACCGCACGCCCACCAAAAGAATTGAGGCGCAGAGTCTCCCGGGCAACGCTGTCTGCCTTGACCATCTTGCTGACCTTGGCCTTCGTCCAGTTGTCGTTCTCACCAGTGTACAAAATACGATCGACCTCATCCCGCAAAATAGCAACAGTGTTGAACTCCGTGTCAGAGCCTAATATGTTGAGCACCACGTTGGTAGCTTGAATGCTGGTTTGGTGCATGGATCCAAAGTTCGCTGCGATTAAGCGTCGTGTCATCATGTCAATGTCATTAAATTCCTCCTGACGATGCTCCTTGGCGTAGCGGGCCATCATCTGCATGTGGTCTTGTGGCTCAACGTGGTTGGGGTCGTCTCGGTCGTATTTCAGCGTTTCAAGACGTTCCTCCCAAATCGGCTCGAAGATCTTCTTGAGTCTATTGATCTTACCATGCAGTGTGAGATTGACCAATGTGCCGACTACAGGTCTTAGAACTCGAGGACTGGCCCCCGAAGCGCCTGCATTCATGATAAGTTGGTTGACAATGTCCATTGATAAGTTCAGGTATTCTTCGTTTCGGCCTAGTAGATGTTAGTGCAAGATCTCAATGCCCTATGTAAAGCTACTCACAAATGGGTAGACCGATCGTGAAGCGACTGGCTGCCTGAGCTACAACCATCTTCATCGATTCAAACAGGTCGATTTCTTTCCACTCTGGATCGGTGCCAAACCACTTGTCAAAAGCAAAACCAAGCTCATTGTTCAAGGCGGCACAAATGTTTTCCAACACAGCGTTGATCTCAGTTTTGACCAAGGTTCCTTGCCATGCATCTACAACGTAGCGATCGTGTCCGAGTGCCCAGTGTACCTGATCAACCTCTGCGAACGCTTTGCCCAGATGAAGCTCCGTGTCTGGTTGATTCTGCACCCAGCGCATGGAATCCGTAGGCATAATGACCTCATGACGGAAACCAAGTCCGGGAATTATCACTGGCTTGCCCTTCTTGGCGTACTGGACTCTGGATTAGCCCGATTGAACAGGATGAGTGGGCTCTCGTGAAATACATTGTCGTAAGCGTCCCGAAACAAACCTCGACAATCTGTGTAGTACCGCCAGTACGTATGAATGCTGAATCGCGTAGCCCCTTCAGGCTCACCAACGAGTGGAACTCCTTTGGGATAAGGGATGCTGTAGAAAGCTCGGCTGATGAAATACAAAAGTGCAACAGAGCCGAGCGCGAGCAGGCTGATGCCTTGCAGGCTAATGATGGAGGGAAAGAAATGCGGTATGGACGCCATGATAGGCCACTGACTTTGTGACAGCTTATCGAACGGTCAATAAAGACCAGAGAAAAACCGTGTGGACAGAACGTTACTAGTTTGGCGGGAGACCCGTGTGCTTTAAATGTATCTGCATAGCTAACAAACTTCGTTTCATCGGATTGGAACCGGTGGGAGATGACGATCAGAAAGTTCAGCGCCGGGTCTGACGGGAGAGGGGCGAACAGGGATGATCCTCCTTTAGCGCGACCGCTTCAACCAAGCCAGGGACGAATTGTTTAGGTGCCTAGCAAGCCTGGAGTTCATTGGTGTCAGACGCCTCGAGCCCTTGGGGTTTGGCCCTGTCAGCTATTCAGGATGACAGTTGCCGATGCGTTGTGCATGTTCACGCGAAGAACGCCCGAAGGCTATAGTGGGTTTCCTTTTCCCTTCAACATTCGCTGTATACACCAACATGGTACCAAACCTAAGGGTAGTTGCAACTGATAGTGCATGGCAGTGCGACTTAGCCGCGTACGTAACGAACATATTGCCAGGCTTGAAGGAGGCTTCGGTCAGCTTTACAGCTCTTCTTTCCTGATGAATTGCTGATGAAGTGGCAGCAACCGCAATGCGAAAGTGCTCACACCACACCCAGGCTGGAATCTGAATCCTTCGCTTGGGTGCAATGGATCATATTCTTATTGGGTACACTAGCGCTTGTAAGCATCCACAGAGCCCACAACAGGAAATGCAGTTTTTAACGCGTTGGACTGGGTGCCAGATTTCCAGTGGTCGGCTTCCTCATTGGTCGCCATCTGCGCCTGTCAGACTTTGGACTCCTTGGAGCACAGGGCTGGTGCAGCCCCAGGTCTCAACCATAACATGATGACAGGAAGCGGCTGGGATCGAAGAAAATCTCACCAAGGCCACATCGCAAGCAACAGCAACATTGTGTAGAGCAAAACAGCAAAACAGTGGACGATCTGGGAATCGAACCCAGGACCTACCGCATGCTAAGCGGTCATTATACCACTAAACCAATCGCCCTCTCGTGATCTAGCCCGGACTTGAACCGGAGACCTTCAGTGAAACAGACGAACCATTCAGTGGGATTCGTTGAATGTTAGACTGACGTGATAACCAACTACACCACCAGACCATCTTGAGCTGCTGACAGGCATAAGGCAAATATCTTCAACTGTGGCTCCTCCTCTCCCGATGGAGAAGTTCGTGGAGTAAAAATGCCGGTTGGACCACGACGACAGTGGAGCGAGTGATGCGAGCCCCGTTAACAAATTCCCGCAGCTATTTATCTATGGTGTCTTCTGAAGAAAAGGAGTCTCTAGTGTATTGGCTTGTGCACGGCCTCGTGAAACCATTGTGAGTTTACAATCTCAGAGCTGTGACACAGTTGTGCTAGTATGCGTTGTCAGGATGGTTCAAGTTTACAATTTGGCAAAAGCTATTTTGAAGCTGGCCGCCTTCATCCGACCTACATCGATTTCTATTTAAGACTTCCTTAACCTTTGTTAGAAATTTAATAGGAACAAGAAACTAACGCGCTTATGCTCCTCAAAGCTGTTTCTTTCAGAGTTAATGTCCCTCTGGTACTTCATATAATTTATTAATGTGTTTTCTTCCATCAGGTGGATACAGATGGAGTTGGATAAATTTCAGCGCCCGCTTTTATTGTGGTAGAACTCCTAATACTTTCTTGTCTCTTGTCTTAAAGCCGCGGCTGTTAAACTACTTGCCAACTTCACAGCAGCAAGTCATGCATCGAACTCAATGCTTTTATATCATCAGAGATAACTCGAACTCGTCGTACAATTACGAATGCGGTATCTCATTGTCGTAAGTGAGTACTTGTACAAAGATGAGAAGTAATCTTCGTTCATAAAGTCCGATGTATAATGAAAGTTGGTAAAAATGGTGATGGGTCGAAATCAGTCAAAACTTTCTACGATAAACGCAAATGACGTGGGAGAATGCGGCTTGGTAATGTTCTGTGCTGAAGAAAGCAGGAACAATAGAACAATGAAGATCACTTAAGGGGATGATCTCTTTTCAAGTTACTTTCCGATAATAAAAACCTTTTGAAATGTCCAGATCAATCATGTATATTTAACCCTCCGTTTGTCACAAAGCGCTCCTTGGAAATTTTCTAGCAATGAAATTCTAACGCAACTTGTTAGCTATATGAGTTGAGTTTTCTTTGGGGGTTATCGTTCAGGCATATACCGTCACTGCTTGAGGTCTGAAGGACCCTTATCCTTAATTATGACCTCGAGCTCCAGCTGATCCTTCATAGCGTGGCTTCTCACCACGATGTCGACGTCCATGGTATTCGGAAACGTATAGGAGTCCCCAGGATTATCGGAGGGGAAGAACCAATCCTTATTAGTCTTTCCGTCGTTGTACTTGATCTTGTAATGTGACTGGATGGGCCTGAAAAACCCTCTTTCGGGTGATTCAATCCCGATGCAGAACGATTGTAATGCTTCCATCTCTTGCCAACAAAGTGTTACATCGTCGCGGCCGCTCTTGCCGAAATAGCACCCTTTCGTCCATGACATTTTTACCTCTCCATCTTTTGCCAGCACTGTGCTGTCGGGTAGCTCATGGACCATTCGCACATCTGGGGCAGTCGGGATTGTATGGTGGACAAGTTCGAAGCTTTTCGACGCCAAGTTCACAAAGGTGAAGGAATGGTCAGGGTTGATCATTCTGACGTTTGTGTTGTGCATGTGTGCTAACCGGGATGCCATTTCGTCGGTACTTCGTCCAAGTTTATATGTCGGCTGAATGATAAAATGCGTGGCTTTCGGCAACCAGCTGACCTGTGCAGAAACTCAATGTTGTGATGGAATTTTGTCGGGATGAAGATATGGCATGTCCTGGGATGTTCCGGTAATAAGGCGAAGACGAATGAGGAATGCTTTATTGGTGGCAACGACAAGGGTCTGACACTGTTACCAGTAATCGACAGATCTTGTAGTTACATTCCGCATCCGGACTGAACCAGAACTTTCCTGGCGTAGAGTGATGCCCATGGGGCTTTCATTTCATTGTTCTTGTCGGCTCAAATGGGCATGGTTCGTGACCTATTCCGGAATGTGGATGCTTCGATGACCTAACGCGACATCTAAGCATTGGGTCGATCGTTTGCAGTTCGGATGTCTACGCTGCCGTGTTTGAAGAACATTTATGGCCTGGGTAACAGGCACGCGGTATGTTTTTAGCGGATTCCGATTTAGCTTCGTTCAAGCAGAGTTAAAGACACTGAGAAGACACGTTGCGTCGCACAACTCCTTCTACGACCTAAGACTCTGATTGTTAAACTCGACTTTTTAGCAGACATCATGTCTCCCAAAATGCGGGGAAGTGGGCTTTGATTTTGGGGGGATTTACAATTTAACGTTTTCACTCTTCAGCCCCCTCCCACTCCGTGCTAGTTGAGGATGCTTTTCGATCTTAAATTCCATCAGGGTAGAATGTCTGATGGATTGTGGGAATCTAGGCTAGGGTCCAAGTTATAATCTTCCCGGATTTGGTATCGCTCGGTGCAACGCCACAGAGACAGTTTGCGTTTGGGGCTGGAGTGATGGAATGATAGAATGAGACCTAATGATTTCAGATGGTTGTTTCTGTCGGCAGAGAAATGCCAGTCGCATACCCCATAGTAAACGTGTAAATTTTGACATGATGGTTTCCATGATATGGTTGGTTCAACAAGAGGTATTGTTCAACATTGTTCTCTATTTGGACCTTCTCCCGACTACCTGCATACTTAGAATGGTACACCGCTCTGTTTACCTTTCCATCGCCCGTCAAAAACTTGGGATTCCTTTCGTAACTTCGATTGCCCCACGCAGTTGTCCCGATCACGAATGGTAGATCTCTTTTAAAAAAAAAGAAAAACTCAATCAAGTAAGTTGAAGACATCATTAATCATGAGAGTGGAGAAAGCTCGCTCGTTTTTTCATATACTACGTTTTTGGCATCTATAGACTAGTCGGCTCGCCATTGTATGAGCGTAAAAGCGACCCATCACGCCTATAAACAGACTCCAAGCTCCGCTAGAAGGTCCTCTGCGAAGACGTCGATGGCTCCCGTCCTTTGATCCTCTATTCCAAACGAAAGAAAGACTATGTCATCTAAGAAACCATGGTATCTCTGATCTTTCCGTTTCCAACTCATAGATGTTACGTAAAACATGTCCGAGCCCCCGTCAGGCTTCTTCTCTCGGCCATGAATCCAGATTGGCCTTCTCGACACTGCGTATACTTCAAAGGGTACCTTTCGCCGGAACACCATGACATACGGCTCATATTCGCTATGAAATCTGTAAAATGTCTTGTGCTGGAATATTGTGAATATGAATGTATTTTCGCTGGTAGCCTTGCATTTCGGATCACTCCTTTTGCAAAACGAGACGCTTAATGAGTTGGTCGCCTGGTGTATTGACTCCAGATCCGGTGGCAGCTTCGGCATATACTTGCTCAGGCACGCCTCGTCCCCGGCCGCCAAGGGCGCAAGGTCCGGCCCAACAGAGCCGTCCGTGTTCAATTTAGCAAAGACCCGTTTCGGCGCCACGTCGTGGTGAAGGTAAACCACGCCGTCTTCATCCCAAAAGGGGAACCAGTTTTTCTCCATTGTGCCCCAAGGTGGAGGACGCTGAAGTTCCGTGCCTAGACGAAAGCCTAAGTCCGACGATGCCTCAAATTCCCAATACCCAAGCGTGCGGAAGTCTTGCATGAATTGTCCGAAGCATGTGAATCTTGAGTTGGAGCCAAACACGATAAATGGGGCTTTGGGGCTATAGAAGACGCGAGCATCATGGGGTCCGACGTTTAAGGCGATGTATGCTAGCTTAGAGGGGCACTTATCATCGCCGCTCTGTGTAGCGGCGATAGGGAGGACAGACGGTGACTCGGCGCAGGTTAGCCCTTCCAACGTGAAGATGGCGTTGCACACAAACTCGAAATGTTCGGCTGTGCTATCGTCTGCTTTTCTTTTTTGCGCGACAATGATGAATGTGTTGTCCAGGCTAGGATGTGGTAAAATATTGGGATTGATGGTTTTTTCTTCCCCAAAACGTATAGGAAAGAATTTTTTGTCTAAGGTTGATATCGAGAATATTTCGTAATGTGTTGCCTTTGTTGATGCCAGAGATGTTCCTGCAACCAAGGGTTGTGACTGGGTTGGTGAGGTCAAGGGCGCCAATTGTTGGTGAGGCTTGAGTTCATCATTCTGTCTCCAATTCGGTGCAAAGATATGATCGAACCAATGGTTGAGACCTGAAGCAGAGTCCCTGAAGTCGAGACACCGGATACCGATGTAGGTGAGAAAGAGAAAGGGGCCAAGGATGAAGACGACGCGTTTGAAGTCCCTAGCTAGCATGGCGAAAAGCTTTCTTCATGCGCCGGATTGTTGGCGCTCATAAAGCGGTAACGAGCAGCAAATGGAAAGGGAGTTACAATGAGAAGATACAATATCGAAGTTAGTCTGTCGACTTGTTCCTGACGCAATGAGTCGAACTTGACTGAGAGTAGAGGTACGTGAAGAAGGGCCCCGGAGTATCGGCACAAGCAAAGCTCTGTCCACGGTGGGCTGATTCAAATCTGCCCCAGAATCACGATTGCATCAGACAAGAGTGTCAGAAGTTATGGGGGACTAGGATACAACGTCTTTGTGAGGCCGCTAGAGGGGGAATCATGGGGAAGTTATCGGGAGATGTATGTCGTGTGATGGAGATCGGCGGACCAACAGTTGAATACGACCATGTAACTTGGATTCCCCTCCTTTGCGAGAACTTGTTGGGCCTTATCCCCAGCCACCCACTCCACTAGTGCGAAGGGTCAGGTAAACTGGGAAGCACGAAGCTTAGTGATGGTGTGTTCCTAAGATAAGTTCCCGAGTTGGAGTAATAATTCGCTCTCCATATTTGGCACTCTTGTCGTTTCGAGCATGTGAGCATGCGAGTGCCTCGGTGAGTTGCGCGAAACCCTGGTCAGAGTTACAATCCTTTCCCCTCACGGGATTCCACACCAGTTCCAATTGAGGCAATGCATCCGTTCCTGCAGCATCATTTGGTGGGATGCAGGATACAGCTGCAAGTCGACAAGAGAACGCACACACGAGAAATTGGGATGCTAGAGGGATCTAGAGCGGGCGACCTTCTCGCCGCCAGCCTCTTGACGGCGGGATTCAGCTCGCGAGTGCGTGCGTGCGTGTGTGTGTGTGCATCAGTCGGTTGGCACTGCTCAGGTCTGGCTTGCGTAGAAAGTGCCTCGTGAGTAGTGGTAAGCTTTGGACACTTGAACTTAGACTAAGAACAAATGCAAACTGACCGACAATTAATGCTGTGGTGGGGCGGTTTTAATAGCACAACGGCTGTGGTTTTGTCGCACTAGATGATGGGACGATCGTGATTTCAACCGGTCAATTACAGGTGCTATACACAAATCATAACAGCGTATGAAATGCTGCAATGTTTCAAATCTTCCAAGAAGCATTCTCCTTAATGCCATATTCCATCACTCGTCCTCAGGCCTTTGCTGGTGTTGTTGGAGCACTGAGTGTCTTCCTGTAAAGCCATTGCGCGACCCTGACGCTAGGCTCGTCGATGAACCTCGTCACAAGCTCTGCCAACCAAAGAGTGATCGGCAAGATGGCCAGATGCGGGAGAAGGAAAGCCGGCTCCAGTCCAAGAGGGCCAACTTTTGGCAGCGGAAACTTGTCAACCAGGTACGCCAGATGTTCCTTCTCTGAGTCTTTGTAGTAGCCTGCAGCTGTGTACAGGCGGTCCCCTAATGTACCCAGGACAGGTCCGTGGACCAAATAAAGGGCGAATGAGATCCGTCCAAGATACTGGCAGAATCGTGTCTCGAAGAACCTTTTCAGCCACCAAATTCGAGGAATTGAGGCTACGAGGAACATAGCGGCCCAGAAAAGGTAGAACCATTTGTAATCGAAGACGGCTTGTGGTTTGAGGAATGACAAGTAGTACCATCCACGGTTTTCGCGCATCTTCATGACATCTCCCGTGTATGACGGGACGCCGCCCAGGTACATGGAAATGATGAATAAGTGATAGAGGATGAAGGTTTTGGCCGGTTCCAACCTCTTGAAGATGGCCGGTAGTTCGTTCTTCTTGGCCAGTAGGTCAAGATCACAAAGAGCCATGCCCACCACGAACATGGCGCCATACCATCCGTCAGCGATGTACATGAAGTAGAATGCAAGTCCGGCCTCACACAAGAGTCTGGAGTTTCTGGTGCATCTCGAAAATGCGAGAAGGGCAGTGTATATGATGACCGACCCTTTCATTTCGACAGGGATTGACCAAAGGTGAGGGTTCCAGCTGAAGAAGGGGCTGCTGCCCGTAGTGAAGATGAAGCTGAAGTTCTTCAGCTCGCAGTACCAGAGCCAAACATCTTCTCTCCAAGTCGATGCACGATCGATGTTGTCAACCCAAATGTCAAATAGGTGGAGAAAGCTCATGTAGATGAACGTAGTCGCCATTAGAGGAAGGTAAAGCCTGATCCATCTCCTGAACAACGCTGAGCCGACGGTCTCCGCCAATTTGCCATGATCCCCAGACTGAATCAAGCTCAACGGTTTGGCTGAAAGGACGTAGCCGGATATGACAAAAAATGTCGACACGGCGAAATGGCCGCCTGTGAAAAGGTGTCTTATCCCGGGAAAAGCGACAAAGTGGTATTTGTTTTCGTAGCCAAAGGCATTCTCAAATATGCGATTCTGGACATGCGGCTCGTGGGCCCAAAGCTGGTTGTGGTGCCAGTAGACCAGGAAAGCCGCAAACCCTCGAAGCCCGTCCAGGTAAGCCGTTGGTCGTAGCGTCTCCGATTGCTTCGTGTCTTTGATGGGCCAAAAGAAAGAGCTGAGGCGGGAGAGATTCAAGCGTGAGGGCCGTCTGCTTCGTATAAGGGTGGTCGGCTTCCAGTCGACATCTTCACTGAGCCATTTAGACTTATCACACCAGTTTGGCTTAACCTCGTCCCAATTTTGACTGTCGAGAATGCCCTCCTTCCGGGGAGACATCTTTATGGAGTTGCGGAATTTTGAACTCGATATGGAGTTACTGTAATAAAGACGTTCAGCCTCGAGCTATCAACGATGTCAAGAACGTTCTGGTGGGCGCTTGCTGGTACTGCTGAAGAGGTATCCCAAACTTCCTTCTCTGAGAGGTTTGTTGGTTTGAGAAAAGAAGCAGAGCTCTTTTCAGAATCGGTGGACTCTGCACGGGCACAACGGCAGTTGTCAGCAGTAACTCGCCTTAGAGGGGGTGTAGTCCGGCCTGGCGGTGATCCTTGCGTTACTCGAGTGAAATAAACACATGAGCATGCTTCCTGTCAAAGAGTTGTTCGTCCAGAGTTTCACAAGCAAAAAGGATGTTAATTACTGACAAAACGAGCTGAACCTTTGGATAGTTCCGAGGTCAAGCATTACAGGATGCGGGAGGTGGGCTTAGTCTAGGATGAAAGCTCCACCATTCGTCTGGGGGTTCCTGGTCCAATATGCGGGGAACTGGCAAGGGTAGAATGCGGAGAGCCAAGCTTCGGGGCCACCGTCGAAGTGAACAAAATCAGCGGCGTGAAAACGATTCACTTAAGCCCCTTAGTTGTGACGTAAATTTGGTTCGTTGTTGCACTCTGGCCGGGCAGTCCTGGCAGATTTCTCGAGCGGCGTAGCATCGGTTGGTCTAGCTGGGTAACTGATCCGACATGTGAACCACATCTCCGACTCAAGCAATCGGCCGGTTGAATCGTTCTCAGTATAGCTAATGGTTATTTACTGCTGCAAACTGTCTTGATTGGGAAGGTTCCACCGTTCTTTGCTCCCCTGACTATTATTGCCGTTGGTGCCGGTGGCCCTGATCGGCCCAATTGGCTCTCAAACAAGCTGAGACTCCCGGCGCTATTATGGCGCGAAATGCGGGCGGCCGCAACGAGTGGTTCTCATCACATCCTTACACCTTGAATGTGTTTCATTCTTGGACTGCCTGGTCTTTGAGTGGAAGATGGTGGCTGTTCAGCGGATTTGAGCTGTACAAATGAAAGAGAGCACTGTTGAGCTCCCGTTCCAGCTTATCTCGTATCGAAAGGCAGGTGAGATAGCCGCCCCCAGAAGCCCAAACTGGATTACACAGTTCGAGACGGTGGCGTCAATCACGTCTAGACGGGACGAACACGATGCAACTTCCCAATGGAGACCTCGGCGTTTCCCCTCCTTCTTGAACCTTGCATCCCGGCTTGTGAAGATGATGTGCAAAGAAACTGAGGACCGATTGAGAGGTGACTTTGGGGAATGTCGGAATATTGTAGGGTAATCCCCGCCTTTGCGAAGAGGGTACCTGGGACCACGCGCCTGCATGTAAGAAGCTCCTTCAAATCATGACTTGCATCCCACCTACCTTCTTTTATGCTCGTCGTATCTTTGACTAAAGCTTGATCCAAAAGCTTTTTTGTTTTTTGGGCCGAACACATCCTAAGCTTTGGACAGCTTCCAGCAACATGTCTTCGCCCATTATGAGTCCATTGAGTCCATTGAGCCCAACGGGCTCCATGAAGGCAAATTTCTTCAGAAACAGAGTCCCAACACAACTTCGGAGATGTATACCATTGTACATCGCTTGTGTATGCGTAGTTTTTCTTGTTGCCAACCTCGACATGTTTGGATCGATGCCAAAGCCGATCCACCTTTCCAAACGAGGCGGTCGTCACACAACAACAACAATGCAGCGAACAGCTTTTCCGAAGAAGATATGGCAGTCTTGGAAGGTTGCACCGTTTGCTTTTGAGGTTGAGCAGATTCTTACTGCGCGGACATGGACCGACAAGAATCCCGGTTACCGGTACGAGGTCCTTACCGACAGCAACGACATGGAGTACGTCGAAGAGCACTACGGCCCAGGTGGATTTGACCGCCCAGACATTGTCGACATGTACCGCAACGTGAACGCCACCATTATCAAGGCTGATCTTCTTCGCTACATGATCATGTACGCGGAGGGAGGAGTTTATGCGGACATTGATGTTGAGGATCTTCGGCCCGTCAGCAGATGGATTCCGGAACGATATGCGGAGGCAGACATCGACCTCGTCATCGGTGTCGAAATTGATCAGCCGCACTTTAAGGACCACCCGATCCTTGGCAAGAAGTCGATGTCCTTCTGCCAATGGACATTCATGTCGCGTCCCGGTCACCCTGTTATGTTGAAGCTAGTTGAAAATATCATGGCGTGGCTCAGCGACGTGGCAAAGTCCCAAGGCGTGTCTATCTCAGAAGTCAAGCTCGACTTTGACGAGGTCATCAGTGGCACAGGGCCTTCAGCATTTACCAAAGCGGTTCTTGAAGTGATGAGTGCGCGGTCTCGATCAGGAACTATAACTTGGGACACCTTTCACGACATTGACGAGTCAAAGGTCGTCAGCAACATCCTGGTACGCGACGTCGAGTCTTTCGCTGCTGGCCAAGGTCACTCCGATTCCGGGAACCACAATTCCAGAGGTGCTCTTGTCAAGCATCATTACCACGCCTCAAATTGGCCCAGCCGGCACCCGCGATTCAGACACCCTATATTTGGCGAGGTTGAAAGATGTAACTGGAATATCGAGTGCGTTATGAAGTGGGATCAAGACATCGCTGCATTCAACTCGCTCTCTACCGAGGAGCAGAAACAAGCGGTTGAAAAGCATGAAGCCCTACAGAAGCTTCAGACTCAACAGGCTCAACAAAAGGCGGAGCAGCAGAGAGCTGTCGAACAAGCAGCGTTACAGGTCCCACTCCAGCAGCCTCTTCATATTCCTGCGGAGCAGCCTGCAAAGCAAGAGGAACTGAAGATGAGATGAGGAGTATTCATGTTGTCTTGGTTGGAGAAAATTACACTATCAAAAGAAATCCCATCATCTGCATGAAAATTGTGGCCCCCGCGACAAGACCCAGAGTCCCTTGATGTCAAGCACAATACACGCCCGAAAGGACGTTACGACCTGAAAATAGCATGGAAAGTCAGGAATGAGAAACTTGGCCCTGGACTGCGTTACCTTTTTGATGCACAAACATACACGATTGCTTCGGAACATTATGCTTAGATAATTTGGGTTGTAGTCCTACCATAGTCATAAGGCTTCAATGGCTGTGTACGTGAACTTAGTTCATGTTGTACGCAGGTCATAAATGGGACCCTATAAATCATAAAATACGCAGATGTAAGATTGGCGTCTATGGTAAACAAAAACCTTGCGTGCAAACGGTCTTGATCGCATCACAAACCGTTCGTTTATTTCACTGACAATCACTTTCTTCTACATATACAACCACTCTAAAACATATATGCAAGCTGTACCATCTCAAAAACAACTAAGGAAGCTGAGACTCGGGTTGTATTCTGACATGTACTGCTTTTGACCCTTCACATACATTCGGTTTACTAGATCACAACCCAGGGTCTCAGTCATTCCTTCCAGCCGTTCGTAACCCTATGCATTATCTAGGTTAGTTAGAAAGTAAGCTTCTGTCCAGCCTGTCCAGGCACCGTTGCGACGACCTTGGAGGACCCAAGAAGCGTGTAAGAGTAGGGAGGAGAGTTGGCATTCAAGGTGCCAACGGGAGCAAGGTTGGAAGCGCCACCGAAGTCGTTGTCAATCGCAACAGCGTAGCCGACAATGTCGGAGTCTTGCGAGGTGATTGGTACGGTCACGTTCTTGAAGACATTGCTCTGAACGAGGACCTGAGCGTTCTGTCGGGTGTTAATAGCAGAGTTACCACTGTGGCTTATTAGTAATTGTCTGCATCAGTTACAAGATCAGAGAACAAAACCTACTTGAGGTAGTAAGAGTTGTAGATATGGCCGGTACCAAATCGCAGGGATGGACCACGGGAGCCGAAGTTGGCCCAATAGTTATTGGCGTAGGTAACTCGCAGATGACCGCTGTCCTCGGCACCATTATTCTCGCTGTGTCCGATCAGTGAGGTCTTCCAGTGATCATGGAAGTAGGTGCTGGCAAACGTTAGTATTTTTTCATCTAGTGATTCGGACTATGCCAATTTACTAAGAGATGGTGATGTAGTCAGCTCCATGAGAGGCATCCACTTGGCCGTCGTAGTAGTCCTTGTCAGAGACGAGAGCAGAGCTGAACTCGCTATGATCAATCCAGACATTGGTGCTCTCCTGGAGAAAAATCAGGTCAGTCGGTCGAGCACGATGTTGTCTTCTCGCCGCCCGTATTCCTTACCTCAATCTTAACACCGTCACCAGTAGAAGCCAGGACCAAGGAAGATTTGATGTTCCGAATGATAACGTTCGACTGGCGACGGATGTGCAGACCGATACCCTCGAAACCTGTTCAATCTATTGAGTCGCTATATGCAATATGTCTTGGGCCTATTTTTCGCTTACCTCCTCCAGGGAGACCGATCACAGATTTGTTGCTACCGATGCGAACGTTGGCAGTGCCTTTGATAATGCCCTTCACAACTACAATCCTAGCCGTAGTGTCCTTCTCGTTGACAGCGGCAGTGAACTCGGCTAGGGAAGAGACAGTTGTGACGGTTCCACCAGATCCTCCAGAAGTCCTGCAAGTCTATCAGCTCTCACATATGGGACACGGCTTGTCCAGAAACCTACCCTCCGTTTAAGGTAGCATACCCAAGCGTCGCTTTATCAGAGATGGAGGCGCGCTTAACAAGGTGAGGCTTGTCGGCGACGTTGTCGACTGTAGGAGTCGGGGTCGCAGCCGCAAGGGCAAAGAGAGTTGCCAAGGCGGTGGTGATCTTCATCATGGGCTGATTATATTTAGCCGGCGGTAAATAGATGAAAAGTGCTGTCAAATCTGCCAAGAGGATCTAATGTCGGATGTCTGGGGTGCGGAGCAACTCAGAACCCAGCGTTGTGGTAGTTCACCAGACTCTTATATGCATGGCTTTCAGGTCATCGAAGAGACACTTTCGTCTACCGCACAAGCATCACTCCATCACTTGATCACGTTGCGCGGAAGAGGAATTGCGAAATGCCTTGCGAGATACAGCCCTTGATCCACGCAAGCCTAAGGAATGTGAGGCTCAAGGTATTCTGTGGTATTGTTTGAGCCGGACTAGATATTATTAATGATTCCGCGAATGGCATTTCGTTGCCATACCGGACGTTACAATTTTCCTGACAAATGTTCCCTCCACTGGCCAGCCGGCCTTCACCAAAGGAACCCTGACTCCGAGGAAATGACAAGCCAGAGCTGGTAAGATTGGTCGAGCTAACGCCAATCTACCCACGCGAGGAGAAAGAGGGAGGGCCTAATGTCCAGGGAAAACAAGCTTGTTTACTAAGTTGTAGTTTTCCGTTCGCCAACAGATTGTTTATTGGGCGGGGAAACGTTTTGTGTCATGTAGAGTTGAAATATGGGTTGCGGCATGGGGCGTCCGGGGTTGCCGTTGGAGAAATTTCCTCAAATCAGCATCTTCTCTTGCCTCGACGTGCAGATACCGGCAGAATCCGAGTTCTAGAGCTTCTTCCCCAGATCAAGAGACTCTGTGAGCCGAACGAGTTATTTCATTGGCCAGTGCCCGATATTTCTGCCGAGTGGATTGCGTGGAGGCGCCGCCACGCACATGAACGAGTCTCGTTGGACGGGATTGCAAGGTAGGAGTTTTTCCTATCGTGGGGAAACGGAATAAGAAATAAATTAAACGAGGAAGGAATGATATGACGAAATGCCGATAAACAATTGTGCGTTTTTTTCTCGGTTACTATTCGAGCCATTATTAATCACTCACCACCAGTGTGCTGCCAAAAAGCGATAAAGGTCAATCTTGACCTGATCTTCGAACCCGAAATTATAGTCCGAGACCCTTTCGGTAGTTTCTGCGACATGTTTGTGTGGTTTGGGACGAGTTCCTGGCCAGAGTCCTAAGCTTTTCTTGCTCTTCTTATTTGCCCCTCCTGTGCCAATTCAATCCAGGACTGTAATTGTTTGATTCAATGTCCGACTAGTACGACACTAACGGAGGAAAGATTTTGACAATATATCAAAAATTGATAAACAAAGATAATAAGATAGTGGAGGCCATCTGATCGACGCAGAGCCGCCTTTGCACACCCCCAAAATGCACAGCAGCCAAGGCCGTTTCCAAGAAGGGTTGTACTCTTCGAGGTTATGAACTCTTGGCGCTGCCCATGCGTCTTGGCAACAGGCCGCTTGCTGTCGTGTTTGGGTGGGTTAATGTGCAATCCTTCAACTAACTTTACTAGATACTTTGGGGACAGAGGTTTTTTGCATTACGTTTATTTGTCTCAGCTGTCAATTATTTTCTTTCTGTACATCTGTAACTAAACGTACGTGCAGCGACAGGAGTACCAGCTTCGGTCCAGATGTGAGACAGCCAACGGTGCAATATATGAACGGCCGCATTTAAACCTGAATCTTATAGTCTCCATATTGGTTTAGTTGAAGTTCATGCTTTAATAAAGTTCCTGTAATTCAAATACAGCTTCGAAAACAAGCATACACACAGTGACCACTTCCATGAATCACTAAGCCTCTAAGATTACCAACTGTGAGGCGCATTATGTCAGAATGTAGTCCAATTTCATAGGTCATTGCCTCACATCTGAATCTTGATGGATTCTGAGCAGCTTCTTCAAAGGAGCTTAGCAATTATCTCATCACGCTGCCCCTCCAGCTCGCGATACATGGCCCATTACACACACTCAGCTCCTGCGCAATTGATAGCAGTCTCCTCATCCACAACCTTACAACATTCATGATCCACACTACAATATTCGATCTCTGCCGTTACATGAAGTTCCTTTTGCCAATTGTGAGACTTGCTCGTTGCCTAAGTGTGATGGGTACATTTGAGCTTGATATCCCTTACCAAGTTAAGCTATACTGTATTAACATACATTGCCTCTGAGAAACGCTGGATAGCTAATAAGCGATTGAGGAGACAGTGAATTCAAGCCCCAAAGTACATGCGGGGGTGACATAAAGCTTTTTTACTGTGCGGCAACGTCTACTTCCTTAATTTTAGATGTTGCGCAGTGCCTTTCTTGACTAAGCAGTTTGCGGCGTTCTGAGACGGACAGCAACAAACCGTTAGTTTCTCCAGTTTTTCATCAAGTTTTCTATCAGTAGATCGTACTGCATCCAAGATGATTTGGGCTTCCTCTTCGATAGGGGAGTTCAGAGCTGGCGGGGTCACGCTTTTCATGATCGACGTGATGCGCTCATTGCAAAACGCCCCCTTGTACAGATACTTGTGCTCTGACACTTCTGCAAACAAAATATTTTAATAGCGAGCAGAGGCTCACCTGAAGAACAACACAATGATGAGCTTGGAATTACTTACCGTCCTTTATTAGCATGATAAAGAGGCTGTATGCGACAGTGGCTGGGTTATCCTAAGAATTGGGACACCGAGGGTGTTAAGTAAGTATGTTTACGGTCGCAAACTTGAGTTTGGACCGCTTGTTGAGGAAAAGCCAACTTCCAACGAGGTAGTTGTTGACTTGGAGGGTCACATTCACTTTGATCAACGAATCCTACCAACCATATGAGATAGTGGAAGACTGTCTTCTTTGCCAGGCACCGAAAGGAAGAAAATAGCTATTGGATGCAGTTCCTGGATAAAAGCATTTATCGTTAGAAAGGTAATCGAATTACTTGTAAATGAGTGCTGGGAGCACATCGCCTAATTCCTAATCAGCAAGCCTCCCCATACATGGTAGAAAAATAAAATTGTAAGAACTTCTCAATCTCACACTTCAAAAAAGCACAGTTCTACGAAGTTTTATTCATACATGCACATATTACGGTGAGGGCGGTTCGATAGAAAAAGAAACCATCAGCCCATTTGGCCGTCCTTCTCTAGTCTGGTTCACACTCTTTTTCCACACTTGTTTACTCAAATGAACAGCTTGCTGCAAATACCTGATCCAGAATACATGCATCTGGAACATATTTGCGGAATGTTGAAGACATACGCTCATGAATCACGAAGATCCACGGTCCAGGGGTAAATCCAAGCTTATTAAGTCAAGTTACCCACTTCTGGGCCACCCCTGCATCTGGGCCACCCGAAAATGAGGCTATCGCAACACAACCACCCTTTTCAATTAACTATCGACTAGGCATAGTTACCACTACAATACAGCTTTCAGCCTCACTAGGGTAATCGGATACGCTGGATCCATCTGTATCAACCTCAACTTCACCAGCCTCAATCTGGGACTGCCGTATGTTGCTGATAGTGGCGAACTTGGTATTAGGGTCAACTTTGACAGCCTTGTTCTTCCTTTTCGTACTGTTGTTAACTTGGGCCTGGAGGAGCTGGATTTCGTGCTGGGCAGTAGCTAATTGAAAGGACTGCTCTTGGAAGCCTTTTTTGACCTTTCTGAATAGCTGGCGTTGCGTG
>LFIW01001973.1:0-28588 GCA_001625285.1 Colletotrichum incanum
AATCTAGGAATACTAACCGTATACACCTTCTACGGTATACCCTAAATTATCTATCTTAGACACTACTAGAACTACTATTAAAATTTTACTATAGTACTAAAGGTAGCTATAGTAAGTAGCTAATTGTTACGGTTAGATATCTAACAGTGGTGGTGTTTACTAATAGACAGCTAAGGTCGATACTTAAATAACAGTAGCTAGGTCTTATTAGCTTATTAATAATCTTACTGGTCTGTTAGGCATATGGTGATCAGTCGTATACTTGGTAGGCGTAGGTAGCTCGTATAGCTTTATAATAGAAGGATAATCTAAGAGTTACTTATAATAGAGTGAATTACGAAGTTAATTACTAAAGAGCTATAGAAGTCTGTCCTTAAGTGCGTCTAAGTCTATCCTATATACAGGTTTAGTATCTGATGCTATTGTCCTGATCCTACCAGCCTATTAGTAGTAATTACTTACTTGGTTCTGTTAATCGATCACCTGTATCTACTGATCGATTAGTAGGTCTACTGATCGGTTAGTAGGTCCTATAGAGTAATTACCTTATCTTATCTACATATGACCTGTACTATAGTTCTTCCTGTTCTGGGGAGTCATCCGTCCGTTCTTATGTCTTATCTATATAAATGTTATACCGCCTGCGTCCTGCCTTGTCCGGGTGGGGCGTTACTGTTAGTAACTTATTAGGTCGTAACATTAGGTCTTCCCTCTAAAGGTCTTATCCTTAAGACTTACATAAGTAGGTCGTTTCCTAGGTCGGGGAATTATTAAGTTCTCTTTCTTTGTTATGCTAACAAAATGTTAGAGTCTCTTAATTAGTAGCTAGCGATTTCGACCCTTTGTTATAAACGTTGTGCCTTAAGGATCGCCTAATTTGGCTTTAAAGTTATGCCGTGCTCTTACTGTTGTTCCTAAGGGGTTCGTTATAAGATAATAGCGGGGATAAATGTTTGTGGCGAGTGTACTTGTTTGGGTCGTCCTTGTGATGTAACTTAGGATGCGATCTGTTCTCGTGAGTTGTTTTTTTTTTTTTTTGCTGTAGGTTCTTTGTTGTTACTAATTGTGTTTTTAGTCGACCGTTTGTTAGATAAAGCGAGTCGTCTGGATCGTAAAGAGATGTCTGAAGAGGCGGTTCTTTGTTAAAGAGCGGCTGTGCTAAGGAAAGCTTAGGCTGAAATAGATACGTTGCTTGTGAAGCTGGATTGTATCCGGAAGGCGAAAAGAATGGTGTTTTAAAAAGGTAACGCTATGTTATTCTTTGTTGACGGTAGGGATTTAGAGGTGTCGGTGGTTTATGAAGTTTAGTCGATAGGGGGCTTTAGTGCGGTTAACCTGTCTTTCCTTGCTTCTCTTAATCCTAGTGATCTGTCCTGGCAGTCGTTTGGCGAATTACCCGCTAAGGGTTTTGCGGTTAAGGGTTCTAGGACCCGTAATAGTCCTAGAGGAGTTATTAGGAATGCTGGAGGTTCTTAACTGGTTCTTACGAGTTGTCCTTATGTCTGTATCCTTTCTATTTAATAAGGTACTGTGTTTCTCTGTTTTCTTCTTGTTTATTGATAATTCGTTTAACTTTATACTCTGGTTCGTTTGGTTCTATAATAATGTAGTCGTTAGTGTTTAATCCTTACGGTGCTGGTTTAAGCAGAGCGATATAAAAGACTGGATAGATTTTTATTATGTCTAGTAAGTTAAGTTTAAAGTTAACGTCTAAGACTTTCTGAATGATTTTAAAGGGTCTAAGTTTTTTATAATCTAATTTATTACTCGGCCGTTTTGTTTTAATGTTACGTTATAAAAGATACGCGCTATCTCCCTCTTTAAAGGTTAGTCCCTTAACCCTTAATGTATTAGTATATTTTTTTATTTGTGCTCTAATAAATTTAAGGTCTTTAGCGACATTTTCTTAGATTTCTTATAATTTGTTATAATCTGCTACAGCCTTTAGTGCTTATGGTCCTTGTTAAGGTTCTCTGTATGCCGTAGGCTTGAATCCGTAATTTAGGTAGAATAGGGAGTTTAGTGTGCTTTCTCCTATAGCACTGTTATAGGCGAATTAGGCTATTAGTAGTAGTGGTACCTAATTGTCTTGGTCGTAGTTAATATAGTATTATAGATACTGTTTAAGTATCTGATTGATTCGTTTGGTTTGTCTGTCGGTTTGTAGGTAAAAAGCGGTCGATAGCTTATGATTAGCTCCTAGTTACGAAATTAGGGATTTCTAAAACTTAGATATAAACAGTTTGTCTCTATTAGACACGATTTCCTTAGGTAATCTGTGGTTACTGACGATGTATTTTAAAAACGTGTACGCTAGGTCTTTTACTGTGCTTAACTCTAAGTACGGGATAAAGTATGCGTATTTTGTAAGTCGGTTGACGATAACTAATATGCTGTTATAGTAGGTTTTCGTGAGTGGTTCTTTTGACTTAGGGAGTTTGACGATAAAGTCTAAAGAGATTGAGTGCTATGCTTCTGGTGGCGCTGGTAGTGGTTGTAATTGTCTGTATGGCTTGTGCGGACTGTTCTTGCTCTTCTGGCATATTTTGTAATCCTTAATTGCTAAAGCTACTTCTTGTTGTGTAACCTTCTGATCGTAATGTTGTCTGATTCGCTTGAAGGTTTTTGTTACATCTTAGTGTCTATATGCCCTAACACCGTGAATTTCTCTGATTTATTTAGGTGTTATTCTGCTAGTCGGGCTGGTATTAACGCGTCTGCTAATTATTAAGAGTTTCTATGCTAGTATAAGGTTACCTTTGTCGTTTTGCTTTAAGATAATAAGTGTTTCTTTTGGTACTAGGACCTTATGGTCTGGTCTTTGGCTTAAGGCATTAGCTCTGCCGTTTTCTGTTCTTTTAATATAGATAATTCAGAAGTTAAATTTAAAGAGGAATTTAGACTATTAGATCTGTCTTTTGTTTAGGACTTTTAATATCGTGAAGTAGGCTAGGTTTTTATGATCTATGTAAACCTTAACTTCGTGCTTAGTGCTGGATAGTTAAGGTTTTTATTTTTTGAATGCTTTAATAATTGCTATAAGTTCCTTGTCGTGGATCTAGTAATTAAGTTCGGGTCCGCTAAGTTTTTGTGAGAAGAATGCATAAGGGTGTAGTTTTCCTTTTTTGTCGCGTTGTCTAAGTTGTTTACCGATAGCGTAGTTTAAAGCGTCGGTTTCTAATTTAAAGGGTTTTCTTAGATCTAGAATAACTAAAACTGGTTCTAAGAGGACTTATTGCTTGATGTCCTTAAAGGCTTTTTCTTGTTTGCTAGTCTATTTGAAAGGGGTGTCTTTTTGTGTGAGCTTGATGAGAGGGTTGATTTTGCCGGAATATCCTTTGAGGAATCGTCGATAAAAGTTAACGAATCTAAGGAACGATTAAATGTCTTTAACGTTCTAGGGTCGGGGCCAGTCCTTTACTGCCGCGATTTTCTTATTTTCTATCCTGATTTTACTAGGCGTAATAGTGAATCCTAGGAAGTTGACTTATTGACTGTGGAATACACTTTTCTCGGGTTTAACTAAGAGTTTAGCTTTTTATAGCTTCTGGAGTACTTAGTAAACGTGCTCCTTATGTTCCTTAAGGTTGCGAGAGTAGATCAGAATATCGTCTAGGTAAACGACAACGAATATATCTAAGAATTCTTGTAGTACGTGGTTGATTATAGTTTAAAAGGTTGCTAGGGCGTTAGTAAGTCTAAAAGGCATGACGAGGTACTTGAAGTTACCTTTTCTGGTGTAGAAAGCAGTTTTCTATTCTTTGCCTTCTTTTATCCTGATTAGGTTATAGGCGCCTTTAAGATCTAGGGCCGTAAACTATTTTGCGTTGTAAAGTTAATCTTAAAGTTCTGAGATTAGGGGTAAGGGGTAGCAGTTCTTAATAGTGATATTGTTAAGTTATCGGTAGTTAACGTAGAGTCGTAGTTTACTATTCTTTTTTAGTATAAATAAGATTAGGTATCCTGCTAGGGATGTAGATAGTCGGATGTAACCTTTTTAAAGGTTCTTAGCGAGGTACTTATTAAGTGCTTCTTGCTCTGTTTTGTTTAGTCTATATATCTTATAGAACTTTAGGTGTTTGCCTTCTTTAAGCGGTATCTTGTGGTCGTACGAGCTATGCTCTAGTAAGCCTGTTTCTAATTCTTTGGTAAACAGCTTCTGATACCTGCGGTATTCTTCTGGGATTAGGGAGAGTCGCTCTTCTTCTTGCTGATCGTTAATAAAGGACTTAAATCGCTTATCTTTTATAGGTTTGACCTTTCTGATATAAGCGACGTACCTTAGTCGCTTGGATTTACTTAGGGGTTGCGGCGTGTAACGCTTCCTTATAGCTAAATCGTTTTCTTATTAGAGTTAGCCTGTTCTTTAATTTATTATTAGGTTATGTTCTTATAACTATAGGATTCTTAGGATGATATCGTTGTCTCCTATTTCTGTTATGTTAAAGATAAGTTGTTCTTAACGGTTATAGGTAACTATAGGGAGTTACGCTGTCTCTGATTTAATAGTGCCTCTACTGTACTTAACTTTTTCTCCTTTAACGGTTTATAGTTAGTATGTTTGTTTCTTTTTTTTCTATAGTATTCTTTGTTTGTTTACTTATCGTGGTGACATAAAGTTTCCTTATGCTCTGGAATTAACTATCGCGATTACAGGCTGATTGTTAATCCTTACTTTAATTAGTAGGTGCTTATTGTTGCTTATGTCTGTTAAGCAGAGGAACTTTTCCTCTCTTGCCTTCTGTAACACCTCTATAGTTAGCGTTTGTCGTTTTTTGACTGTTTGCGACTTACGACCTTGAGTCTTAGAGGGCTGGGCCTGTCCTTAACCTTTCCTTGCTTCTTAAGTTCCTGCTTTCTGTACCTCTAAGCTTCTGCCTTAGGTACGTAGTGTAATCTGTATTTATCTGTTTAGTAATCCTCTTAGTAAGTGATTGTTTTGTTAAGGCACTTTATAGGGTACGCTGGGCTAGGCGTGAACGTCGTAACGTTCTGCTTGTCTAGGCTTCTGAATTCTTATAGTGCTAACTGGCTGTCTAGGTAGACTTCTGGGATGGCGTCGGTGCTATATCTTCTTGGAAAGAACTGGTGTTTGTACTTCTGTGCTATGTGGTCGATGCAGTAGTCTTAAATGCATTCTGCCTAGAATATCGTTCGGTGTAGACGATATTTAGGGTTTAGAATCGCGTGGTCTCTAAGTCGTAGAGGAGTGGTAGACTGTATGGCGGCTTGATGTGTGCGTAGTCTGTATAGTTCGATCTATTAATTATCTTGATTAGGGTAGACAGTCTTCCTTATAATTCTTTAAGGGATGTTGTCTTCTTCTTTATCTTTGCTAGAGGTGTCGTTAATGCTTAGGGTCCTCTGAAGCGTCCTTTGGGGTTCTGTGATAAAATTTGAGCTGGTGGCCTCTAAGGCATAGGATAAAGTGTTATAGTACTGGTAGTTGTCGGCTGTTTGCTGTAGCTGCCTTTGGTACTGTGGTGGAATCTTAATAGTAGTTCTGGTGGTGTCTGAGATAGATGATTTAGGGTATACCGTAGAAGGGGTATGTGCTTGGTATTCCTGGATTTGTAGTATCGCATTAAGTTGTTCTTGGGCCTTTCTGGCTATCTTTTGGTTAGGGGTCCTTCTGCCTACTGCTAGGGTCTTGACCGCTTGTCCTTGTTTTTTTCCTAACTCCTTTTAGAGCTCTTCCTTAAGTTTTCTTAACTTTTGGAGGTCGTTCCGAGCGTTTAGGCGTTATCTGATGCGTTGGATTACTACGTAAAGGGTTCGGCTTAACTTAGGCTTCTCTGGTAATCGTTGGATCCTGAGGATACACGCGTTCTGTAAGTTATAGATGTATTGCAGGTTGTGTTTATTTACGTTAATAGGTCTGTAGGCTTTTTAGTTCTAGCTTAAGGTCGTGAGTTAGTTTATGGCGTGAACTGGGTTCCTGGAGTATAGGGGGTCGTAAGGGGTGTCGTTCGCCTGGATTTTCCCTTAATCTACAAGTTTCCGTGTTTCTTACGTTAACTTGCGACGTTGTTCTGGGGTGAGTCGCTGGGGTCTCTGGGTTCTTGACTCTTTGATCTTGATTGAATTATATGCGTCCCTAAGGTCTGGGGTCGTAATCTGTTTGTAGCCTGTAGCGAGGGTCTTTTTAGGTGGTTCTTTGGGGTATTAGCCTGCTTGTTCTTTGCTGTCTCGGTGCGTAGTATAGTTGTTATCGTAACAGGCGGTCTAAGTGAGTTGTGCGTGTGGGGTCTTCTGTGTTATGCTGAGGTTTTTGGCTTTCTTAGGTACTTGACGGAACACCTCCCTTTTAGGGCTTCTGTACTTGTTGGTATAGTGTCCTATCTTGTCGTAGTTATAGCACTTGACGTTCTTAGTGTCCTGCTTCTGGGAGCGTTCCTTCTGAGTGGCACTTAGGTCTATAGGTCCGCTGTAGTGACCGTAGGCGGTGCTCTGGTTTTTGTACTTTAGGGGCCTTCCTGCCCTAAGGTTATTGTGGTTGTCCTTGTTATAGACCAGTTGTTTTCTGTTCTTTGGGCCTTGGTTATATTGTTTCCTAGTGTTAGCTTAGGGTCGTCGGTTTTCGCCCTTTTCTCTTCTCCGTTCGTACAGACGGGTGTTAATACGAATTGCGAGTTCTACGTATGTAAGGAACTCCTTAGGTGGCTTGATGATCCTAACGAGCTCGTCCTTGACATCTTCCTTAAGTCCTTGGTAGAACATGAAGATTTTGGATTCGTTGGTGATATTTAGCCTGGCTGAGAGGCGTTGAAATTCGGCGGCGTAGTATGAGGCAGATTTGACTTGTTGTAGGCTAGTAAGGTCTCTTTTGGCTTGTCGTTTCTTATCTGTATCCTGGAACAAGGATAGGAGGGCCTTTTTAAAGCCGTGGTAACTAATAAAGATTTCTTGAGTCTTATACTTTAGTTGGTCCTAGTCGTTAGTTATGAAGTCTATGAGGTGTGGCTTGAACCAGGTAAGCGCTTTGCTTTTGAGGAATGAGGCTGTATGGATGACCTTCTCGGTGTTATTACGGAAGCTGATGTTGTGAAAGCGGTGGTAAGCCCGGATTTGAGTAAGGAATCCTTTAAGGTGTCCTGGAGTTCTATTAAAAGTTTGTGGGTTGTTGAGCTTGAGTTTGTTGCGTGCTTCTATGGGGGTGTTGATGATGTTAGCCGCAGCTTGAAGGGTATTGACCTCGGTCTGGAGTTCCTGGAGCTTTGCTAGATTGGGGTTCTCTTGAATCGTGGTCTGGAGCTTGTTGAGCTGGGCGGTATTGTGGTTGAGGAGTTCTGTGAGTCTTTTGTTACGCGTATTGTTCTTGCGGGTAATCTTGCGGAGTGTCTTGTATTCCTCTCTATTAAGGAACACTTCTCCTTCCTTATTATATTTGATATTGGGTATGTCTACGTTATCTCCTGCGAGTATATCGGTAAGTTCTTCTGCTAAGTTGGCGGGTTGTTTCCCCTTGGGGCTGCTGGAGGAGGTGGGCGGTGTGTTCTTGGAGGTAGATATGTTTACTGTTTGGTGAGTATTAAGGTTAACTTACTAAACAGGAGTAATTAAAGTGTTACGGTTAGATATCCGATAGTGGTGGTGTCTGCTAATAGACAGCTGAGGTCGATACTTAAATAATAGTAGCTAGGTCTTGTTGGCTTGTTGATAATCTTGCTGGTCTGTTGGGCACACGGTGATCAGTCGTATACTCGGTAGGCGTGGGTAGCTCGTATAGCTTTATAACAGAAGGATAATCTAAGAGTTACTTATAGTAGAGTGATTCACGAAGTTAATTGCTGAAGAGCTATAGAAGTCTGTCCTTAAGTGCGTCTAAGTCTATCCTATATACAGGTTCGGTATCTGATGCTATTGTCCTGATCCTACTAGCCTATTGGTAGTGATTACTTACTTGGTTCCGTTGATCGATTACCTGTATCTACTGATCGATCAGTGGGTCTACTGATCGGTTAGTGGGTCCTGTAGAGTGATCACCTTATCTTATTTGCACGTGACCTGTACTATAGTTCTTCTTGTTCTGGGGAGTTATCCGTCCGTTCTTGTGTCTTGTCTATACAAATGTTATGCCGCCCGCGTCCTGCCTTGTCCGGGTGGGGCGTTACTGTTGGTAACTTGTTGGGTCGTAACACTAATAACTACTAGTACTACGACACTTTATCTTACGCCTTAGAGGCCACTAGCTTAGATACTATTATAGAACCCTAGAGGACGCTTTAGAGGACCCTAAGTATTAACGACACCTTTAGTAAAGATAAAAAAGAAGACAATATCCCTTAAAGAATTATAAGAAAGACTGTCTACCCTAATTAAGATAATTAATAGATTAAACTATACAGACTACGTATACATTAAGCCGCTATACAGTCTATTACTCCTTTACGACTTAGAGACCATACGATTTTAAACCCTAAACATCGTCTATACTAAATAATATTTTAGGCAGAATATATTTAAGACTACTGTATTAACTATATAGTATAAAAGTATAAACACTAGTTCTTTCTAAGAAGATATAGTACTGAAGTTATCCCGGAAGTCTACTTAGATAGCTAGTTAGTACTATAGGAATTTAAAAGCCTAGATAAACAGAACGTTATAACGTTTACACCTAGCCTAACGTACCCTATAAAGTGCCTTAATAAGACAATTACTTACTAAGAGGATTACTAAATAGATAAATATAGATTATACTACGTACCTAAAGCAGAGGCCTAGAGGTATAGGAAACAGGAACTTAAGAAGCAAGGAAAGGTTAAGGACAGACCTAGCCCTCTAAGACTTAAGATTGTAAGTCGTAAATAGTTAAAAAACGATAAACGCTAACTATAGAGGTGTTATAAGAGGCAAGAGAGGAAAAGTTCCTCTGCTTAACAGATATAAGTAATAATAAGCACCTACTAATTAAAGTAAGGATTAATAATTAGCCTGTAATCGCGATAGTTAATTCCGGAGTATAAGGAAACTTTATATTACTATAATAGGTAAACAGATAAAGAATACTATAGAGAAAGAAGAAACAAATATACTAACTATAAACCGTTAAAGGAGAAAAGGTTAAGTACGGTAGAGGCACTATTAAATTAGAGACAGCGTAACTCCCTATAGTTACCTATAACCGTTAAGAACAACTTATCTTTAATATAATAGAAATAAGAGATAACGATATTATCCTAGGAATCCTATAGTTATAAAAGCATAACCTAATAATAAATTAAAGAATAAGCTAACTCTAATAGGAAGACGATTTAGCTATAAGGAAGCGTTACACGCTATAACCCCTAAGTAAATCTAAGCGACTAAGATACGTTACCTATATTAGAAAGGTCGAACCTATAAAAGATAAGCGATTTAAGTCCTTTATTAACGATTAGTAGGAAGAAGAACGACTCTCCTTAATCCTAAAAGAATACCGTAGGTATTAGAAGCTGTTTACTAAAGAATTAGAAACAGGCTTACTAGAGTATAGCTCGTACGACCATAAGATACCGCTTAAAGAAGGCGAACACCTAAAGTTCTATAAGATATATAGGCTAAATAAGACAGAACGGGAGGCACTTAATAAGTACCTTACTAAGAACCTTTAAAAAGGTTATATCTAACTATCTATATCCCTAGTAGGATACCTAATCTTATTTATACTAAAGAAGAATAGTAAACTATAACTCTACGTTAACTACTAATAACTTAATAATATTACTATTAAGAACTGCTACCTTTTACCCCTAATTTTAGAACTCTAAGATTAACTTTACGACGTAAAATAGTTTACGGCCTTAGATCTTAAAGGCGCCTATAACCTAATTAGAATAAAAGAAGGTAAAGAATAAAAAACTACTTTCTATACTAGAAAAGGTAACTTTAAGTACCTTGTTATGCCTTTTAGACTTACTAACGCCTTAGTAACCTTTTAAACTATAATTAACTACGTACTATAAGAATTCTTAGATGTATTTATTGTCGTTTACCTAGACGATATTTTAATCTACTCTTATAACCTTAAAGAATATAAAAAGCACGTTTACTAAGTACTTTAGAAGCTATAGGAAGCTAAGCTTTTAGTTAAACCTAAGAAAAGTATATTTTATAGTTAATAAGTCGACTTCTTAGGATTTACTATTACGCCTAGTAAAATTAGGATAAAAAATAGGAAAATCGCGGCAGTAAAGGACTAGCCCTAACCCTAGAACGTTAAGGACATTTAATTATTCCTTAGATTCGTTAACTTTTATTAACGATTCCTTAAAGGATATTCTGGTAAAATTAACCCCCTTATTAAGCTTACATAAAAAAACACTCCTTTTAAATAGACTAACGAATAAGAAAAAGCCTTTAAGGACATTAAGTAATAAGTCCTCTTAGAACTAGTTTTAGTTATTTTAGACCTAAGAAAACCCTTTAAATTAGAAACCGACGCTTTAGACTACGCTATCGGTAAATAACTTAGATAACGTGACAAAGAAGGAAAGCTACACCCTTATACATTCTTTTTATAAAAACTTAGTAGACCTATACTTAATTACTAGATCTATAATAAGGAACTTATAGTAATTATTAAAGCATTTAAAGAATAGAAACCTTAACTATCCGGTACTAAGCACGAAGTTAAGGTTTATATAGATTATAAGAACCTAGCTTACTTTATTATATTAAAAGTCCTAAACAAAAGACAGATCTAACAGTCTAAATTCCTTTCTGAATTTAACTTCTAAATTATTTATATTAAAGGAATAAAAAACGGTAGAGCTAATACCTTAAGCCGAAGACCGGACCATAAGGTCCTAGTACTAAAAGAAACACTTATTATCTTAAAATAAGATAACTAAGGTGACCTTATACTAGCATAGAAACTCTTAATAATTAGTAGACGCGTTAATACTAGCTTAACTAACAGAATAACACCTAAATAAATTAGAGAGATTTACGGTGTTAGGGCATATAGACACTAAGGTGTAACAAAAACCTTTAAGCGAATCAGACAACATTACGACTAAGAGGTTACATAACAAGAAGTAGCTTTAGCAATTAAGGATTACAAAATATATAAGAAAAGTAAGAACAGTCCGCATAAGCTATACAGACAGTTATAACCACTACTAACGCTACTAGAAGCCTGGTACTTAATCTCTTTAGACTTTATCGTTAAACTCCCTAAGTTAAGAGAACTACTTATAAAAACCTACTATAACAGCATATTAGTTATTATCGACCGACTTACAAAATACGTATACTTTATCCTGTACTTAGAGTTAAGCATAGCAGAAGACCTAGCGTATACGTTTCTAAAATATATCGTTAGTAACTACGGATTGCCTAAGGAAATCGTGTCCGATAGGGACAAACTGTTTACATCTAAGTTTTAAAAATCCCTGATTTTATAACTAGGAGCTAATTATAAGCTATTAACCGCTTTTTACCTGTAAACCGACGGACAAACCGAACGAATTAATTAGATACTTAAACAGTATCTATAATACTATATTAACTACGACTAAGATAATTAGGTACTACTACTACTAATGGCCTAATTCGCCTATAACAGTACTATAAGAGAAAGCATACTAAACTCCTTATTCTACCTAAATTACGGATTTAAGCCTACGGCATATAAAGAACCTTAATAAGGACCACGAGTACTAAAGGCTGTAGCAGACTATAACAAATTACGAGAAATCTAAGAAAATATTGCTAAAGACCTTAAATTTATTAGAGTATAAATAAAGAAATACGCTAACATATTAAGGGTTAAGGGACTAACCTTTAAAGAGGGAGATAGCGTGTATCTTTTACAACGTAACATTAAAACAAAACGACTAAGTAATAAATTAGATTATAAAAAACTTAGACCTTTTAAAATTATTTAGAAAGTTTTAGACGTTAACTTTAAACTTAACTTACTAGATATAATAAAAATCTACCTAGTCTTTTATATCGCTCTGCTTAAACTAGTACCGTAAGGATTAAATACTAACGACTGTATTATTATAGAATTAAACAAACTAAAGTATAAAGTTAAACGGATTATTAACAAACGAGAAGAAAATAAAAAAACCCGGTATCTTATTAAATAAAAAGGGTATAGACATAAGGATAACTTATAGGAACCAGTTAAGAACCTCTAGCACTTCTAACAGCTGCTTTAGGACTACTACGACTTATAGATACTTTAGGACCAGACGCTTATACTAACGGCCCTAAATCTAAGAACTTATCACTAAGTCCGTATAAGGACCAGTCCACGTTATTAGGAACCTATATAAACTATAACTCCTCTACTATTCCCTGTTTATAAGTATTTAATACTAACTCTAGAGCATTAGACTTATTAACTTCTTATATACTATAACAAAAAGTTTCGGCTTAACGCTTGCGAATAAGTTTCTAAGTTTTCTAAATCCTAGATAAGCGGCCAGCCGTAGTAGCTATTAAAGACTGTAATTAAGCAAGCTCTTTATAAAGCCTTAAAAGCTCCTTACCTGCCGCCTCCTCTTTCTTATCTTACTCCTTTTACTAAGCATTTAACTTTTACACTACGAATAAGGTTAGATAGAAAAAACCGTACCTAATTAAGGGACACTTATAAGTAAAAGCCACTAAAACTCTATTATAAGGCTTCTTAGCCTTAATATAACTTCGGTAGTAAGAAGAACCTTTACTAAAACGATAAGCGGTCTTTGCACAGAAACAACAAGTGTAAGGCATATTAGTAACAACGGAACGAGCTTTAATAAACTCTAGAAGCATAAGGCGCTTACGATCTTTTATCTCTATCTTCTAAGATTTCGCCTTTAATTTTAATTTTTCTATACGACCTAACATAATGTTAGTATTATAAATAAATAAGGAAGTAAGTTTAACGACTCTTTAACCTAGGAGGGACGACCTACTTATAAGGTCTTAAGGGTAAGACCTTTAGAGAGGAGACCTAATATTACGACCTAATAAGCATAATATAACTAGGGTCGCCCTACGGGCGCCTAGCGGTTATAAAACAAGGTTATATACAGGATAGCATAGGAACACGTTAATCCCCCTCTTAGAACGAAAGAACTAAGGAAGGTTACATAAAGATAAAAAGGACCGACGACAGATAAGCGGTCTATAACCTAGGACCGATATACTAAGGATCGGTCCTTATTAAGGACCGACTTCAGGAGATCGGTCCTAATAAGGCAACAATAGGATATAAGGACATTTATTCTAACTAGACTAGATACCTTCTATAGCTCTTTAGTAATTAATTTCGTGATTTACTCTACTATAAGTAACTCTTAGATTATCCTTCTATTATAAAGCTATACAAGCTTCTTACGCCTACTAAGTATACGACTAATCACCGTATGCCTAACAGACCAGTAAGATTACTAACAAGCTAATAAGACCTAGTTACTGTTATTTAAGTATCGACCTTAGCTATCTATTAGCAGACACTACTACTGTCGGATATCTAACCGTAACAGGTTCCTTTTATTAACAGTATAGTTAGTTACTCCTATATATAAGGAGTTCTTAGTAGGTTAGATAGTAACGTTGTTTTTTACTATCTACGTCTTACTTAGGATTACGTCCTTAGTCTAATTAAGGACGATATAAAAGAATAGCCTACTTCTTTTATAACCGTTAAGGTTAATTCTAGTATAAGTAATAATAATAATTACGTCTAATATTACTTTATTTATAGTCTTAAGCGCTTTAGGCTTAATTTTAATACGTAGTAAGTAAAGTTTCTTAGCGTAAGCCTAAATTATAGTAGCATAAGTAAAACAACCTAAGTTAACTAATATATAAGTATAAGAGGTATTATTAATTCTTATATTAATAAAAAAGGGGTTACTATCTATAGTCTTCCTAATAAGTCGTTACTTCTTTCTTACTTCCCTCTCCTAGCTATGCTTTTTACTAGGAGTTATTTTTTTCCTAACTTATTAAAGGTCTAATTAGACTTAGATTTAGTTAATTTTTTAGAGATAGTATCGCTATCTGTTCTTAGTAAAGGTTTTAATTTCTTAACTCTTAATTCCTTAGCCTTTAACCTTTTAACTATTAAAGGTCTTTACTCCTCTATATAATCTCTTCTTATATACCCTTTCTTACTATAACTATAATATTTAACGTCCTTACGTCTTTAGTAGCGTTCTTAGCCCTTACGTTTCTCTAATAATTAGGCCTTTATAACTTTTATAGGTTCTTAGTCTATCTTATCTTCTTTAACTACTAACGGCCTCTTTTTAGTCTAATTAGGTATAAAGGGTCTTTAGTATTAACGTTCCTGTTTAGCTTAGAACTTCTTAATATCTAAGTTAAAGCTAATTGTTAGAAGTATCTAGGTGTACTAGGTGTACTTAGTTAGTTTATTAATTACACTAATTAGAGGCGTCTTTATTACTAGGTTTAAGGCCCTTTTTAGATAACTAATCTTATTACTATCTAGCTAATACCCTCCTCTTACTTTAGCTAATTCCTTTTTAAACTTAGGGAGGAAGTACGTAAAGCTCTTATTATCCTTTTATTATATAGTACGTAGTTAGTCTAAAGCTTAAGCTTTAGCGTTTAGGTCCCTATAGTAGCTCTTTAAATAGCTTAAGAACTAATTAGGGTTATACTAGCCGTTAGCCCCTCCTTATGCGTAATAAGCGCTTACTATAGACTAGGCTATGTTTTTTAGCCGTAAGTAAACGTATATAAATATAGCACCCTAAGAACTAAAAGCCTCTTTATTTACTAATATCTTACCGTTAATCTTAAAGTACTATTATTAAAACTTCTTATAGGTACTATTAAACTTAGGAGGGTTAGGGAGTTAGTGTCTTACTTATGTTATAGGTGGTCTAGTAACCTAATTAGGTTAGGCTACTACTATTTCTATTAAGGGCGACTCTATAGTCGTTAAAGGTATTAGTTACCTTAAGTTAGTAAAGGCTTATTATAGTAGGCGGATTTATTCTTACTAGGCTTCCTAGTTATTTACTTAGGCAGTTTATAGTTCCTATAGTTAGGCGGCTAGCTAGCTAATTACTTATACTAACTCTTACGATCCTGTAGGTAGAGGGGTGTTAGTATTACCCTCTATTACTTCTTAACTCCTTAAACATAATATGTTCTCTAAGGGTCCTTCCTGTCTCTCTCTATGTCTTATAACTATAACGTGGTTCTATTAAGACTAGGCAGGGTACTACTAATTAGTCTTACTTTAATTAGGTTCTTAGGTTTTATAACTATTCTAGTTAACGATCCCTTTTTTAACTAAGCTATAAGGCTTTATTCTTTAGCCCCTATCGGATTACTTCTTTTAGAAAAAGGCCCTAGTGTCCTTAATTACGTAGATCCGGCCGTCCTTACTAAACAAGCCGACCGTTTAGTATAAAGGACCCTAGTGTTTTTATAATCTAAAGATAATATAACGGTCTAAGGCGTGTATATTTATAACAGGCTATAGTAACTACTATAAGTATCCTTAGATAAGGATTAGAAGGGAGAAACAGTATATCTCTACCTTACCGCTAGTCTAATTAGGGCTATACCGTACTAGCTATTAGATCATTAGTATTGTAGGTTCTATAGTAGGCCTGATTAAGGGTGGCTTATAGCCGTAATATCTAGTAAGGCTTTATATAGGCCTAGCCTGTTATAGATATATTAGTATAAACGGCAGTAGGTAAAGTAAGGTTAAAATGTTATAGTATAGGCGTAGTAGTAAAGGCAGATATAAGCTACTAAAACGTAGTAACTACTAAACCTCTTAGCTATAACTTACCTACCTAGTTACCCTTTAGCTTATTAGTAAGGGGTACTACGATCTTAAAGTAGTTATAAATAAACCGCTAGTAAAACCCTATAAAACCTAAGAACGTCTAGATATCTTTAACGCTACTAGGGAGCAGCCAGTAGGCTACTGCTTTAATACGTTCTTCCTTTATAGAAATACCCTTAGTTAAGACTATAAATCCTAGAAAGGTAACCTTTAGCTAATAAAATTTATATTTACTACTATTAATATATAATCCCTACTACTATAAACGCTTAAGGACCTTACGTACGTACTACTTATGCTTTACTAAGTCGTAGCTATAGACCAGGATATTATTTAGATACGTAATATAAATAATATTTATAAGGCCTACTAATACCTTATTAATATATAATTAAAATGTTACTAAGGCGTTAGCTAGGCTAAAGGGTATAACGGTATACTTAAAGTAGCCGTATTTAGTATAAAAAGCCGTTTTCTACTTATTGCTTTTACCAATACGTATTTAGTAGTAAGCGTTCTTAATATTAAGCTTTATAAAGACCTTTACGCTAGATAGTTAATTAAGGATTTCCTTAATTAGTAGTAATAAGGTGTAGTCCTTCCTTATTACCTTATTTAGTACGTAGTAGTTAATATAAAGTCGTAGCTCCCCTTCCTTCTTAGGGATAAATAGTATAGGCGCCCTTACTAGGCTAGTTAACAGGCGAATCTAACCCCTAGCTTCTGCCTTCTATAGGTACTTATAAAGCACCTTAAGCTATCTCTCTAATAAAGCGTAAATAGGACCTTATAGTACCGTTACGCCTTCTTTAAGGCTAATACGGTGCTTATACGCTAAGTATACTAGTAGCTTATTAGCGTTATCTTCTAAGAATAGCTTTTTAAAATCTTTATATTTTTCTTACTATATTAGTAGGGTAGCCGTAATAGGTTACTACTTCTTTACTATAGGGGTAAAGTATACGATATACGTTAATACTAATACTTAGAGACGTTATAGCTCCCTAGTGGTCCTTATTAGTCTGAAATATTACTTAAAGAAAGGGTATCTTTATTATTTCTTTTACTAGTTAATAGTTAGGTTTATATCCTTAAGCTATAGGATTCTAAGGATAAGTATAGGCTCCTTTAGGTCTGTAATAATAAAGTAATATAGCTAATACTAAGTTACCTTTTAGCTATCTGTTACCTTAATATAAAGGTAGTATACTTCTTACGTTAGGATAAGGCGGTTATCTATATCTATAAGGGTAGGTAAGAGAATAATACGTATCTAACTCCTATATCCCTTAAAGAGACTAATACTAACTATATTAGCTTTTAATCCTAAGTTAATAAGCGCCTTTATTAGTATCTAAGAGCTACTAAGTTATCGCTAAAGCGGGATATTAACGTAGCGCCCTTATTATTAAGGCCCTAATTAAGTAGCTATAATAGGGATACTATTAGTATTAGGCGCTAGGTCCTTATAATCTTACTACGTATACCCTTTGTTATTATACCGCCTATAGACCGCGTTAGGGCACTTATTAGTATAGTAGCCAGGTTGCCTATAAGTATAGTACGTACCGTAAGGCCTAGGCGGCCTAAGGCAGTTCTTAGTAATATAGCCTGTTTTATAGTAGTTATAGTACTTCTTACTTATTAACTGCTTCTTAATTTTATCTCTAAGGTAAGGAGCTACTTTATCTATTTTAAAACGTTACTTAAGCGCTACCTTATAGTCTTATTATTTACAGTAGGGGTATTAACTAAGGTTACGTCTATTAAGGTCTTAAGCCTGCTTAATGCGTTATACTAAGGAGACTAGCTTAGTATAAGTATAAGGTAAGATAAGCTATAAGCTAATAGCTTATTATATACTTAGGTATAGCTTAGTTAGTAGGAACGAGATACGCTATTCCTTAGGGAGTACGTAAGAGAGCTCTATCTCTACTACTTTATATTTTACTAAGAACTTATTAACGCTTTAGGCCGTACCTTAGTATAAGTAATTAAGCTATAAGGTAGTAAAGACTATACGGCTTCCTAGGTTAGATATTTAATCTTTTAAGAAGTCCTTGAAAGCATCCTATGTATTAGTAGCTGTAGGCTACGTTAGATTACGACTTTATTCCTTAAGGTATTATATTTAGGCAGATTTTATATAGCCTAAAAAGCAGCTTATTATAAATACTACTGTTGGAACAGCACTATCACATGACCGCACGATACCCAGGAAAAGGGAGAGTGCACAGACTGGATACTTGGCACTCAGGGTGTTTCACCACAAGGAAGATATGAGTGCTCGGTCCGAACTGACTCATGGCGTACGAGCCAGATATATCTGCTCGTACGGAAGGCAAGTTAGTAGTTAGGAAAGACAGTCACAGAAATAATATCTTTGGTTCACCCTACATTTATCCCTGTACGATCGTACTAAGGGATTCTCTTGTGTACAGGAGAGTCCGTTCAACAACTACCTTATTATAGTTATTATATATCTACTTTAACTAAAGGGTAAAATAAGTATAATAATTAAATAAGAAAATCTATAAGTCTTAGTATAATTTCCTATTATAAAAAAGTATTAAAAGTAATAAGGGCTAATATAGGTATAAACTATTGTTACCTTTAGCGCCTAGCTATACCTACTATAGGGTAAGTTCGTTAAAGCTATTACCTAAGGGTAGGTTAATAAATAAGGTAGTACCTATTACGTTTTAGCCGTAGCTACTACTTTATAGCTACTCTAGCTCCTTAAGTTAGCTTTAAATACGTACCTCCTTACGTGTAAGGGCAAGCTTGTCTTTAAGCTGTTACTCCTAGCAAGTTAATATCTTAAGCCTTTTAGAGGCAGTACGGGCGGTAGATAAGATAGCCGGTAAATTAATAGAGGGTGCTAGGGTTTCCTTAAATTAATAGCTGTCTTAGATAGGATCCTTACGGTTAATACTTCCGCGCGCTAAGTAGGCGGTAGGTTCGCGTGTTACGCAACAGGTGTTTACAGGCATGTTACTTAACGGTCTAGTTAAAAGGGTAAAGCGTTTAGACTATTAGGGATTAGTTACACTAGAGTGATATACGAACAAGCTGCGAACTTAAAGGTAGGTATATTATGATAACGAAGCTAAACGCTGCTCCCTCCCTCTCCCTTTGTATCTTCTGCGCCCTTTTTACTCTGCGCACTTTCCTCGCAAGGGCTGCGCCCTCGCTCCGCATACGAGGTGACCCATATTTCCTGCTGAGTCATAACGACTACTGACATGGAATTACCCATGGGTAACCCAAATGGATAGCGGCCAATTCTACCCATGGGTAATTTGGGTCTACCCAAACTACCCATTGGGTCATATGGGTACTACCTTGAGGACCCAAATTACCCGATGGGTACAGTGGGTAATACCTAGGTATCTAAAATCTTCTTTATATAAAATAAAAAAAGATGACTAAGATGTTATTAGGAGCTTAATGAAAGAAAAAAGAGCAAAATAAACTAATGAGAAGATTACTACGAGTGATTACTACAATATATCTGTTGGTAGGCTCGGATCACCGTGGGTGAAGTACGGCACGTGGTATCCATGTGATGTACTTCGGGGTGGCCAATGAGGTTACACGGATTCTCCAGGCAGCCCGAGCAGCTCTGGAGATATCCTCTCAACCACCTAACTCAACCTTCACTTTTAACTTGAATATAACAACCATCAACAACAGTAATTCTCACCACAAGATAGGTGATCGTTGCTATCGCGATACTCAAGTATCTCCCTTTTCGCCCTGTGAATCCAACAATACCATTACCCATACTACCCATTACCCATTACCCATTACCCATAGGTGTTACCCATGGGGGCCAATGGGTATCTAGAGTCTTTTTTTGGGTATACCCAGATTACCCGCCCCAAAAGTCTGGATGCCCATGGGGCGGGTAATTCCATCCCTAATTGAAGGCTTCAAGGAAAGATACGTACTGCCCTAAGGGGCAAGTAACGGTTGCTCAGAGACCATGAGGACATTTGCACAAGAACTTTGGTTGGATCAGTTCAGTACCGACAATGATGAGAAGAACGCAATGTATAGATCCTTGCAAGCGCCTAAATGGACGCTTTTCTAGTGCTGCTCTCATTAGGCGGAGGAGTGGGTGACAAGGATATTAATGGACAACGACCACTAGCAAGGGCTATCCAAAACGATGCTACGTGTGTGGCTTAGGCACTAACCTCTACAGGTCTGGTGAATTTTGCAAGCCATGACCACCGTATCTTGGACTGTCAACTTCAGACACCCTGCTGTTGTGGCAGCACAGATGGGAAAGGTGCCAGGCCCGAGGCCGTGGACTCCACGAAAGAAACGCCTTCATCAATATCGGAAGGACTGAACGCTAATACCTTACCGAGTAGCTTATATTTAAGTATCTTAACTTCAGAGTGAACTAGTAAATAGAAACTTATAAATAAGGTACAGTTAATGTCTTAGATGCGAGACTAAACTGAAGGAGGATGGGTGGATGGGCGAGAAAGAAATATGGGGTGAAAAATGGTGCATAGCGGTGATACCGGACGCATGCGCGTACGCAAAGACGACAATTGTGTTAATGGCTAGAATAATCAATTTTAGCGATTTTTGGGAAGCTTTCAAATACACTAAGTCCCGCCATTGGAAAGTATTCTGCGCAAGGTTAAGTGTCATTGACTATGACCCCTTGTCATAGTCACTGACACCTGAGAGCAGTCGACAAGAGAAACCAGAAAGTGAAGCTTGTTTCACTGGATGTTAAAACCCAAGACCCAGGTATTCCTGCTCTCTTGGTACCGCTCTCCTAAGCCAGCGTGGGTAATTTGCCTTGGACTTAGTGACATAGCTCCTATTCATAGATGGCAGCGCCGCTTTGGATACGTTTCCCATGTTAACGGGCTGACATCCACTCACTTGTGGTTTTAGTTCCAAGTACCTATTACGTACGTATCCAGTTCTCTCATTTCTTCTAAGGCTGCTTAAGAAGATAAGCAGTACATGCCGTGCACAACAAGCCACAACCAAAATTTTACGACAATTGCTTTCTCAACTTTTCGGGTACTCTTAAAAGCCTCCCTAAGTAGCAGCTACTTGCTTTTAGGAGTCCCCTTCGTCCTTTCCGAGGGCTTTCAGAACCGGCTCATGAGATTCCACTAAACAATAGCCGCTAAGGCTAAAGCAATCGTAGCAAACGCCGAAATCGCCATCGTTGCAGACCAGAAATGGAGGATAACCACTGTCTCTCGAAACACATAATTTACAAGTATCGCAGTATCGATCTAATGTCTCAAAAGATCTGTTTTCATCCACTAGAATTAGTTGATTATCTACGAGTGACATTCTATGTCCCTGGCTTTCGACTAGATTTTGTGAAATCTTAGCATATCCTTAGAGACTGTGTGGGCTTCAGGGGCAAAAGGACGTAAACTTGGGAGGTGATTGTATGCAATCGTTGGTACTTGTAGTTTTGGTAAAGCCGCCAGGCGAACTGAACGGATTGAGTAAGCGAGTGCAAGAACAGCAAGAGAGTTAGCAAAGTTACAAGTTATAGATTCATCAGCATAGACACAGTTACCAACCGAATCTTGTTACTGTTCGTGCATCAAAGAGTTTTCTGAGTCTCCTCTGCGCCGACCATCAAAAGTGATGCAACCCAATTTTTAGGCAGATCAGCTAGACTTAATTGAAAGCGGCATCAGAGTAAGATGTGACTGGGACTATTTTAATACTCGAAACCGTCATTAACCGTAACTTAACGCGAAATACTTTCTAGAACATCCATGTAAAATTGAGTTTAGAGCGTCATCCTTCCGTCGTCTCATGCTGGTCAGTAACAGTGCACAAGGCTAAATATGGTAACTTACTTTTGCCAAGGCTTTTTTTAAACTTCTGTCAAGTTCAAATGACAAGCTCTAGTAACATGTGGTCAATGGCAAATATTATCGAATGACGTCTATTAAACTGTTAGGAATGCTGGTAATAGCTTAGTGGAAAGCGATCGTCGAAATTGAAGATTCTCATTGGAGGAAAATGCAAAGCTAAAAAAAGTTTAAACTTTGCTACATACTCCGTTTACCCCGTCGCCATTCCGATGCTAAAGCATGTCGATCAATGTTGCAAGGTTTCCGCTTGCGGTCATATTCTAGTCTTTGATAGTCATCTTGTATTTATGCCCTTTGCCGTTTTCGGACCATATTTACGGAATTACTACCGTATCAAGGCTCGCACTCCTTGACGACTGAGTCAAACAGCTAGTGTCCCTTCTGTTAACGCATCATCACAATCTCTGAGAAACCGGAGGCGGGATAAGTCCCGACAAAACTGTTATGTAAATCTTGCAGTCAAGAGGTGGTAAGTTGTAGTGTTAATGACGCGGGTTTTATCAAACGAAGAACACCTGACGCCCTTCCTTGGCGCGACAAAAACTATTTTCCATACAGCTGGCTCGTCATTTATGACGGCTTTTCATTATTTGTTTGCCTTATAGTTCAGGAGCGGCTCTACCAGACAAAGTCCAGGACGCTCGTAGTGTGATTGGTGGCCTCCAAACTATCTTTTGACCCATCACATCCCAATCTTAGTTGATCGTTTTTCAATTTAAGCTTTAGCTACCTTTCCTAGCGGCGTGTCTTCCGATACAAGCTGTACATGCAACACCAGCGTGCGGCAGCTACTGCTAATAGCCCAGCAGATGATTAGACATACAAGGACACTCTGAGGCAGGTTGACTAGTCTAAAGTGTCCTCGGTTCTTATAAGCCATTCGAAAGCTTTATTGCGACATTCTCTTGCACACTAGGCAGCTCTAGGCTACACTGGACTGTGTTTGGAAACGGCATATTTTATTAGCTTGGGTAACCTCCTTGGCACCTTGTGAAAGGGTGTTTTTGGATCCGCAGCTGCTTCTTCCCCATCGGTGACATGCTCGAGCAATTTCATTTGAGTGGTACATTTCCTTATGCCAATAAATAGCAGTAGCATCCCCAGCTAGCATTTCCTTCGTCTTCTGGAATCCCTGTCTTGACGGAAACTGACCAGATCAAGTCGAAAATTTTGATTGAAAGCCCATCACTCATCAGTCCGCCTGTTATCTCCGACAAACCAATTTGGCATTTCGAATAGTATGTACATTCCGTTTGCGGCTTTAATAGCCACAGACTAAACAACATACTTGCTCATAATCGTCCTCCACATTACTAGTCAGAAAAGCCAGCTTCCGCCTCTAGGCTTCTATGGTACACACGATAATGAAGCTTGCCACAACACTTCCCTTCGTTGCTCTCGCGAGCGCCGCTACCGCCAATTTCGAGAAGCCCGACAGCCCTCTTACTGTTAACATCGAAGCTGTTGGTAACTCTGGCATTAAAGCTAGTCTTTCAAACACAGGTACTACTAAGTTGAAGGTTTTGAAGACCGGTTCCATTCTCGACAAGCTGGCAGTTGAGAAGGCCGAGGTATTTGCTGGTTGTGAGTGTCTCTGGATGGTTGTTTCCATATTTTGAGCAGTCACTTAATACTACAATCTCGCAGCCGAAAAACCGACTTTCGAAGGCATTCGCCTTCGCCTCCAAACCAGCAATCTCCCAGAAGAGGCCTTCGAAACTATTGATGCTGGTCAGACGATCGAGACCACATGGGATATCGCCCAGGTCCACGACCTCAGTGCGGGCGGCAAGGTTCAGATCGTTGCTAAAGGCTTTTTATCCTATGCAGAGGTCAACAGTACAGAGATCACTGGTGCCGTTGGCTTCAGCTCTAACCTTTTGAGCATTGAAGTTAATGGCGACTCCGCTGCGAAAGTCCGTCACGAATTCCACAATCTCGTCAAGCGCACAGATATCCAGAAGGACTGCGCCGGTACTCAGCGTGCCGAGAGTATCAAAGCTCTTAAAAGCTGCAATAACCTTGCTGCAACAGCATCGTCTTCTGCTGCGTCTGGTCCTGCAGAACGAATGGAAGAGTACTTTAAGTCCTCTACAAATATCACTCGTGACACTGTAGCGAGTGTCTTTGCCAAAGTTGCTAGCGAGTGCGATTCCACCACATCTGGTGTCTCCGATCATTACTGCACCGATAAAATCTCAGCCTGCTCCCAGGGTGTGATCGCCTACACTGTTCCCAGCCAGTCCTACATAGTCAACTGTCCGGACTTTTTCACCATACCGACTTTATCCAGAACTTGCCACGCTCAAGATCAAGCTACGACGACAAGTGAGTTGTCATACACTACCGTTTATGCTTGAATTAACGGGTTATAATTGCCATTCCGAAGTTCACGAAGTCACTCACTTGCTCCAAATCATGGGCACCACTGATCAGTCCGCTTGTTACGGATACCCTTGCGTCCGAAGCTTAACCGCTGGCCAGAACTTATACCATGCTGATACTTACGCGTTGTTTGCAAACGGTTGGTTCTGAATCCATTACGATCCCATTATCGACGTACTAAAATCTATGTAGCTGTCTTCGCCTGCTAGTATCTCTAGCTTATGTCTGTCCTGGCCGAGGCTAGCTAGAAGAAAGGTATCATCATCATTCCTATCTTCATTAGAATCGCCTTGAAGAGTGAGACAAGAACATGCGTTGAACCTGGCTAGACACAGAGATTCTATGCCCAATAAAGCAAACGAAGTAAGTAGACAGGCACCCTACAAATTTACAAATTTCGGGCCACTAGTGAACTTGGCTTTTATTCTCGTAATCCGCGGTCTTTGAGTAATTGTGACGCATGCAACATCGTCAGCAATATGATCTTTGGCCAGCAATGTCAGGACCATAACGGGCATACTTTGCTAGGATCGATCGTAATATGTGTGTCTTTGAACTGACCCACTCTGTCTTCGATCATGCACCAACACATATCATTCATCAGTCAAGAGCTGAAACTCTCCAGTAGGTCGAGATAACCAAGGTGAAGAGCTTTTTATGTAGATCTCTGCCGATATTAGTCATGAAGTCTAATTACAACATTGGCATTTGCGCTTCCGTGACAGAGTTTGAAAAGTTATGAAACTACCTTGACGAAAAAATGGGAATCGACCAAGGAGACCAAATCAACAAAGGGTTCAAGTTCCGAAGCCGTATTGAGTTGCCTCCAGGATAGCCAAAGTTCGTCGATGGTCGCTAAAACACAATCCAAATGTCATATTGCACTTTCAAACCCGGCAGCTTCCGGCCTGACGCCTTTAATGTGCAAAATTGACAATAGAGACGTTGTTACAAACTTGCTCCAAAAACCTACAAGTCCGACAAAGATGAGCTTGTCTGCTCCAAGCCAAAGATGAAAGGTATCTTCGGGCTGACTACATAGCCGATGTCTTAGGCCAGTAGTGGGAAGAAAGACCAAATAACTATTAGTACTTGGGGACACTAACTATGCTGTTTGGCTTTCGACCTTCGAGCACATGGCATCCTGTATGACCGCAAAAGGGTAAGTAGTTAGTTCCCTTGTTGAAGTCTACGAGTGACTTAGCAAGTCTAACACATATACTACTTAACATTTCCGGAGCAAAAGCAGATGTGATGTTTTAGATAACCAACAATGTTGTCTAGTAACCAGATAGTGGTTATAGCACTTCAAAAAAAGCTCCCTGACTGGGAATTGAACCCAGGTCCCCTGCGTATGCTACCGACTTATTTCGGTGACAAGCAGATATCCTGACCACTAGACTATCAAGGATTGATGATTGGATGCTGGTATCTCTCCAGCTGAGTGTTTATGGAGTGCAATTGTGAGGACTGGATCATAATTTTCTTGGTGGGTTTTGCGTCGGCTAACTAATATTTTACGGTAATTAATTTCCATAAAGTGCTCCACTAAGGAGTCTCAATCTAAATTGCTTGACTATGTAATCAACCAAGTGCTGAAAAGGAAAAAGCGGACATTGCAAACGTATTTCCCCTCGTCACAAAAATTGGCGTTCTCAGTATCTAGAAGGATACGCCTAGATCCCAGCGGTCCCTGGAGGCTGACGACAATGCGATAAGTTTCTTAAGGGTCTTTGATGATAATGGCGTGTGTTTCTGATTGGACAATGTGCCTCTAAAGAGCCCTTACCCGTCGCTCAACCCATCCCATTTAGCAACTCTTGTTTCATATCACAGACTCCGAATCTTTCAAGTCTATGCGGGGATACTTCACTCTGCATGCACAGCTGTGTAAGCTTTTCCTCCATGTTGCGTGCTTTTTCATTTGTGAGATACTCATGATGAAAGTTCCAAGCGCGCGGAGGCGGCAGTTCATGTTATCAAAGCGTGCGGTCTTCCACCTCGACTTCCAAGAAGTCCAACTACACCGGCCAACCAAATTTGATATGCAACGGCTTGACCTGTCTCTCATCACCCACCATCACCTCCGCCGCCACCACAGCAAAATAAGGTCGCAGGGAGTGGGTACACGAGCTCTCTGTATCCCGTTCGGCAAAGCCCGGTTCGGACCATTTTCAAGACTGCAGGCGGCGACGAGGTCCGGCAGCCAGGGGTGGCGTCACCGCGGTTCACCATGGACTATGGCTGGTCGCGTAGCTGGAGCCAATCAATGATTCTCTGGGTGTCCTAGGAAATCAGCACCCGCACAACATACCTTTTATACTCGTATGCGCAGCAGCGAGAGCGAGAGCGAGTGCCTCTTCCATCGCAACCAACCGCGGTCCACCACGTTCTTTCCCCTCTTCCTCTACTTCCTCCTCTTCTATTCCCCGTCTCCCCCGAATCTGCAGGTGATTAAAAGCCGCCAGTCACGACTTGCTCCAAGGCTGAGGCGTCGAGCAAGTTATCTCGATTGACACGGGTTCTCGACATTTCGGCTCCCAAGACGGTTCTAGGAGCGGCCGCTTCGCTCGTTGAACTCACTTTGCACAATCGAGGCATGATGGGTTTGCCGGGCAGTCCACGAACCTTTTGGCCCTTGATTGGTCCAATGTTCGAAGATACGGCTTATAGGAGGGTGTTTGTTTGATCGACGTTGTGGAACGTACGCAAAACAACGGGCGAGCCACCATCGACGACGCATGGAATTCCAAGTCCCTTGTGCCTCTAAGGCTACGATTACATACATATGTCGTCACATAGGACTACATAGGCGTTGGAGGATCTGCCCGAGAAATTGCTGCTTCTTATGGGTTTTCTATGTGCATAGCAGGAAAGTCAGCCAATACGACAAATCCCTATCTCGAAACATCATATGCTTATGGAACTCCAGTTCCCACATGACAACTATCATGACACATGCTGGTAATCACTATTCTGATTGTGCATCGGGTCGCAACAGTGGGGATGGTTGGAAGCCGCCTTGTCTTGTATGTTTAAAACTTGGCTCGCGGCGAGGTGTCCTTGTCGACAAATGTGCCAGAGTATGTGTTGCTATTTGAATGGGGTTGGGTTTTGGGGATTAGCTTACCTGCAAAAGCTTGTGAAGAACGAGAAGCAAATGTTTGACTCTATACTTCTACCTTATGCCTTGGCCCCTAACTGTCTTTCGGCCTATGGTTGAAAACCTCTTTGTCGTCGTCCTAGCCTACGCTCAAATCTCAAGCACCAATTGTCAGGCCGACAGTATCATTTAAATATTCGGATGAATCCCCTTGCGAGATAGCCAAGAATCAAACCCACACAGGTAGGCCGCAATGCGTTCTTGGGCCACGCGTTCTGGGCCTCAATATCTCGAATCATGGCGGCTGACGGAGGGTGGAGGGTGTCTCTGACGGAACCCCCGGGTGGTCGTACCGTATGGGCGAGAGCCCAACAGCCTAAGGCACGGCCTGCTGGATTTGAGGTTTTCTGTATGTGCGTAGAAGCACATCTAAAGCCATCTGCGCTACAGGGCAAAACGACAATTCCGAACAGTCTATCTAGAAGCATGTGTCCGACCCGGAATCTTTGTACTTGTATGCACCATCATTCTTGGCCTGTCATAAAAGGAAGATCGTGGGCCAGCTGCGATTCCTCGCGCGACGACAAGGGAGAGTGGTGCTTTTCTTAGCGGGCGTCCGTGAAGAGACGGGAGGATCACCATGTCCTTCCACAGGTTCTCTGTCGGAAATGTTTTACAGAAACCTCTCATATGCATACTTCCGAATAGATGCGGCGGAAAACCGGCATTTGAAGTTCATAACGTGGGGGGAGAGGAGAAATACGACAAGGCGCCTTTGCTTTGTGGCGTATTACGTTGTCCTGACCTGCTCGTGACATTTAATTAAGTAGGAAAATTTTTCTTGGGAATTGCTTTGCTATCCAAATATAAATGCTGTATTTTCCCAGGAATTATAGTTTCAACCCATTAATTCCCGTTCACACGCAGTTGCTACGATCAGCATACTACTTACACCCTTTAATCATTTTATATCCCACACTTTTCACTTAACCAGTAGACAAGTCGAACTGATCTCTTGTCAACCAATGTCGAATGTACGTACCCAAGCCATAGCGCAAGGAACATAGAGTTAGCAAACCCTATAATATAGCCCAGGCCAGTAGCAAACTGTACCCGACTTCTGCTAATCGGAGTGTGAGGCCCTTTGCAACGGGACCTTTTGCCGGCAGTCCAGTGAACGCGGTAGAAACTCTGACTGACTTCACCAAGATAAAGCACCCAGAGCGGATTTAGGCCACATTATACAAGAGGTAAGTTCTCTAGTGCAATCACAAACGCTATGGATTGTTACGGTCAGATATCCGACAGTGGTGGTGTCTGCTAATAGACAGCTGAGGTCGATACTCAAATAACAGTAACTGGTTCTTGTTGGCTTGTTAGTAATCTTGCTGGTCTGTTGGGCACACGGTGATCAGTCGTATACTCGGTAGGCGTGGGTAGCTCGTATAGTTTCACAACAGA
>LFIW01001977.1:0-140681 GCA_001625285.1 Colletotrichum incanum
AATAGTATTCTTACTAAGAACCTAGTCTTATTAAAATTATAAATGTTATTATTAAGTATTTTATACTTTATAATTATATTTATATAAGTATAAACTAGCCTTATATAATAATAGGATCCTTAGCTAATGTTACGCTATAGAGCGGGTAAAATAGATAATATATTGATTCTCTTGTAATTTCTCTAAGCTGGCTATTCTCTGAGAAATTATAAGGATAAGCTACGGACTGCTGACTTGACCGGCGGGGAAATCACGGGGAACTCCTGGTAATTTCCCGGCGGATTCCTGGCGAAGCCTGTCCAGCACTCAGCTGGAATTTCCCCGGAATTTACCGGGGATTTCCCGGTCACTTAGCCGGGGGCATTTCTCCGTGGTTTCACCGGAATAACTTCGCGCCATTGCGCAACAATTGCCTACGCATAAGATGTCCTCGTCCCGTAGACTTAACTAAGAAATTATCGTAAGTAAAGTAAGAAAAGCAGTCTAAGTAAAAGCAAAATCTGTTATAGCTCTTAGTAAGTAACTGTTTATTATTATGGTTTAACTAAGAGTCTTTAGACTACCTACTGCGAATTATTAGTAGAAACATTAAAGTAAAACTTTTCTTTGTCCCTTAATGCTATTCTTTATTAATTAATTCCCTATATATTCTCTGTCTGATTTTAATCTTTAATAGTAAATTTACTCCTTATTATTAAAAATAATCTTACTAACCTTCTTAGTCGTAAGCGGCTTACTTACGGCATCCTTTAATTTCTTTTAATCCTCTACGGTAACACTAAGCTCCTTTATCTACTTATCCTTATTCTCTTTACTAAGCTTCTTACGCTCTTAGTTAGTAATTTAGTAGGCAGTAATTAAGCCCTTAGTCTTAATATAGAGGAGTATAGCACTAATATTAGTAGCGGTCTTAAGGTTATTGTTACTTATATATCTCTTTTCTATAAGCTCCTAGCGTTTATTAGACGTATTACAGGAGATTTTACTGTCTTTATCAACGGTTTTCTGTATTTTAGAAACCAGGAGATTAATTCTAAAAACCTCTAGTAGACCCTTAATACTTAAGCGGCTGTAGGTTAGGTTAGTTCTTAGATTCTTTAGAATCTATTAGGCTAATCCCTTAGCTAAGACTAAGTAAATAACGGTAAAATAACCGTTTTAGTACAGCCCGACATAGGGCTTACCGCTTCGGTTAACGATAACTAGGTCGTTAGTAGTAATTCGGCTAGTAAGGTCTTCTATAATAAGCTAAGTAAACTAGTATTTATCCTAGAGAGCGGATTCTTAGTAAGGAAGTATCTGTCGTTTACTAGCAGGCTAAGACTTATAAGCCGTTAAGATTTACCGTTTCTATTAAGCAGTATCTATAAGAATTAACAGAGAAATCTCCCCTTTATTCTTACTGTCTATAATAGCTTTAACCTAGGCGTTAGGGTCGCTCTTTAGAAGAGATTTCTCGGCGGTTTAATTAATAAATACTTTAAGAACTGCAGGCGCATTAGGCGTAAGATTATAAAACTGCTTCGCGATCTTTAAGGCTTACTTATTAAAGAATTTATAGTTATCTAACCGTATAAAAAGTAAGTAAATACTACGAATAGTATTTAGAGCCGAGTTAACCTGCTAGCTGTTAGGGACATCGTCGTTAATTACGACAGGAGTGTTAGGCCTGTTGCCTATGTTTTTACTAATAAGTCGCTAGGGAATCGGCTTCTTAATACTAGTAAAGCGGCTAGAAGGAGTTTAAAGCTAGTTACTAGGCATAATAGGTAATAGAAGCTTATTATCTTTAGAGTTAACGTTAGTAGGATTCTTAGTAATTTCGCTAATTCTATTAGGTAAAGCGGCCGGGCTCTAACGCTAAGAAGATTAAGTCTAACCGTACTAAAAAGGCTTAGTGTTAGCTTTTATAGCAAAGGGCGGCTAAGGATTTATAGCGAAAACCTTACAGGCGTACTAAGAATCCTTAGTAAAAGTAACGGTTTTTCCTAAGTAGAAAATAACGTTATTAAAGAACTTAGACTTAACGTTATTAATGCCTAGGTCGCGCGCTTACTTATAGAATAACTTAATAACAACCGGGTTTTTCTTACGAAACTTTATAAACTAGTTACTATAACCCTTTGTCTTATAAATAAGGCGAGATTTACTGCTGTAAACAGTAACAGCGCGTAAGTATCCCTTAAAAGAAAGTAAAGCTTTATTATAATTCTTAGTAAAATAGATATAGTATAACTTCTTATAAAAGAAGTTATATAAAGCGTTTACGTATATAGTATTTAGTACTAAAATATATCTTATAATAAGAAAGGATAAAGAAAAGATAGAGAATTAACTAGTGCTTAGTAAGTAGATATACGGTCTACGCCTAGTCGTATAAAGGGAAAATAAAGATATTATAAAGAAAATAATATAAATAAAAGAAATATAGGTAATGTTTTACTAATAGGTAAAGGTAAAAGGTAAAGTAAGTAGCCGGAGTAACTAATTATCTAAGGATTTCTATTACCTTCTGCCTAGCCGGATAAAACGTTATATTTACTTATCTAGGTTTATCGTTAGCGTATTTACTATAAGTAACGCGGTTATTTAACACGGTTATCCGGTTTATTTATAGTTTTTTTACCGTAATTTCTAAGCGGTTGTTAGTAACGTCCTTATGTTAGAACAATAGCTTATATCTAGGATCTTTATCGTTATTTAACGGTAATTTCTCTAGGATTTAGCTATAGATACTGCCTTAATAATAGTTCTTTTTCCTTTTAAATTAACTCTCTTTTCTTAATTAATTCCTAGCGGTTTCTTTTAAACTCCTAGATTATTTCTTTTAATTCTATTACGTTTACGTTTATCTAAGTGTTATATATACTTAGATATCCTTTCTATTTAATTAGGTACTAAGTTTACGGTCTTCCCCTGCCTTACTAAGTAATTCTTTTCTCTAGAATCTGTTCTACCTTATAATGCTAATACTTATCCCTTTATTTTGCTCTCTAAGGGTCGTCTGTTTCTACCAGGCCTGCTAAGACCGGAGTTTGTTTATACAGGTCCGACTATAGATCCTCGGCCGGGATAAGATACGCTATAGATACTATAGAATAAATGTTTATTATTAGTAGTAACTTTAATTTATACGCTAGTTTTCCTACTTTTTTAAGTATTTTTATTAGCTTTATGTACTATACTAACGTTTTTAGGGATAAGTTTCCTAGTAGTTAATACCCTTTTCTAAGTCGTAAATAAATAAAATCTCCTAAAGCAAACGAAATATATTAATAACGGTAATTAAAAACTTCTTTTACATATATTTATGCCGCTATAATTAAAAATTTTACTTCCTCTTAGAGTATATCGTAATATATTTTAGTGTTATTACTGTTAATAAGGTCTAGCGGTTTATTAGTTTTTAGACCGTATAAGACTTTGTTTAGTGCTATCCTTATTACTTCTAAATAGGCGTTATTAAGTTCTGCCTAAAGACTAATTATTATTTTAGTTTATTATTTATCTAGAAAGGTAAACGTAAATACTTAGATTACTATTTCTATAGTTTAGTTTTTCCTTTCTTATAACCTATCTGTTTATAGATAATAGGCCGTTAAAAATCTTAATTTTATATTAGTTTCTTTCTATAGTTTTTACTAGAAGTCAGAAAGAAATTTTAGATTTTAGTTAGAGATAATACTTTTTAGTATCCCTTAGTTATAAAGCTATAGGAACTAAAGTAAAATTATTACCTAATTTTTAGTAGTATATATTAAATATCCTAGTATTAGTAGTATATATTAAATATCCTAGTATTAGTATAGTAGACTTAGTAAACTTATCTAACACTATAAGAAGTAATTTATATAGTAGGAAATCTTTAATTTTCTATAGTGTATTATCTAAGGGGACTTCTAGTAGCCCTATAATAAAGTCTATTATAATTATATAGAAGGGTATTAGTAGCGTAAGGATTAGTTATAAAGCTCTAATAGGCTGTTATCTTCTTTTCCCTAGCAGGCCGTAAATCAGGCAGTATTTACGGTATAATTATATTTTCTATATAAGGTTAGGGATAAGAAATTTATCCTAAAGTTCGTACTACGCTTTCTTATCTCCTTAATAGTAATTCTTATCGTAGGCTACAGTAATAAAGGTTTAAGCTTACTTCTTAGGAATATATAGTTTTCTTTTACCTGTGTGTTCTATAAAATAGAGAAGCTTATAGTCGATTTCAAACAGAAGCTTAAATCCTTCCTAGGGGTTTTATAGCTAGTTTTAGATTATTTAGAACTTTAGGTCGTGCTTATACTGCTTATAAATATTTAGACGTAGTTAGTTATTTATACTAACTTCTGTTAATAAATATATTAAATCTTTTTCTTAGATTTTATCTAATTCTCTATAGACTTCTAATATAGGCTTATTTCTATTAGGTAGCTAGGAAAGTATGTTTACTACTACGTTAGAAGCACCTAGGATATAGATATAGTATAAGTTAAACTGTAATAAATACTTTACGGTAAGAACTAGCTATAGATTTGCTTATCGTCTGTCGGTAGTAAATAGAGTAGTCTGTTATATAGCGCTATAGGTCGAGGCGTAATTAGTAAGAATAACCGTTAGATTTACTTAGGCTAACGTTACTGTTATACAGGTTTTTCTTATAACCTAGACTAAGCAGGCTACTTTAAGCTCGGTTACCTAGTATTTCTGTTCTATAGAGCTTAATACTTTACTAAGATACATAATAGGTTAGACACTCGTCTGTAGAATAGGCTTTCTAGGGGACTAGTTAGTTTCTTCCTTAAGATAGAATAAAAGTGCTCTAAAGCCGTGGTCGTAAGAAGCATCTAGCTGTATAAACAATGTTTTATCCGGGTTATAGTAAAACAACGCTATGTCTTCTATTAATACTTACTTAACGTCGTTAAAGCTATCTATTTACTGTTTTATTAGTAAAATCCCTGTGTTTTTATAGAAATGCTTTTGTTTTACCCCTTTAATAATTCCTTATAACCGGGCTTCTGCTAATAAGGTAGTCTTTAAGGCTTATAACGGTTATATTCTTATAGTATATTAGGGAATAAGATGCCTAAGATAGCCAGTAGAACCTATCTATTTCTCTAAGGCAGTTAGATTAGCTAGAAATTAAATTTACCGTAAAGCTTAGGTGCGGTCTTCCGTGTTACTTAACCCTAGGGCGTTAACCTTAAATCCTAAAAGTTATACTAATAGGAACCTAATAAATAATTTATCTAGGGCTAGCGTAAGGTTTTTCTAGTTAAATAACTAGAAAATAGCTTAGAGATAGTTCTTATGTTCCTAGGGCGTATCTAACGCTATAACGATATCGTTAATAAATGCCTAGGCGAAATTCTTATACTTCTAAAGCAGATTATCTATATAGCGCTAAACGTAAGCAGGTAAATTCCTAAAACCTATAAGAGCTATAGTTAACTTTTCTTAACCCTAGTAGCTAATAATAATAAGCCTTTCCTAGTGGTCTGTTCGTACTAAGAACTAATAAAAGAATATACGAGCGTTAACAACGGTAATAAATTTCTTCCCCCTAATTTTTTAGATTACCTCTAATTATAGAGGTATAAGGTATACGTCTAAAATAGTTACTTAGTTTAATACACGTAAATCTATAATTATTTATCCCTTAGGTTTACTGTTAACGGTTCGTTAAACAATAAATACAGGAGTACTAAAAGGAGTTAGTCTAGTAACCTATTTAAGCTAGTTATTATTATATATATTGTTTATTATTTTATTAAGAAATTCTTAATCTTTTACGCTAGCCGGATATAGTCGTTAGCTAAGTAGATATTTATAATAATTTTTAATAAGAGGAATAATTATCTCTTTATTTAGGTTTATTTTTATATAACCTGTTTGTTTCTATAGGTTAGGGAAATCTAAGACCGTTTGTTTTATTTTTTTTATAAATGCTTTTTTATAGTTATAAATAGTAACCCCTTCTTTAGTCGTAATTAATTTAACCGACCTGTCCTATTTAATACTAATCTTTAGGTCTAAGGTAATTCGTTCCTAAAATATATCTCTGTCTTTAATTTAACCTAGAGATTTACCTAATTTATACGTTAGGAATTCCTTTGTAAAGAAAGTAAAGTCGTACTAAAATAGTAAGATAACTCCTATATACTAGCTTTTTTAGATTTTTAATAGTTTTAACGAGTCGTTAGTAATAGTAACAACTAGAGTTAGACCTATAATTAAATTTATCTTACTTTCTTACGTAGGCCGGAATAAGAGCAAACTCGTTTTAAACCGGTTATATAGTTTATCTAAATTAAAGCCTAAGATCTTAGCGGAATTATAGTGGTTTTTATACTTTTAGTAGGGTGTTATACTAGTAATCGTTTAGTATATATACTTACTAAAATCTGTATTCCTCTATATAATTTAACTTAAATTACGCCTTTAGAATTTAAGATGTCTACTTTATTAGGAATGTTAAATTCCTGCCTGATTAGAATTCCTACGGCTAGTGTCTTTACTGCCTATCCTTAAAGATAGAGAATAGCTTTATAATTCTAGCTGTTAATTTTCCTATTATATCTTAGTAAGAAAGTGGCCTATCCTAGCGTTAAAGACTTTCTAACCCCTTACAGGCTTATTTTTATAGTAGTATCTAACGTGTGATTTAAGATTTTATCTAATAAATCCTTACGGATTACGCATCAGGTTACTCCTAAGTCTACGTATACCTTAGTAAAATCGTTAGGGCCTGGTCCTAGTTTTGTTTAGATTCTTATATACGTAAAATTATAAGGAATTCGGTGTTACTTATCGCTTTGCTAGGGAAGACTTTCTACTAGGCTGTTTTCCTAAGGTCGTCTAATTATATTTTAATATAAGGAAGCGTGTTCTACTTATCTCTTTCTTTTTAACGGTAGTTATTCCGTACATTCTACGCAGGAGGTTAAGAGGAAAAAGTTATCCTTATACTCTAGAATTTCCTAGAAATCTTAGTTAATTCTTTAGTCTAAGACGAAATTTATTAGCTCTAAAGTTATTACTATATCCTTTTAACCTTTTAAACTGCTTAAACTAGTTTCTAATTCTTCTCTATAGTATAAATTAATAACGATATACCCTTAGTCCTGTATATATATATACGTAGTAAGGTTAATTATCCTATTATTATTTTAAACTTCTATATCTACGTAGTCTTTCTAATAATTCGTACTTCCTTACGGAATATATCGATATACTAAGCGTAAGGAATAAGTATCCTATAACGGTTTCTTATTTTATTAGTTTTTTTATTAGTTTTATAGTGTCTTCGCTATAGATTCCCTTAAGTTACTTACTTTAGACTTAGGATCGTTATATACTGCGTTAATCTTTTCTGTTTTCTTAGTACTTTATACGTCTTTTATAGAATATCTTTAGCTTTAGCGGCTATATATCTAATTTAGTTCTATCCTTTAGGATTCTTCTTTTACCGTTAGCTTTAAGGATAATGCCTTAACCTTTTAAGATAATTTTAATAATACTAAATACTTCTATCCTCTGTATTTTACGTTTTGCCTTTAACCGTCTTAGTAAGACGTAAGGTACTATAGCTATCTGGTTTAGGATATGTCCCCTTTAGGTCGTAGTAGTCCGGCTATAAGGTTAGAATTTATCTTATTATAGACTAAAGTAAGATATTTATTTTTTAGTTCCTACGCTATATAAGCAAGTTTTTTAACTTAAGCTGCGAAATATTAGATATTAATATAATTTTTAACGTCCTTAAGAGTGTACTAAAGTTTCTATAGCTTTTTTTTTACTACTACTCTTAGGATCTTAAACCGTTCTATAAGTAGTTCTGCCTATAAGTCTAGACCGGTATTAGGATCTTATAATTCGTCTTAGACGTCTTTATCTAAATTACTAGCGTACTAGTTATTAGTAAGTCCCTTAAGACATAAATAAAGATTTAATAGTGTTACTTAGGTATAAGCCGGTAACATTCTTACGTATCGTCTAAAGGCGTGTATAAACCAGTATATATCGGTCTAAACAGTTTTTATGCCTTCTAGGTAGCTATCTTTATTATCGTTAAACGTTTTTAACGGTTTAAACTATTTAATATCCTCTACTTTAAACCTAAACGAACTTATCTAGTTATTATTTAAGTCGTTTAATAGTAGTTTGTCTTTTCCTTTAGGAGAGTCTTTTCCTCCGGGAGACCACGGTAGTAATCGGTCGCTACCCTAGTTAGATTATTAGAGGAATCGGCCTTCCTGGCCCTAGTATAGTTAACCCCTTATAGGCGGTCGCTAGTACGACGCTTTTACCTACTCTAGTGGTTTAACTTAATCTTATTCTAGAGGGTCTATACTAGGCTTAGGTTTTTAGACTAAATACTTTCCTTTTAATTAGCCTTATTTTAGCTAATTACTTCCTTTTTTTTTTTAGCTAGGTACTTATAATATTTTAGGGAGCAGGGTTTATACTTCTATATCGTTATCTACTAATGCTATATAGTATACCTTCTCTTAAAGGACGTCTAGGGAGGAGTCTTACGGGTAATAAGCGGTAATTATTAACGTTTTATCCGGTACTAAAGCTACTAGGGATTCCTTATAAGATAAAGAGGATTCTATAGCTGCTTATATAAGTAGTTAAATGTTTAATAAAAACTTAGGCTTTATAGTTATCTAGGCTTATATAGCCCGCTTAAATTAATTAAGATAAGTTACTTATAATAAAAGGAACTTAGTTAATATATATAGATATTAATATTACGCTTATAACGATCGCTAAGTAATCTAAAGGAGTAGATAGCGCGCTAGATTTAGAGTATAGTTATAAAGACCTTAGTTATAAAGATACGCTATTATAATTTTTACGGCCTAGTACAGGTTATCTAAAAAGGGTAATAACGTAGAACTAGATAAATAACCTAAAGTATTACCAGAATCTATCTAGGAAATAACGGTAAATAGTATCTCGCCTTGTCCTGCTTAAAAACCGAACTAGGTGAGATTAAAGAGGAAGCCTAAACCTTTATCTAAATATCTTCCTCCCGTTCACTAAGACTTCTGCAAAAGCTTAAACCTCTGTCCTATCCCTTCACAGTTATCCTAGAGCTAAAGGAAGCCTAAACCTCTGTCCGAATATCTTCCCTTACTGGCCTAAAGGAGTCGTTAGAACGGCTGTCCTTAGACGAAAAATGGTTATGCTACTATTTGTTACGCTATAGAGCGGGTAAAATAGATAATATATTAATTCTCCTGTAATTTCTCCAAGCTGGCTATTCTCCGAGAAATTATAAGGATAAGCTACGGACTGCTGACTTAACCGGCGGGGAAATCACGGGGAACTCCTAGCGAAGCCTGTCCAGCACTTAGCTGGAATTTCCCCGGAATTTACCGGGGATTTCCCGGTCACTTAGCCGGGGGCATTTCTCCGTGGTTTCACCGGAATAACTTCGCGCCATTGCGTAACAGCTAAGGTCTTTTAATAGTTAACTTTACGTTAAAAACGTGTTTTTAGTTATAGTTAGCGTTATATAAAGTTTATTACTTATTATAGTCTAATATACGTTACGTTTTATTTATTAAGGAGGTAATTAGCTATATCTCGTACGTCGTTAAGTCGCAGTAGAAATCCTTAATTAACTAGGTTAATAACCTATTTAAGAATTATAGTTTCTTTTATTAAAGTTATCTTTATTAAATTTATATATATTTTACGTCGTAGTATCTATTAAACGCGTTAGTTATAAAGTGTCGTTCTAGGGATATTATAAATAAAAGTAGCTTTTTATATAGATAGTTTTAGGTTTTTTCTAATAGTTTTAAGTATAAGGATAATACGACTTTTATTTAAAGAAGAAGTTATAGTCGTACGTAGAGGAAAGTTATTATAAAGGTAAAAGATATAGAATTAAGGCAAAGTAGGCGACTTACTATAATAAGTGACTTACTATGTATATACGTTAAGTAAACTAACTATTCCTTACTAAATCTCTTACTAATAACTTTATATCTAAAACAATTATATTAGTCTTTTTCTTACTAGCTATAGCTTTAATTTTTAAAACTAAGATTTAAGCTTGCTTTATACTTTAATAAGCTTATTATTTATAATGCTAAAATGATTACTTTAAAATATAAACTATTACTAACTATCTTTAAGCTAAAATATTACCTATCTATAAATACTATAAAGAGTATATAAATAAACAGTAACGCTTTACTTATAGCTACTATATTAACTAAAAAGTCTAACTAAACGGTTAAAATATTAAAGCCTTACGCCTTACTAAGAAACTAAACTAAAAAAACTATAGCCTGCTTACTATTAATAAAATTATAAGTACTTAGGTATATACTAACTTATACTACTAGAATCTATAAAGATTTATATTTTATGTAAGCCTCTTAAGCCTTATTACTTTTAACCTATTACCTATACAACGTAATACTACTTTACCTTTTCTTAAAGTTAATAGCCTCTAAGAACAAGAAGTTAAAAAGGTCTTAGACTTTTAATAAGACTACTATAGCTATAATAGCTAGGACCACTTAAAATACACCGTTAAATAGGCTACTTATAATAACGTAAGTAAATTATTTACCTTTTATCTAAAGAATGTATAAAAGGTTGTTTAAAACTTTTACTATAAATACCTATATAAGCCTGGCCATTAAGATAAACTCTCTATAGTATAGTTCTAAAAAGGAGTGTATTATTATAGCCCTATATAAGTATATCTTATCTTACTTTACTAGTCTAGCTATAAAAGGCTAAAGTCTATTTATATAAGTTACTTACTACTAAAACTTTACTAACTATCTAAATTCTTAAATTAAAGCTTTTTAAGCTACGTCTTATTAACAAACCTTATACCTACTGTAGTATCATAACCTAACAAATATAACAGGACTAAGGTCGCCTTATAGCACCTAGCGGCTACAGGAATATATATAAGACATATAGGAATACGTTAGACCCCTCCTTAGGTAAAAGAAGAACTATAGTACAGGCTATATATAAATAAGATAAGACTATATAATAAGGGTAGATAGGTAAAATAGCCTATATCTAATATACCTATAGATAACTTAAGTAAATTGTATTTAGTGTATCCTTAGAATAAACTAATAAGGGGACCTATATATAAGATAGACTTAGATACACTTAAGGACAGACTTCTATAGTTCTTTAGTAATTAACTTTATAATTTACTCTCCTATAAGTAACTTTTAGATTATTCTTTTATTATAAAGCTATATATACTACTTACGCCTATTAAGTATATAACTAATTACTATATACCTAATAGACTAGTAAGATTACTAATAAGCTAATAAGACCTAGTTACTATTTATTAAGTATTAACCTTAGCTACCTATTAGTAAAAAACACTACTATTAGATATCTAACCGTAATGTATAGATAAAGCCTAAACTATAGCTTAAAATCTAAATAGATAACCGTCTATATAGCGTTTACTTTCTACCTGCCTACTACTATAACACGTTATAACTTATTTTTTATAAGTAACTCTTAGTTATATTCTTATAACAAAGCTATATATCCTAAATAAAATAAATACGTTGATAATTATTTAACTAATTATATTATACTTATAAACTAGTTAGGTTATTAATAAGCTAATAAAACCTATTATACTATTATTAAGTATTAACCTTAGCTACCTATTAGTAAAAAAACACTACTATTAGGTATCTAAATATAGTATATTATAGTAAATACCTGACCTAACCTAAAAAGACTAGTAAAATAAATAAAGCAAAACATAGAAAATCTCTAATAGTAGCACGCTTAAGTATAGGTTTAACTAGTCTATAAAAATAGACGTACTGAATAGTCAAGGTGAGAGGCTATAAAGGTAGTAGTATAGGGTCTAAGTAATTATAGTTATATAGCCAAAAGACCACTAGCTAATAGAGTAACAAGCTAAAAGAAGAGTTATTACTAACATAAGTTTTGTAACTGTTATATAAGTATTAGCCCCTATTTAATAACATCAAAGTAATAGAGCTAGTTCACCCTATGTTCTTTCTACTGAAACTCCTTATGCGTCTGACCTTTATGTCCCCATTACAACGAAAAGAAGCCATGTTAAACACAAATCAACCTAACAGCTACACCTCTACTAGCGGCTCCAAACTCTAAAGTGCCTCAATGGCCCTAAGCAGTACTTCGACACCACTTTTTCTCACCTCATCACCACCTTTAAGCAGGGATGATACGTCACTTAGAATGCCGAGGGGAATATAGCACCCTGATTTGGCCTTCTCCAAGCTCTCCTTGAGCCTGCTGGTATGCTCCCATTCTCTGGCTGCCACCTCGGCACGCTCAATGACACGGCTAGAGATGCCGCACATGGCTGCACAGTGCATTCCGAAACTGCCTTCGGCGACACCATCCTCCAGTTTGTAGAGGAACGTAACACGTCGTTGTTCCTCGTCGACATGGATTTGCATGCGGCGCGGTCGAATCTCGGGGTGATTCTCAAACTCCGTGGCGAGTGAGTGGTAGTGAGTCGCAAAGAAACCCACGCAACCCACGTGTGTCGCTATATGATGTAAGACAGCCTGTGCGACTGCTACGCCGTCGTAGGAACTAGTTCCACGGCCCAGCTCGTCCAGGATGACCAACGACCGAGGTGTGGCCTCTGATAGGATTTTCTTTGTTTCTGACAACTCCACAAAGAAAGTCGACTGAGAGGCAAAAATATTGTCGTTAGCTCCCAACCGTGACATGATTCGATCGACAGGTGTCAGCCGGGCGGACGTTGCTGGTACATAACACCCAATCTGTGCCATTATGACGGCGATGCAAGACTGTTTTGGTTAGCGGTGTCTACAGGGAGCAATGGCATGATTTTACTTACCATTCGCAGTACGGTTGACTTGCCCGCGGCATTCGCGCCTGTCAAAAGGTTGATCTTTGCAGAGCCGCCACCGAGCTGGACATCGTTGGGGATGAAATCAGCGACGGTGTTCAGCATACAGGGATGGCGCAGCTCCTCGAACTCGACAACACTCCGTTCCTGGTCGACGAACTGCGGGCGGCAGCTTGGTTCGCCCAACGAGGAAGACGCCTTGGCAAGGCTGATGAGACAGTCGAGTTGTGATATGATTCTTATTGACTGAGACCACGTTTCGTAGTCAGCATCGAAACGCCGGAAGAACCGCTCGGCGACCTCTTTCACGATCTGGGAATGAGTTTCCTCCGCTTCCTGCAGTTCGCGCACCAATTCTGTAAGCTCCTCGAAGTAGTACCGCTTGACACTCGAAGTTGCCGACATTTGGCGCCAGTTGCTCGGCACCTTCACAGCCTTGGGCGCCTCAATCTGGTAAATCTCCTTACCCACGTCGGTGAATTTGAGTGTCTTGCACTTCAATTCCACCTTCTTCTTTCCGAGCAGCGTCTGCAGTTCCTGTTTGATCTCCTCGATGTGATCTTGGCTGTTGTCAAAGTCATGCTCGATTCTCCGTTCAGGGATAAGAATTTTCTCATCCTTGGCCTTCTTCCGATCGAAAGCGGTCTTCCAGTAGGACAAAGGTTCGCTAAGATTGGGCATGGAAGCCAGAAGCCGGTCAACGAGACCGTTGCCGCCACCAAACGAACTCAGAAGACTCATAGTGTACTCAATCTGTTCAAACCCCTCCAGAACACGTACAAAATCTTCCGGCTTGCATGAAGCAGCGTGAATCCTGGAGATGAGGCGCTCCAAGTCTGGCATCTTGGTCATCTGAGATGTGAACTGCTCTCGCACGCCTCTGTCAGAATTGAGCATGTCGACGGCATCCAGTCGCTCGTTGATCTTCTTGATGTCGCATAGAGGATGACACACCCACTGGCGAAATAGCCGTTTGCCGAACGGAGTGACGCATCGGTTGAGAAGAGTGAAGAGTGTGCCTTCGGGCCCGCCATTCACGGTATTGGAGAACACCTCCAAGTTGATGAGAGTCTGGCCGTCCAGGATAAGCGTACCGTTGCGCCGGATGGGGGTGTACCACTCGAAGTTGCCTTGCGAGAGTAGATCGCCTTCCAGTTTCAATACTCGAAGGTACTGGACCAAAGCACCAAAAGAAGACATGAGCAAATCCTTGTCTCGAGCCTGGGCCAGTGTCTCAGGCCAGGCTTCATTGCCGTCATCCCCTTTGGCAAAGTAGCCACTGTTGTCTAGCTCCCGGCGACTGACATCAGCATCCCAGAACTCACTGCCTGATTTGAGGTAGTTCCAGATGGTCATGGGCGACGTATTGTTCTTGAGGATCCGAAGAGCCTTGGTTGAAATTCGGGACTTTTCCAGGATCAGCTCTCTCGGGCTGGTCTGGGCGACAAACGTCTCGAACTTTGTCAGATCAGCATCATCTTGGAACTCCGAGATGAAGAATTGACCAGTTGCACAATCCACAAACGTTATGCCGAATGCAGGCCTATCGTCAATGGTCGACTCCTTAATGGAGGCACAGTATGTGGCCAGGTCGTCCTGCAACATGCTTCCATCGACGAGGGTCCCACCGGTCAAGATACAGGCTAGCTCTCGGCGGATGATTTTGTCGGCTTTCTTGCTCTTGGCCGAAGTGTCGTCCCGCTCTCTCATTTCTTTGCCTAGAGCGGACTCCATCTGATCAACCCGAGCGACTTTGTAGCCTTTGGCGACGAACTGGTTAACCCACATGTCGAGGGAGCTCTCCGGGACGCCAACCATGCGCATGTTGACACGGTCCGTAAGCTTCAGGTCGAAAAGCTGATGACCAATGGTGGCGTCATTCTCATAAAGCTCGTAGAACTTGCCTTTCTTGAAGAATACGACGGTGTCCCACAGGTTTTGCTTGATCTCCCAGTACTGCTTCTCGAAAGGAGAGAACTTGTTCCACGCCATGGGCGGGATGTAGACAGTGGACGGGTCATGGTCCGGGTCACTTGGTGGCTTCTTGTTTATGTCGACAATATTGGCAAGCCAAGGGTACCGATCCTCTGGCTCTTTAATGTGTGCTTTCTCTTTGCCCTTGGGTGCTGTAGGACGACGGATTGTTGGTGTGACAGCGGTCCGGGTTGCGGCAGGAGCAACGCTGTCCGGGTCGTAGCGCCATTGTTGAGCAGTCGAGGTGGTTGGGATGTCAAGCATGGCCTCGTCAATGTCGTCGTCGTCATATTGCTCTTCTTTGATCGGGGACGAGATATTTGATTTCTTTCGAGACTGTGTTGCCTTTGTCGGTTCGCGGCGCTTGCGCTTCTTCGACTGCGAAGGGGTATCCGACTCGTCGCTAACGACGAAATCGAGCATGTCTGGATGGGAAATTAGATCGTGTTTCGAAAAGCTTGTGGAGGACCAACCGTCATCCTCGTCGGCTGCGTCATTGCTCCCAGCATCCTCATAGTCATCACCATCGTCAACAATGGCAGCCACTGTCTTGGTACGGCGGCGGGTGCCTGATGCTCGGAGACGAACGAAAGGGTCGTCGTCCTCATCGTCGGAAGGTTCGGCGTAGTTGATTGGCTTTCTGGACTAAATGGCGCACAGGTCAGTAAGAGGGATAAGCCGTGCAAGAGGGGGTTGGCACCGTACCTTTCGAGTCGGACTTGAGGAGGGCAGAGGTGGTCTGAAACTAGAAACCTGCGGAGTGACAGTCTCAGCTGGGGTATGTGGAGATGTCAGGGCGTCATCAGCAGCTACCTTGACGGCGGAAGTGACCATGTTCTCCTGGGAGCTCGCGGGCTCGATGGCATCACTGCTCGGCACGGGAGTCATGCTCGAAGGTTGCGGGGCTTTAGGGAGAGTATTCGTTCGGGTCGACTCTCTCAAGCATGGAGACGAATCGGGGGCTGAAGCTGTGGGCTTGGGGGTAGAGCGGGAGGAGGCATTGGCAGATTTGGAAAAGAACTGTACGATAGTCTTTTGGGTTCCGGCCGATGACGATGGCTGGCGCTTGAGTGTCGAGGGGGTTTTGGCCGGTGTACGGGCGACTGAGGAGGGTCTGTCTCCCATGATGAGGTTTGGTGGTCGAAACGACTGTTGTTGACCAGAGAGGGGGGATAACTGAAATGATGAGAGAAGTGAAAGGCGAAGGGAACGGCGGTGGTGAAGCTGATGGGCTTTTCAGGTATAGCTCAACAGGTTGCAGTTGGTTGACGGAGAGACGGAGGGCAAGCGATAGGAAAGGGGGAAGTCGGCGTGCTCAACGAGAGAAAACCTGAATGTATGGCTCAATGGAAAAGAAATCTCATGGTCATTCAGCGGTGTTGAAAAGTATTGGAGTGTTGAAGCTAGAGCTCGACCCTACTTTAGCTTAAAGTAGAACACAGGTGCCGGGGTGACGCGCCAGGAGTAAAGAGAGACTCGTGAAAAGTCGCGTCAGGAACGCGTTTGTAGGAGTAGCGGGGCCGCGTTCTGACTTTAATTGAACGACCGGGATTGGAGGTCGAGTAGGAAGGTACCTGCCGGTGGTGGCGATGACGCAGGGGCTATGGGGGCGTGAGTCTCTCACATTTCCTCGACCGCCAGCCACACTGTGCTATACACTGGCACTGTGTGGGTAAGCAGTCGCGGTCTCGCTGCTTTGGCAAGTTCAATGCCAGGTCCGATGCTAGCCCTCGGGAATTATGGGTCGCTGTCCGTCCATGCACGGGGCTCCATTGTGCCTGCTTCCGGTACCGCCAGCCCGTTGTCAGATACTACGATCGCAGACCCCGTTAGTGAGGCGCACAGTACCGCAGGTTGTCAATTTCATCGTGTGAGTGTAATAATATTGGCCCCATTCTGTGCTTCTTGGGCTCTCACCCTGAGGTCCTGCGCGAGCGTGCTGGCTCGGAATCGCTCAACCTGTACGTAAATAACCAGCTACCATCCTCATATGTTACGCCTGCTCTGAAATCGTGTTCTTGTTTGCGAGGGCATCTCCTAGGCTCGATCCTTTCACAGCATGTCTTGACTCTTCACCTACCGCATCGTGGGGCGTCCCATCATGACCTTCCATGGCAGAACTCCTTGGGAGCAAATCCATCAGCCCTCGTTAAAACATTAGAGAGATCACCAAACGTAAGCGAATATGAAACCTTCCAGGTGTTCAATTAGATGGAAACACTGGTTTGCGGTTTGTCTATTCTTTGAACTATTGGGCCTCAGCCTGGCCCAAGAACAAGATAAGTCGGCACAGCAGGCTGAGTCCTAGCCAGAGTTGGTTTAACTTGATTTCCCTGTTAACGAATACCTTGCGTGGTTGGTTACAGAAATAAAGAAACAAGTGTGCCAGGGGTCTCGACAGGGTTGGTCTAGATGATATAGGATAATGAGCTGAATGTGTCTGGTCAACTCCTACATTCCGCTGCTCCCCCAAGCCGCGCCAGGCAAATAAAGAACACACCAGAAGTGCGCCGGGTGCAATACCAGTCAGTCCACGGGATTATCTTCATAGATATTGCTCGAATATTGAAAGGGTTGATGGGACGGCAATTACGCGCTCGGCGGGGGTAGCCGCTGCGTGGTATTGATGTGCCACCAGTAACCTACAGGGGAATAGTCTTTTTCGTGGAAGAACGCCTCGGTTAGCCCCCCCAAAAATAATATGTGAGCTTGAGTAGTTGCGTGTGTATATTCTCGTGCCCATATCCAACCGGGTTGCAATGGTATCCGGTCCTCCCCGGTTCAGTTGACGAAGTCCTGTGCCATCTCACAATTATCCGATGGTGGTAATCATCGCTTGAGCCTGATGAGCCAGACGAAGCCGTCTTGTCCTACAATGGGTGGCACCAAGTAGATGGCACTTCGGAGTAGCGGAGATGCGTGAGGACTATATAGCCAACCGTTTTTAAAGAGATTGGCCACAGCATCAGTCCTTAAAAGTGGATTAATAAGGAGGACTGAGGCAAGTTGAATATCGATTTCCAGGACAAATCCAACGATATGCGGGCTGGGCAAGTCTATCGTGTTGCGTGGAGCTGAGACTTCTCTATGGCCGAAAGTCTCGGCAGCAGTCGCACCCGAGACCAATCTTTTCGCGTTCAAAGCCATATAGTCTTTCCCCTAGGAGCGGGTATATGGGCTGAATATGTGGCAAATGCAGGCAACCGAACATATCATGGAGCTATCGGACGCGAAAGATCTATGCTGGACGACTTCCGTGCATTCTGCAAGGAAACAACAGCCGACGAAGAAGACGAAGAAGCCCCGGTAATGTACGCGATGGCTTCTGGGATCATGCAGACATTCTCACTTTAGCCTTACTACGGGTTGCCGGGGGGAGTAAGTCTGACTGAGAAGCATAGGAATAGACGATACATTAGGCGTGGGATATAACCTATGTATTGGGCATGGGCGAAAAGAAGGTGCATGGTGGGTATGAGCATGAAAGACAACTATTTCTTCTTCAAGTCGAGGCTTTTGGTATGGTATGACAGGGAAAGTGTGCGTCGGTGAGCTCAGTGAGGCAGGATACAGGGCTGGGGGGCGGGGGTCCCGGGATGAGAGGTTGAATTTAATACACCCATAGACCTGGGTCTAGATCGCGAGGGCCTTTTATTATATCCTTGCAGAAAGGCAGCTGAAGTCCCAAAATGTGCGCTCGCTAATATCTTCCATTAAAGTTGCTATCTGCTGCCTCTTGATCTCCAGATACCATGACAAGAAAGCATTCACTGAGACAAGGCGGTACTGTAGAAGAAGTGGACGATGGTTGAAATGATTGATGAACCGAACGAAGACAGGCTACATGAATCTCCGCAATACTGGTTCACTTCTGGCAGGGAGCACATTACGCAGGAAAGTTGGCTGGCAGGTTGCGTCAGATTCCGAAAGAAGCATACGAGGGTCTCACAGCCCGTGGCTGGGGGTCTGCACCCGTTCCAGGCCTGTCTCGCATCAAGGTTGCATATCCTGCCATTCGGACCCCGCTGCTATCTGTTCCACTGTTCGTATGTCTCAATGGATGGGATCGAAACTACCATCGACAAACACTCCAGAAGCCGCCTCTCACACCACAAAGAGCACGAAGCCGAAGCATAATGCGGTCATTATGCTTCGTATTTGGTTAGTACCCATACCGATGGCGGACGGCGTAACATTGGTCTTCTGCTGACACCACCAGTGGTTTGCGGTAGAACCCAAGAGGCGGATGTACTGAGATGTGCTTCATGGCTATCCATGCCTTGCTCGCTACGTGCTCCATTTCAAAGGAGGAAATAGGCAAATCTGCCAATAAGCAGAAACCACTACGTACCGTTCCCTATTATGTCTCAGCCAGTCGGCGAGGCAGGGAAGGAGGACAAGGGAGTCGCAGGATGTTGTAGGGTTGAGCCCGATTAGCTGACACGCGTGATTGGAATCGACGTATATCAAGTTATGGAAATCCATAGTGTCCTCGATAGACTTTGGATCTCTGCCGGGTGTTCTAGCATGTGTCTGGAGGGAAGCTGGGCGCCCAGACAACCTTTCGTCCGATAGATTGGTTGACCTATGTCTAATGGGACGCTACTAAGTTGGCATTGAATTTACGCGCCGTGGAACTCTCCGCCATAACTTGATGATTGTTGATGACCGGTGATTTCTTCCATCCATACACCGGTGGCACACCCTGAGGTTGCCTATCACGGTCGCCCAGAAGACTGTGTCCAACTGCGACGAGCTTTTCGGCCAATGAATGAAGTGGATTCTAGGCTCATGACAGAAAGAATCGTCTGCCTGCTTCAGCTTGCTTCATCGATGAACATCCGACATTCGGGCGACTGTCCATCTAAAGAGGCAAAACGACGAGAAATGCTGGCTCGGCGACGACGAGAAGGTACGCTACGCTGCAATAGCTGATCGCGATCTTGGCTCTCCTAGCTCGGGTCAGCCCCGTGCAACCGGAATCCACGGAATCTAATTTTCACATGGGACGACATGTCGCTAGGTTCGGAATACAGCGAGAAGAGATAATGAGGAAACAGAATTTGCACAAAGGCGAAGCACGTAGCAACAACGGCGAGTGGTTGGCCCCCGGCTCTGAGACTGAACGTCTGGGACAACCAGGACGGTGTCGGAGTCCGGAGAAGCAGAGAAGGAAAACGAAAAAGGCGTTTCCTGCAGCCAAGGGTCGCCAAGAACAATTTCATGTTGTTGAGTCTGGGCTGTTGTAGATGCGGCACAGGTCTCGGCCAATGCAGAAAGGTTGAGAAGGGAGTGTCCGAGGAAGCCCTTGGCTAAGTAACTCCCTCCTTCTCCCACGCTCCCCTTTCTCGTAACGCTGGCTATTGGACGAGGCGCGCCTGTGCCGTGGAACAAACCGGGGTATGGATATGTACATGGTGGTTGTAGACTTTGCTTGGCTGGTTCGCATGCAGGAGCAGACGGAATTGTCCTTGTCATCCGTCAGCGTCGCATTCATCATTTGGTGATCTACTACGTATCTATCATGTGTGCAAGTCTCGTCAGCAACCCCCGGACGGTGCTACGCAGGCGACGGGCAAAGATGCAGACGGAGGCTATCAATATGGTGGCATAGGAGCTAATGGCGGCGCGCTGCAACAACGGGCATGAGGCGGCGGTGTCGTCCACCAATACCAACGGGTTCTCTCGAGAGCAAGGCAAGGGACGTTTGCTAGGGCTGGCGCAGGTCCAGAGATGGAGTTGGAATAATGCGTACCAATGGTGGTAAGGCGAAGCGGCGAAAACCAGCGTGGTATTCAGCAAGTTGGGGACCGCAGGCTGCAGGGTGAGATGAGAGGATGCGCCATAACTGAGCTGGGAAAGGAGAAGAAGGATGCGGCTGCGGAAGCGGATGTGGAAGCGAAGGCGAACGGGGTTGGGGGCCGGAGAGGGAGGGAGGGAGTTGGTCGGCGGCGGTTCGAGAGAGAAGCGGAGCGAGTATGAAAATTGGCAACATTTCTGCGCCATCCAAAACACGCAAGAAGGGCCCGGAGCTGGTGGGCTGTGGTGGTTTGCTTCCTTTCGTCCTGGCTGTGAAGGACGGACGGGTGCTTTGAGTAAGGCGCCTGGGCCCAGTTGTAAGTGGTGAGTACTATGTAGTGAGTGGTGAGTGGTGAATGGTGAATGATGCTTTGATAAGGTTCGGCCCCTGTCGTTTGGGAGGGAGGTAGAGAGCTGAGGGCGAGCAAGTACCTAGGGGGATGCCAGCATTGGCCTGACTGCACTTCGCAAGAAGGAAGAATGGAAGAAGGAAGGAAAGGGAAGGGAGGCCCCCTCCCCCCTCTTTCCCTTCTTTCCCCCAAGGGATCATATCACTGGATGAACTTGAACCCCCCTCCCGCTGCTGCCAATTGCGACGACGACGACGACTGCTGACACTGAGCCAAACTCGAGTTTGTGGGACGTTGGGGGAAACAGCGACACTGTCCCAAGTGGATTCCGGCCCACCAGCCAGCCCAGACCAGACCGTTCCCAGGCAGCCAATGCCAAAGGCTGGACGCATAAGTGGAGACCAGTGTCATTTTCTCACCCAACGTGCCTAAACTTAAACCTAATCTGGCGGGGTCCTCGCTACACGCTGTTGAATGCGAAATCATGGGGTAAGCAAGCGTTTGGAGAGCGCCTTCTCCACCTCCCCACTCAGTCTTCGCCCTTTCCCTGCACCAACTACTACGATGTATTACTTGCAAGCCCACACTGGCACTGCGCTGAGAGAGAGGTGAGTCATGTGAACATAATTGCCTTCTCTTGACATTGCGCGGTACGTCTTAACGCTCCATCCTCCGGACGATCTTCTTGCACAACTGCCAACTTTCACAGCTTGCCCCGACTGCCAAGACGCTCCCAAGGTCATACACAGCCATGACCGGTGAGTGGCGGCCACTAGGGCCGAGGGAACTTCTCTTCTCCTCACTTTAGGCTCTTTAGCTTTTGCCTGTCGGTTCGTGCCAGTAGGCGTACCCGCCCAACCGCCTATTCGTCCGCCATGCCGTCCGTCTTGGTACCTACCAGACGACTCTGATGCGGATCTCGACGTCGAGGTGCACCATTTACGAATGCAGGGCCGCTGGTACACACACACAGACAACGACCCCCCACCTGCCAGTCACTGTTATCCAGCGCAAGCTGATCACCTCCCCTCTCGTCTTCTTTCGTCCCGCCTCCAGCTTGGCCGAATGCATTTGATGGACTCGATATTTCCCCCCTTCCCGCTCCCCGACGTCAAGCGCCCAGCGGCACAGGGCACGCAGTATTCTGTAGATGCCTAGGGAGACAGACACACACAGAGAGAGGACAGCGAGTGTGGGTGTTGGACGGCCCCTCCCCCATCTTTTCCAGTCCCGTTTCCCGTCCCCATCCCCATCCTTCCACATCCTCCCCCAGTCTCCAGTCCGCAATCCCTTTAAACGCCAACCACCAACCTTCGGACGCAGTCCTGGAAATGGCAGAGCGTCCCTCCTCTTGGCCCTCGGCCAATTGCCCCGTCTTTCTCGTCGACAGGTGCCTGCTACCTGGTCGGAATCAGCGGGGGAAGATACGCGTGTCATTTGATTGGCCTTCGAGCTTAGACCCAGATGAGTGGCGGAGCTGCTAGCGCGTGCCAAGCTGTCGGATGCTCTATCGACGTTCGGCTCTCCTGCCTCATTCGGTTTGGCTGCCCGGGATCCCCTGTCGGCCTAGTCCTTGACCTCCCGCACTTTTCCCATCTTTCCTAGCTCTCCACATCATCATCCTCCAAACTCCTGAGGATCAGAAAGACGACGGAAGCTTAAACCCAATGTAAAAAAATAAAAATACGATAAAAAAAGGTTGAGGGTGAGGAGGAGTACGTCTCTCCCTCTCTCTCTCTATACTGTAGTATACTCACCATCTGCCTTACTTGCCTTCACTCACCTGATGTGGCTGCCCCTGCTGTAAGTGACTGAGAGTAAGGATGAGCGTCTGAGAGACCCTCCGCCATCTTCTCCTCACCTCCTTTTGTCCCAGACCAACAGTTGCTTCTCTCTGGACGCTCCCTCGCAAGCCTTCCAAGCCACCCCTTAAGCCTCTCAAGCCTCTCAAGCCTTTCGCTTCTTTACTGTGCCCCCTCCTGGCAATTTCCTCCCTCCTCCGCATCTCATCCCGTCTTGACCGCATTCGCCTGGTCTCCTATCGCGGCGCCCTCCCTCCCCTCCCGCAACAAGCTTCACCCCAACTCCCGTTAACCTCCCTGCCACATCGCGCCTCCAAATCTCTTGACGCCGCTTCCTCGCCCGTTCGAGCAGCACCCCGTCAAGGGAATTTTTCCATTCGACCGGCGCTAATTGATGATTTAGCCCTCCCGTACACGTGGCCGCCGGTTGAGCCAAGAAATCTCGTCATGTCACCCTCCATCGAGCATCGAGGATCGCCAGCGGCCTGACTGTCCGTGTTAATTTTGTGCCGTCTTTTGTGGCTTGAAGGATAGGAGGGGGCATCTCTTGTCTCGGTGCAAAGGCACATGGCAGCAGGCCACTCGTTTTCTTGGCTGCCGTATGCCACGCCATGTTACGGTAGAGCCATAGGGACATGAGAAGAGCCGTCATCTTCAACACAAAGCTTAAAAGATTTTGTGCTCCGTGTTCCGAAAACCTGGCCGTGTTGGCGTTGCGTTGCTTGGATACTAGGAAACACAACAGGGCCTGATGCCATAACCCCTAAGAATCTTGTCAAGAACGACATTGGCCGGTATGACAGCAGAGTTCGGTGCCACTGTGGCAGGGCCCTAGGATTTCTCCTGTCTCATCCTCGACACCCAGAAGCCCCGTCGATTCTCCCAACCGCGACTTCGGTTCGGTGCGAGGTAGTTCCATGGATTTGATGCGCGGGGCGACGGCCTGGCTAGCCGTCTTTCCAGCACGCCCATTTGGGCTGGGCTTGTCTGAGTCGGAGAGCCCCTGGTCACCAGGTTGTGTAGATGAATGCTAGGTCCGTTCAAAGTAGCAACCCAGGGCTGTGGGTGCAATTACAGAATTGCATAGTTTGGTTGCTATGTTCCTTATTAGCTAGGGTAGCCAGCGTCGCAAACCGGCGGCCATGGGCCCTGACATGCATGCACAGGACAGGTTGCGTACGTACGCACTCACGGCGTTTGACCCATGTAGCTATAGTAGGCGGGGACGATCTTCTCTGAATCTGTCAATGATGGCACTACGGATACGGATGGTTGGTGTACAAATCCTTTGGTTGCGATTGTGTGTGAGGTATGCACACCACATCTAACTACATAGTACTGGTTATCCATAGAGGCGGCGCCAACGGTGGCAGGTTGGGACCTTTCGTGTTGTTTAGATGGTTCATTTGAGAGGCAGAGACACAGACAGGCCCGATATCCACTCACCCGGGGACTGGCTGACATGGTTGAGGCTGGGGTCCCCTAGCTTGGCCCTTCTTGGCAAAGGCACCATGCACAGGGGTGAGTGCACTTGAGGCCGGACGGAACAACTGAGATAGTTGTGAGATTGGCATGCGGGGGAGAGATTGAATGCGGAGAAAGCAGGCGCCTAGAGTTGGTTTCCCGGGGGGATGGAGGATGGGGGGACTAGAGACGGAGCATCCTGAGACGGGGTAGCGACGATGCAGCTGTTGGCTTGGTGTAGCTTGATTCTCGTGCCTCTCTTGGACTTGTGTGTATGTGTGTGTGTTCCAGTAAGCACTCTGCCTCTACGCCTTTCAGAGAGAAAAATGCAATGTAGACGCGTATTTTTGGCACGAGGAGCCGGGCCACGGTCGTCGTGTCTCCCGATGATTCCTCAGGTCTAGCTCACTTGCACGGAACCACTCTATGTTTATCAATGGAATCGATTCCTCCATTGCTACGCTGGCTTCCCTGACTATCTTGCGGCAAGAGAAGAGGAAGACAGGGATATCTGGCCCTAACGGACCATCTGTCCCTTAACTGCGCTAAAGCAAGATGGGCATAGAAGGGCGGGTGGAATGCGATGGCGGGCAGCCTATGGCTGGACTGGAGGCGGCAGGTCTTGGACCGGAACGGTACAGGCTAACAGGATCCGGATCCTGAGGAGCGGCAGAGTTGCAGTTGCGACACGACAGCACCAACGCCGCCATGCAGCGCGAGAGTAGCTACGTTTGATATGTGGTGTGCAGAAGTACCAATGTCCTGCCTCTGCAGCCAGCATGTATCGCTTCCTACTAGGTAATTAAGGTAGCTTTTCGACCATTGACGCGATGCAGACTAATGTAAGACAAGGTAGGGAGTACGTACTCCTCATATCGCAACCCCGGCCAAAATGGTCACGGCGAGACATCCGGACTTTGGGCATTTGGGGTTTTTTTATAATTTTTTTTTATTTTCCCCTTCTCTTCCCTTCCCACGACCCCATGGATATTACATAGATTGCCAAGAGACTAAGCCTCTGGGGTTGAGACTTGTACGTGTTCAACTGCCTTGCCCACCTTGCCGGGTACAGCAGACAAGGTGCGGATTTACCAGTTCGAATTGGCCGATTGTCTTCGCCCACCGCTTGTAACCATTTAAAGAGGACGGCTCCTTCCCGGGAGAGTGGTTCATATCATCCGTCTCCCCTACTTCCTCTCCTCCTTCCTTGTTTTCTTTTGCTCTTGCACTTGCTCTCGCACCTGCACCTTCACCTGATTTCTCTTGTCCTCCACTCATCTCGGGCGCATCCGACTCGGTGTGATAAATCAACAAAACACACCTTGAGCCTCAGTCTCGGGTCGACTACAGAAATACTCAACACCACGTGCGACACATCTAGTCGTGGCACTCACACCGATTACTCGCCGTAACGCCGGTCAGCTTCGTTTTCGCCCCTTCGGCCTCGCTTTGCCCTTATCGGCTTCCGAGTCTCACCCAATCACTGTCTTCCGAGACAATCATTAACGAGGTCTTTTGTGTGCCGGCTGTCTCAAAAGCCTCATCCACTCACCAATCAACCGTTCCTCCCCAAAACAATAACGTCGTTTTTGGGGGGTATTATTTATTCTCCATCTGGGCCTCTGTGTTTCTCTCAGCCGTGTCTATCACTGGACTTGATCTCGACCTCCATAACAACTGTGTCCTGGAGCCGCCCGCAAACCACTTGTAGCCCAACATGTCGACTTCTGAAAAAGACGTCAAGGCGGACGTTGCTGCCGACCCCTCCATCGAGGTCGAATACGCGAGCGACCCCGATAGAAGCGGATTTGACCAGGCCGCCACAAAGAGACTCATCCGCAAGATCGATTGGACATTGATTCCTTTCCTTGCCCTCTTGTACCTGCTGTCCTTCTTGGACCGTACCAACATTGGCAATGCTCGTCTCGCTGGTCTCGAGAAGGACCTCGGCATGAAGGGCCTTGACTACAACGTGGCACTGTCCGTCTTCTTTCCCTGGTATGTCGCGGCTGAGATCCCCTCCAACTTGGCCATGAAGCGCTTCCGCCCTTCCGTCTGGATCCCCTCCATCATGATTGCCTGGGGTATCTGCTGCACCCTCATGGGCCTCGTCCACAACTACCCGGGACTGTTGGCCTCACGTATGGCTCTCGGTCTCGCCGAGGGTGGTTTATTTCCCGGTATCACTTACTAGTGAGTATTTCTCAACCTGGACCATCTCGTCTTCGCCCATCATCTGACTCCCCTGTTCCCAGCATCACTATGTGGTACCGACGCCACGAGTGTGGCCTTCGTATGGCTATCTTCTTCTCTGCTGCTACTGCTGCCGGTGCTTTCGGAGGCCTCCTTGCTCGAGGCATCGTTGAGATGGATGGAGTTGGAGGTAGACCTGGCTGGGCTTGGATCTTCATCCTCGAGGGTATTCTCACTCTCGCTGTTGGTGAGTTGGGACTCTAAGCCAAACTAGCCGCCTAAGGATTCAAAACTAACCACGCCCCTCCCTATTCTCACAGCCATCGCCGCCTTCTTCATCATGAATGACTACCCTGCTACTGCCAAGTTTCTTACTGTCGCCGAAAAGGAGGAGGTCACTCGTCGCCTTGAACAGGATCGCTCCGCCCTCGCCGACGAGTTTAGCATGGTCTACTTCAAGGACGCTATGAAGGACTGGAAGATTTGGGTACACATGGTAAGTTGAAACCCTGCTAGGACTTGCCGTATCCAGCTATCGTACTAACGACATTGAAGTTTATCACCATCGGGATTTACACTCCCCTATACTCCTACTCCCTCTTCCTCCCTACCATCGTCAGCGGTCTCGGATACACCAACGAGACGGCCCAGCTGATGACTGTGCCTCCGTACATCGTGGCTTGCGTCTGCTGTATCGGTGGCGGCTGGTTGGCTGATCGTCACCGCCAGCGTGGTATCTACATGATCTTCTTCTGTCTGGTTGCGTATGTCCTCCCTTCTGCCCTTGTTTGATGAGGAATCGGCAACTAATCTGTCTTTAGTATGGCCGGATTCATCATGCTACTCTCTTCCCAGAGCAATGGCGTCAAGTATGCTGGTTGCTTTTTCGCTGCCTCTGGCATCTACCCTAATGTCCCTCAGGGAGTTGCATGGAACGGCAACAACATTGGTGGCTCAGTCAAGCGAGGCGTCGGTATCGCTATGCACGTCGGTACGTGACATCCAATACCGACCTTTTTGTTTTGTTTTTTGGAGTTTGACCATTGACATGGTGCAGGTTTCGGCAACCTTGGTGGTGCCATCGCTGGTTTCCTCTACCAGGCCAAGGACAGGCCTCGCTACTACCCCGGCCATGGTACGCTGTTGTCGACATTGACCATGTCCATGTGCCTTTCCATTTTTATGACCATCTACTTGCGCCGCGAGAACGCCCGCCGAGATCGCGAGTACAAGGACCCTGCTCAGTACACGGCCGAGGAGAAGGCCGCTGAGCGCCACAAGGGTGACAACGCTACCTTTTTCCGATACACCGTCTAATGGATTTATGAAGTTTGGAATATTTGCAGTTTAAATTCGACTGGGTTCTCGACTGCGCGAAGGAGTACAGCTGCGAAAGAGGAACCTGCTATAGAGAAGGGAAGAGGGAGCAGCCGAAAGGGGATAAGCTTGGATATCCTGATCCCTTCTATAGAACTGCATCCAATAATAAGAGGTACTCCACGACAATTGCAGTTACTGGCAGTTGATGCTACTGTACGTTAATGTGAGATGATCGTGGATGCGCGAGTACGTGGTAATGATCTAGTCCGAACCTAATAAATGCACCAGGCTAAACGAAGTTTCTTCGTAACTCGCTCGAACATCTTTTCGTAATGTATTCAGCGGGCCATACATGATCCCAACCATGGAAGCTGGGAATTATCATCAAACCCATGGAAAGACAACCACCTGACAGCTTCATCAACAGCTAGACCGATAGCTTATGCCTGCCTTCATTTGTGGCGTTGTCCGATAAGTGGAGGCTCCTCGGCCGTTAGCATCGTCACCATTTTGGGTCATCTGAGAGACGGGTGTTTGCCTATGTCTTGGCTTATACATCCCTTCCTCCGAAACGTGGGGAAACGTGGGGTACTATGTAGACTGGGGAGGGGTAAACAAACTCAATGGGGATGGGGGCACGGGCGTAAAGAAAACAATGGCGTACCTAGGTACTCTAATCCAATGCCCAGGGTCTGGGGGGCTCACCGAGTTAGATGCCCACCGCTAGGACGTTCCGAGGGCAGTGCATCATGCAGAAGTTTGTTTGACAGCTTCCTCTTCGTAGGGTGGACAGGGCTTTTCCTTGTGTCCGGCCCAAGGGAGAGGGCCCAGGAATACCGCACACCGCCACCGCATGTGTTCTGACATGCCTCAAAGAAGTTGCTGTCACTTGGTCACACAAATGGTGCCAGCTCCAGGGACTCGGAAACGTCCACCACTCCGTTCCCCTTCTCTACACGTGTAAAGTTTCCACATCTCCCACAATGACGGGCTCAGTGATGACTTCAATCTTGCACATTGGATACTGCGGCTCTCTTTCCTCCATTCGTTGTTTTTTATTCCGAAGAAAAGCCCGTGGAGACTCAAATCAGAACCTACCAACATTGAGTTTCGTTCCCCAGGACAATTCTTAACCTCTAGACTTCCTGACACTGCTTCTCGAGAGATCATTCTCGGGTAACATGAACACAACTCTTCCCCGTTCCAGTTGCCAAAAATGATCGTTTGCATCGACGAAGCTTACCGGCCCGGGGAGATAGCAGGCGTTGTTAACGAGCACATATGAGGAGCGACATATGGCAGTGAAGGCGGCAGCAACCTTCTCTGGGGATGATATGCTGGTGACGTGGCATGAGACGCCCAGCTGGAGAAAGTCAGCGCATGGAGCTTTTGAAATCTTTGTCAGAGTAAACTTGATGCAGCATATGAGGATGAGCTTGGAATCCTTGGATTCGGCAAATGAATGGGTCATAGTAGTGCCTATTCACGGGTTTTCACCTGTGAGCACGATGGTCTTGCCGGAGAAGTCGTCGCAGAGTGAAGTTGAGGAGGCCTCGGGATAGGTCTTCAATGTCCCGACTTGATGAACGTCGCCATGATAAGACATCAGTTTGCGCGCTTCTAGGTTCAAATCTTCGAGGTGTTGTCTTTCGTGGCGAATCGTCTGTGCAAGGGGATCTGGATGGAACTGAAGATGGCAAGAAAACTCGATGCTCACATCTCCTGGGAGGCATCAGAATATGGGAGACATGCAACATTCATAAGGTTCGAACAGACCCCTCGTCGACAAAGCGGGTCTCTTGTTCATTCCTTCGAGCAGCGGATGGAAGGCATATGCACCCTTTTACACTGACCATGAAGTCAGTGCGACCGTGTGCAGTGACAGTGGTAGCGTAACGGAATTAGGGCTTGTTGGCTAGAATTCGAAGCCACCGTCGGACTTGACAATGAAAGATACAGCAACCCAGGTAGCATTTGCAATTCAGGAATAGAATCAGATGCGCTACCAAGGGAGTGTAATTATAGGGTCCGTGTGAGCAATGCTTTTGTCTGTTGCTAAGGTGCCGCCACAATCTTAGAGCAGACATGGGACGATTTTGGGATCAAGTTGAAATAGTACTTGACCTCGACTTCAGCTGAACGGAGAAAACAGATTTAAAACTCCAACGTTCATGAGAGGTAAGCAACTTCTTGAAATAAAGGCGTCCAACTCGTCAGTAAACATGAAGAATGTGTATGTGTTGAGGTTGACAGTCTTGGTGTTTAGTGATCATGGTTGAGCATGCATCTGCTTATGAACCTTGGCGTCGTTTCATTTAGAAGGCAACCAAGCTCTCTTACATGCAATGGGTATTGCAAGTTTACGTGTCTGTTCCACTTAATCTATATCTATATCTCTAGGATTTCAACATCGGTAAAGTCGGAGGGGTCCAGTACTGGTTCGCTTCGGCCGAACGAATACACGCCGTACATGACGCCGCAAAAGGCCCCACCGACGGGAGGGAATACTGTCAAAGCCTCAGATGTGAAGGACAACTTCGTGTTTACTTCACCGGCAGAGAGGTACATCTCATACTCGGTGGGCTTAGTTGTGATGCTAAGTTGGACTGGATGGTTCAAATTTAGAGAGGGTACCGAGGAGCCATCAGACTCTAGTAGTGGGTGCGTGAGCTGTCATCGTCAGTAATGTATCCAGCTCCAATCATAAGAATTGTTACCCTGAGCTCGTTGGCCTTGCCTGTTGGCTCTCTCCTAAAGATGGTTGGAATAGCCGGTCCCCCGTCTTCCGGTTGAACTGCACCAATGCCAATGGTGGCGTAAGAATACTGGCTCCACCAGACGGTGACACCGGACTCATATCCAGGCCTGCTGGGATTGAAGAGCATCTTAACCCTAAACGTTTCACTGTAGGATGATTGCTTCCTCAGTAGCATCGCTGGTGACTCGGGGCTGTTGAGATCGAAGCAGTTACCGTAAAGCCTCAGGTGGCCAGGACGCTCTGTGAGACTGTAGCAGGGCTTGATTGGAGTGTCTTGGAATAGTTAATTGCAATTCCTCGAAGGTAAACTTGGAAGATGACTGACTTTTGTGGTACCAACCAAGCTCGAGAGAGGGTTTGGATAGATCTGCCTTCCACTTGACCCCGTTTGCATCCGCCACCGCAACCTTCTGGATCGGCTCCCTGCCGACAGTTTGAAGTGTGACGTTGCGGCCTTTGTTGAAGATTGGCCAATCGTCTTCCCAGTCCACTTGAACTAAGAAGGTCTCCCGACCCATCTGAGGCTCAAGGTACTTGTCCCCAGACTTGACAGGACGAACACCAAGCATCACAGCCCACCACCGCCCACGACCGTCCTCAAAAACGTCACAGTGGCCGGTCCTCTGGACCTCCTCATCGGGTCCGTTATACCACAAAGCCCTATCCTGCCCCTCCCACGGACCATATGGACCTGCCTCGCTTCTAAGAACCCATTCTTGATGACCAGCTTCCGTACCGCCTTCGGCAGTAAAGAGATAATAGTACTTGCCTTTGCGAATGATGTGTGAGCCCTCGGCGATGCCGTAGGGGGATTTACGGATCACTCGTGGAGGGGTGATGGTCCTCCCTGTGGTGATGTCGATCTCTGAAATATGAATGGCAAAGTCCTTCAGCTTCAGTCCTGGGGTACGCGTACCCATGCGCACTGTTGTGGAGAGGTAGACCTTCCCGTTGTCGTCCCAGAAGAGCTGAGTGACTCGTTAGCTAGACATATGATCGATCCGAAAGCACACATACATCTTGATCAAATCCAGGGTTGTCAAAGTAAACAGGTTCGGACCAGGCATTCTCATCCCAGATGTTGTCAGTCCAGACGTAGAACCCTCGCGGAAAAATGCGTTCCTAAAGTTTGCATCATGAGCATTTTTTTCTCGTGTCATTCATGAGACATGGTGAGAAGCCTACATCATTTGTCGGCCGATACCTTTGGAAAAGCCCGTTCGCGAGATACCAACGTTTTTCTTGTGGTCGGTATCGGAGTGTGCTTGCCCAGCTTCCGGCTCCCGGCTCAACAGTTCTCAGCTCAATCTGGCTCTTGCGTGTAAGTGCATGACCAATGAGTTCCCAGTTGATGAGGTCCTCAGACGTGTAAATGGCGCAACCTGGGAAGTATTCGAAAGTTGAAGTCGATAGAAAGTATCTTGTAGGGCTCGACTCTGTTGCCGGAACGACGCAGACGGTTGGGTCTGGGTTGAAGCCTGGAATGACAGGATTGAGAAAGATTGCTCCGTCCTCATGGGTGGTCATTGTAGCGGCACCCAGTGAGAACTCCACGGGCGTTGCTTGTCTTGAACGGTTGCGTTAAGACTGCGAAGAAGATTGACTTCAGAAGCATCTTAATAGCGTAGACTCTCATTCGGTACTTCGCTGGATGTTAGTTGGCGCTTGACTTCGGCCCAAGTTTCTCCAGCAATCAGAGGCCGTCCCCGGCCGGAGGATGCGTTCTCCACTTAGCGAAAGATGGAGCCACCGCCCGAGAAGACCGGTGGTGCCGAAAGCTAGAACCCGCCAGCGATCTTGGCCGGAGATTTTAGCCGTGTGTCAGTAAACGCACTCGAGAGGTAGGTAAGTTCGATGTAGAGAAACTCCATTATACCCTGCAGTACTTGATGGTGGCATTGCCAGGAGAGAACGATTGAGATGGCCAAAACATTGCTTTCGTCATTTGCCACCTTGTGCCTCACATACATCTCTTTATCCTTAAGACCATTCGTGACATTGTCACATGATCACACGGTGTCTCTTTTCATCGTACCCTCGGTTGTTAACCACGTTGCTTTTCTTTTACAGAAAAATTCCAACTTCGGCGTCCACAGCTTGTCGCTGTCGGTCCCCTCGACGCCCTGGACGTCATCCATGGTCCCCGAAGTAACAGCAATTTGGGTCGGGTCAATGTCGTTTGCAATGAACAGCGAAGAACCGCAGGCGCTGCAGAAGGATCGGGCCAGCGACCTGCCGGAATCGGCGGTCTGGGCCCCGTACACCGAGATCTTGGACCCAGGGTCTTGCACCGTGAGGTTCTGTTTGACGAAGAGGTCAGTATGAGTTATGGTCAGCAAGTGCGGTTCGAGGCATCAAATGAACGTACCTTTCTGTCGACTAGGCTGTTGGCCCCGAATGACGAACCAGTGAACTTTCGGCAGCTGTTGCAGTGACATAGTACCGTGAAGGCATGCCCCCCTGCGACGGTGTACCTGATTGCGCCGCAAAGGCAGCTTCCATTGATAAGAGGAGGAGCTATGGCGTCAGACATGGCGACGTTATTTGAAGCACTCATTGATGGGAAAAGGAGTCTTGGGTGTACCTAGTAGTTATGCGGATCCCGATCTCTTAAGTAACAACCGTTTGAGAGAAGTAATCGAGTCGACAGGGCGAACAAAGTGATCTTCGAAATGGTGGAAAATGAGTGTTCTAGTGTTTCTGTTGTATATTCTAGAACCTACCAGAATGAATTCCACCTCGTCTTTCCCAACCGGGCAGGCAGCGAATCTTTCTCGGGCGGGCACCGACAGCATGACCGGCCTGTCATACATTAGGGGATTGGAGCAGCCGTAAGCGAGAGCGAAGGACAGATACGAGGAATGCATCAATTCGAGATGGGAAATCCCAAGTTCAAAATACTCAATTACGCACGCTTACTGGAATACCCCAATTAACTCTTTAGCCATACCGTACTATCCCCCAATCGAGTTGACGCTTTCTTACCACGTCTCAGCTGTGGCTGAATCACTAGCGTATCGGTGGTCAAAGGACCGATCTAGACAATCTCTTCTTTCAGCTCTCGTCATTAAAGAGACCGCCAACATGGGAACATTTGATTTCCCTCCTTGAGCCGAGGATCATTTCCAAACACCATGGCCGCTGAGGTGTCGAAGCCCCTGTCGAAGCGGCGGGTGAGAGTCCAAAAGTCGTGCACCGAGTGCCAGAGACGGAAGCAGAAGGTGAGCAACGAATACACACCTGTTCCATATCCCCAAATCGATCCTATCTCGGTCTCATCGTCACTGGCGGATGCATGCTAAGAGGGTCGCAGTGCATGATCCGGCAGTCAGATGCGTCATGCATGAACTGCTCGAGGCGATTCCCGCCCGTGGAGTGTACCGTCATCCAGGTCGGATCGTGTAAACCCAAACCAGCGTACGAGGACCAGGTTCTAACCTTTGACCTGTCTTCACTTTCCAAGGGGTCTGGGAAGCAACCGGAGGTTTCCTTATATGGCCGTCATTCGACAGCTTTACCAGGAATCGCGTCTCTGGACCTACCAGGGACACTGGCCGTACGGAATCGCCGCAGAGCAGAGGTCAGATCGAAAGACATCGACGGCTGCGGCCTTGAAGAATCAACAACGCACTGTTTCAAGGACCTTGAAGATGAAGGCAGGGCATTGGCGAAGGCGAAAGCCCGTTCTAACCTCTTCCTCGATGGAAACGGCGACCCGATGGCATTCCATTACAGCAGTCCCGCTGCCATTTGGGGTATACTCACCGAGGTGACGACTCTCCATGGAATGCCGCTTCCCAAAGGCCCTAGAACAGCAGAGCTTATGCACTTTTGTAAGTGAGGTGTTTGTCGCTCTTGTCGGCAATCATGTCTGACTGTCCAACGTAGATATTGAGGTCGTCGCACCCAACATGGTGTCGATCGACGGCCAGAGCCAGCCGCCTGTCTTTCTCACAGAGGTTTTACCATGGATGTTGCAATCCCCTCTGTTTCCTAACATCGGCATTCTGATGTCGTCAATGACTCAGTCACTTGAGCAAGGGGTGGAAATCGCCAAGAACCCAGAGTCCCTCGCTCTCAAAGCCCGGGTGCTGTCCATTATAGCAGATTATATGCAGAGACCGTTCGACGCCATCGCGGTTGAGATGGTCCGCTCCATCGTTAATCTTGTCGTTATGGAGGTATACTACCAGCTTACGCGGTTTGTTTTCGTCACACTGACATCCTTCTTAGTGGTTCTGGGGCGCCGACGAGAGCATGTTTGCCCACATGAGAGGAATTAAACGCATGATCAAGCTTCGAAAAGGCATACGGGGTCTGGGAGACATTGTAGGCGAGTCCATTATGATTCTGTAAGTGCGGATCGACACTCGGAAGTGACGATAAACTTATCATGAAATCACCAGCACCGACTATGAGATTGCGTGCGCCTTTGAGACAGACCTCTACTGGCTGGAAAATGACCCGGCCCGGGATGAGGAACTTCCCGTCCCAAAGACATGGCCCGACTGCTACGACAGCCCATTATTGGCGTCATCATCTCGATTCGAGAGTATCGCAGGGAAACTCGGGCTATGTGCATCGGCAGCCAAGATCCTGGACGACGTACGATTTCTCACGGTTTCCGTCACGTCAGCATCGGCCTCGGCGAGTTGCAAATCGAAGATTCGCACCACCGCATCGTGGCTGTATGGCAAACTGCGGGATAGAGGCGCAGTCGGACCCATCGTTATCGCATCGGAAGAGGAATGGGTTCTCGAGACCATCCGGATCGCTGCCCTGATCTACAGCTGGTCCATCAAGTCGATGCGCCGGATATCTCGATTTGAGGATAACGAGACGCTCGAGGCTGCGTACCTGGCGCTGACGAGCGTAAGCATGACAACATGGAAGCAGATCCCGGGGATTTTTCTCTGGATCATGTTGGTGGCGGCCCCGAGCGCGGCGCCGGACGCCAAGGGGAGGTTCGTTAGGAGGAAGATGGCCGTCACGGGGCTGTCGATTGGGTTCGAGGACTTCGTGCTTGGGATATCGTATCTCAAGGCCTTCTGGAGCGTCCAACAGTGGATCGCCAAGGGGAGCGACGCGGGGGTGCAGAGGCTGGAGGACAAGTGGTCTTCGGGTCTTGGCCGGGAGGCTCGGTCGAGTCACAAGAATCACGAGAACATCAGACCCTCGTAGGCTTGCGCGTTGCGTGCTTCGGGGGCCACGGGGAGGCCAGGAGAAGATTTTTGCGGCGTCACGACTGCATCACTTTACGACTGGACTGAAGTGCCCTTTTTCTTCGCGTTTCTTTTCCATTGAGTTATTGGCCGAAGCTTCGTCGACGTGGAGAAGGGATGAGCATCTCGGATTGCCCGAAAGGGGATGCCGGTGGACCGTGTTCGCATGCACAAAGTAACTCTGCACTCCGCATTTTCTCTGCCTCTGCCCCGGACGCAGCCTTTCCCCACCTCTCTGTTGGCTCAGTTGGTCTGGACTCTGGGACAAGGATCATAATGGGGTGGAAGCTGGTTCTGGACCTTCGGACGCAGAGACACAGTAGGGCTCCTTTCTACTAGTATTTACAATGGTTGACCTTGCAGTTCGTGGACCGAACCCGCAGCTTGTCCCAATAATGCGTCTGACCCAACGGTGAGATTAGTCCGAAATAGTGTAAGTAGAGAAATGGGCCCGTACCTATGTTGTTGCATCACCCTTGCCTCTTTTGTGAGCTACCCATGAGCTACCCCTTTCAGGCATGCTGCCCAACGAATCAAGTTTCCGTTTCAAAGACTCCATACCTTCGGTAAACCAACCGATTTTCCGCACCGCGGCACCGGTCAAGTTTCCGCCGCGAGGGGTCCAACAAGGAGGTTAACGTCCGCTCCCCCCCAACAACCATCGAACCCCATCAGGCGCCTCTAACTGCTCTCCCGGAGCCTTTGGAAGCGGTTTGGGAGACACGGGAAGACGGGGGCCAGGCGGGGCTTCAATCTCTCATCTGAAATCTGCCAACCCGCATGACCTGTCTCGGGCAGCCCTCGACCCATGTTCTTGAATGTTCTAGCCTCCCCGTCTAGCGTCGAGCCACACGCGGACCCAAACATCGACGCGGGCGCATATTGTATGTTGCATGTTGCATCGGAAAAAGCTCCTATGGATACCAATGGTTTCTAAGAAAAGATGAGGCGAGGGTTGGAGGAGCTTTGCCGTTGACCAGCCAGACACGAGCCCGGCATCTTGTCACCAGTCCACATCCGGGACCGGCAGTGATACATCGGCGCCCAACAACCAAATCGAACCAAACCGAACCAAGCCCTTGACACCACACCATACCAGGTGATCAACCCAATCATCCCTTGCCGCACCGGCGCTAGTAGCTGGCGTGGGCGATGCGTGACTGGCACTGTCATTGAGCTTGGGATGCTGGTATTGCAATTGGCATATGGCATGGGAGGAGGAAAAGGAAGACGTGAGGGGGTGGGAAGCGGGAGGCGGGAGGCGGGTGCGGGGAAGCTCAGTCTGAACGAGCTCGCGTCGATGAAATATAAGAAGCAGTTGACGATGTCCTCTGCCTCTGAGAAACTCTTCATTATTCCTCACTCTTCCTCACTCAGCTCATATACAACCAGCTCTCCATCCGGGTTCGATTAACTCTCAGCCACACGCCTTTGGATCAAATTTCCTCCCTTACAGCCTCCGTACCTCGGCCACTTAGGATCAACCACCTCCGTCATCAACCTCTTACCACCGAAACCACATACTTTGGACTTGGAGAACATCTCTTCCCCCAGTCTCCCTCCGTCGCACACAATCGCACGACCAAAGCCTCTCTCTATCTCATCCAGATCTCTTTGAAGCCGCAAGGATGTCACGGTACTTTACCCGCCTCCGGCCACTCCGTCTAGGACCTCAATTGACCCCAGGGAAATCATCCAGACTCGCAGTGCAGCCCATCGCCGCCCCCGTGGCTCCCATAGTAGCACACCAACCCAAAGCCTTCCACGCGAGCCCCAAGCCCCTCGGACCTCACGTCACCTCGCCGACCCTCACCCGTGTTCTCCCCGAATTCAACCTCCAGGGCAAGGTCATTGTCGTCTCCGGCGGCGCGCGAGGACTTGGTCTCACACAAGCCGAAGCTCTCCTGGAAGCCGGCGCGATAGGTACTAACCAATACCCCCTCTCCTCGCATGGCATTTCTAAAGCTGTCTCATCTCAAACCATCCAAGAATGACGCTGACAGCCACACACCAGTCCACGCAATCGACCGCCTCCCTAAGCCGGACCCGGACTTTGAGAAGGTTGCTCTCCGCGCCAACACCGAGCTTGCGACCTCGTTGACATATCACCAAGTCGATGTGCGTGACGTTCCGGCCCTCAACGAGATTGTCGAAGGCATTGCCAACAAGCATGGCCGTCTGGATGGCCTCATTGCCGCCGCTGGCATCCAGCAGGAGACGCCCGCGCTCGAATACAAGGCCGAGGATGTCGACAAGATGATGGGCGTTAACGTTACCGGCGCATTCATGACGGCGCAGGCGGTCGCGCGGCAGATGGTTAGGCTTAACACCAGCGGTAGCATCGTGTTGATTGCCAGCATGAGCGGCACGGTTGCCAACAGGGGGTTGATATGCCCGTGAGTGCTTGATTCTCAGCTCGTAGAGCAATGAAGGCTAATTACATATTTATGCAGTGCATACAACGCTTCCAAAGCAGCAGTTTTGCAACTCGCCCGCAATCTGGCGGCTGAATGGGGCGCGCACGGCATCCGCGTCAACACCATCTCGCCTGGTTATATCGTCACTGCCATGGTCGAGGCGCTCTTCGAGACATACCCAGAGCGCAAGGTTGAGTGGCCGAAGCACAACATGCTCGGAAGACTAAGCCAGCCCAACGAGTACCGTGGTGCCGCCGTGTTCTTGTTGAGTGATGCAAGCAGCTTCATGACGGGTAGTGACTTGCGTATCGACGGTGGACACTGCGCATGGTGAGCGATGAAGTAGGGAGCATCGGCGTTATTTGATTAGTCATAACACATCCAGACTTTGGGGGTCTGGCGGTTTTGCTTTTGTAGAGCAGTATACCTATAATACATTCTTACGTTTTCTTAAAGATACTTTCGTTCCCGGGGCGGAAAACTCAGGCCGGAGATGTGATGCCTGGTCGTCCTAGCCTGGCCACAACACCCCTCTTCAGGTTCAGCCTCTCCTCGATCTCTGCCGGAGAATGTCCCTTGTCCCGCATCAGGTGCATCTGCACAATAGTCTTGAGGTCCAGGAACTCTCTTCCCTCGCTATTACTCCGGCCCAAACCGTCAAACTCGTCATCAGCCTGCTTCTGGAACCGCCTCCTCGCTTCCAGCGTGCCTAATGTCGCATTTCGCGACGTTGAGGGGAATAGAGGGCCGGGGTTCTGGATCAAGTCGGCATGTGGGCTTGGGCCGGCCGTGGAAGTAGGGGAGAAAGTCGGATTTGGTTGGACAACGCCCATCTGGCGAAGACGAGAGGAGAATTCCGCTGTGACGCTGTCCGGGTTGACGGAGTCGGCTGTGATGTCTGGATCTCGGCCAGCGGTCAGAGAATGTGACAGAGAGGAGAATCATATGGGATTGACTAACCATCCGTCTTTGACGTTGCGGCCTTTGCCTGTGACCGGGCTTGCGCGGGCTGTGACGGAGGAGGAGCCGGAGCTGCTCTCCCGGCGGCGGAGGTGGGCGGCACGGCGCCAGGCGCACGGGTTGGGAACTTGCGCGCTGTGCCTTGTGCGGCCTTTGATGACGAGGAACCCATGATGCCAGTTGTGGTTAAACGCGTTGTGATGTTGGCGCAAATGAGAAACTAGGCATAGTAGACGGGATGGGCTTTGACGAGAAACATTGACCGCGACTGGGGGAGCTCGAGATTCTTTGCAGCCAGCGGACAATGCCTTATCGATAAGATGCTTCCACAGGCGCCACATCGCGGACATGACGCATCCATGATTCCTGCTACCTCAGTACCTAGGAATGAGAGGTACGTACCGTCTTCAATGTCGGTATCAGTTCACTAGGCGCCCCTGATTGGCCGTTCAAGTGTCAACCCCCCCTCCACTTTGAATGTCCCGTCGCGAGTTCTCAAATACCTAACTGTCGTCTTTATCTCTTCCTTTACCCAATCAAACAACCCTGGCGATCCAGTACTACATAGTATTGACTAACCCCGAGTTCTCTCTCTAGATCGAGTTTCCCTGCAATTAGGCGGGAGCGTTTCAAGCGCCACCATATAGGAAGAGTAATACTGAAGGTCGCAAGGGAGTTCTGTTCAGTTAGCAGAATGCCAACCAAGGTCTTGCCCCCCTGCTGTACGTTCGCATGGGAATACTATACAGGCAGGAGTCAGGATCCGCAAATGGCTCATTGCCCGCCCATGCTAGCAGATCACACCACCCATACGCAAACAGCCGATCTCTTAGAAAATAGATAGTATATCGAATATGTACAGCGAAGGAAAAAAAAACTATCTACGGTTTTCATTTTTCGGCAACACTCCTGCCACGTCCCTGGACAACCCCCGTATTGCCCTCCCATACGATGCGAGATGGATAGTATTGTCTAGCCGATGGCGTTGACGTGGTTGGTTACCAAGCATGTCCATTCATCAGTGCCATAGTAGATTGTGTTGCCGTCGTTGTGCGTCTGCCCGGTGCTGATAGTGTCGCCCAGTTGCCAGAAAGCATCACCAGCCATGCCGGGAGTCGCCACCGAGGTAAGCTGCCAGGGTCTCTCCAGCTCGCAGTGGTTAGTAGGCGTGCCGTCTAAGTTTCGGATTTTAATCAGCACAGTTCTTCTTCGCGGTACATTTCAAAGAATATGTCAAGTAACAACTTACATTCTTCAAAGAAGCAAGGCTTGTTTGCTGCGACACATGCCTTGGCATGGTCAGTCACCCACTTGTTACCGGCAGCATAGCCAACCCCCCCTATCTTTGCATTAGTAGTTATTCCGTTAACTTGTAGCGGGAAACCTGACATGAGTTGGGGTAGAAGTGGAAGGTTCCAAAGTCCCTGGAGACGCAAAGCACATTAGTATCAACCCGTTTGTGGGATGAAGAATCAGAGTCTCACAAAGTCGAAATGTTAAGCAGCGCCGGCCAATCAGTGCCTTCCCCATATTGATAGGGATATGTGGTGTCGCCTGGGAGTCCCATGCCCTCATCGCCGAGCGTCACCAGGTGGTTGGGGTCCAGAGACTTGACGTATTCCGAGGTAGACTTGGCCCAGTTGTAGATAACAGAGGTAGCACAACCCTGACAGCGAGGCTCGTTGGCCAGCTCCCATGCAAAGATGGCGTTGGAGTTCTTGTACCGGCTGACAACAGCGTTGATGTACTTGCGGTATTGCGTCTGTGCCGCCGTGTTGGTGTACCATCCGTTGTGGTCACCGCCAAAAGCGTTGGTGTACGCCTTGATTCCGCCGTAGTCGTCCCTAGAAGAAGTTAGACGTTGTTCGCTAGGTAGGTAAGGTTTCTATTGGGCATTACCAATTGTTGACGAAGTTGATGATGAGCTTGATACCGTTCTTCTCGGCCGATGCGACAACGGTGTCTAGGCGCCCGAGACCGTTCGCACCCGTGTTGATGGTCGAACCGGAGGCCGTCAGGTGTTGGAACCCTAAAAATGTTAGATCAATGACATCGAGACAAGTGTCTGCGAACGTACAGTTGTCATACTGCGGGACGGTGTTGACATCGCTGAAACCCCAGATGCGGAGGATCTTGAGACCCGATGTCTTGAGGTGGCCGAGAACAAGGTCAACGTCAGCGGCGTTGGTCAGGAAGCTGCACCAGTAACAGTTGGTCCCGGGGTAGTACTTCGTCACGCCGTCGATGGTAAACTTGGTACCGCTGACCGAGGGGAAGCCAGTACCGGGGGGAGGTGCGGCCGACGATGTCCGGGAAGACGTGGTTCGGACGGACGAGGTTGTTGCGGGGCGGGTAGAGGTCGTGAGGGTGCTTGACCGGGCAGTTGTCACTGCGGTACCTGAGTTTGATGAGTTTAAAAGAACGTTGCAGTGTGTCAATGGTAGACGTACCGGGGAGACACTGTGAGTACCAATAGTTGCTGAAAGTGCAAACTGAGCCAGACACGCAGGTCGTGGGCCCAGTCCATCCTTCGCCACCACATTGTCCATACAACGGCGCTTGCGCCGAGGCAGCGGCCGCAAAGGCGAGCGCACCAGCAATGATCGACTTCATCTCGAGTTGTGCGATATTGTCTTGTGAGGATGAGTCTCAATATCATAATACCGGTGGGATGGTAGCTATTTTGTATTCCACCCCAGACTCCGCTTCTCGAAGCCGCCTTGACCGGAACAGCCTCGCCGGATCGTCGTCTTCCTTCCCCCTCAAAAGTTTCCTTCCATCCAAGCTTGAAATTCCATCAATGGCGTCCCACGAAGTCGTGTTTCCCCGCGCCATGGCTGACGGGCTGGACCCTTGGATCGATTTACTGGGGTTGCTCTACCATCAAGGGAGAGATATCCGAGAAGGTACATGTGGAGGCAGCATGGTCACGAACATGATGGAGGTAAGAGGGTTAGCTTTGACGATGGGTGGGCCGGTTGGCCGGCGCAGCCTGGTTTCTGTGTCGTACTGCGTATCTAAGATGGGATCTTATTCGTTCCCAAGGAGCTTTCCAGGAACCAAGCAACCGCGATCTACGGTTGCGAATCCCGCCGACCGTCTCATGCAAGCCGTTGACCGAATGAAGCCTCTTCTAGCAGACAAATCATCAATGTTTGGCAACCACGACATGCAGTAAACAGCAGGAAAGAAGTTGGTGGCGATATGTATCCAGCTCGGGCGGCATTCAGACCCGGTTGCCTTTCTTGGTGTAAGTTCCGCCTCCACATATGGGGCTGCAATGACGGAGCATGGACCGCCGCATCCCGCATTCGAACATGGCCGCCCATCAACCCCGCTAACTGACAACAACCTCACTAGGCTGTGCTCTGCTGCTTTCATGAAACCCGACAGATCATGATACGCCGCTCAAGTTCGACAGCAGTTGAGACTGTGCCCGAAAACCTTATCTTATCAACGTGGTTGAATTGTGCTGACAGCGAGGCCTTCCCGATCTTCGGTGAGACGGCTCGATGAGCCACCGGTCGTTCGCCTGATCGTCCTCTCCGGCGTTAACCCCACCACGGGTCGCCTCCGCGTACATGGGACCCACATCGCCGAAAGCAAAGGGAAGGAAGACCGAAAGCTATCATATGCTAGATCCGGGAGGTTTCTTAGACTGGTATATGATCCAATCAAGTGCTGCAGTGGTCTGGCGCGCCCGCCTCGAGAGGATACTCAGCAGGCCCTGCTTTTGTTGCAGACGGATTCGAACCGCCTTACAACCTTTGGAGCTCATGTGCTGCTTAGACCGAAGAGGACGTGACGTACTATTTTACTTTGTTTTCGTCTCACACTTGGTCGACGTTGATATAAAACCATTGGGGGGCTTTTGGAATGGGTGTCGCGTCTACTATGGATGCTCCCTTGAGTCGGTGCCTCCGTGCATTGTGCTGAAGGAACTTCAGATGAACTAACCGACCCAGAGGGGTCTTCAACCTTGGAAGCGAGCTCAGGTTGAATGTCCAATGTCGAGGTAGTGTTTTTGTTGATACAGCAGTGGAGCGAAAAGCACGGTTCAGAATGCACGACAGCTCTGGGCGCCATTCACTCCCGGTGGATCGTGATGACATAAGCTAGCGGGCGATGACGTGGTATGTATACACTGCACAGCCTCAGGGGCTTCAGTCTGCATCTGCCATCTATTATCTGGTGCTTACTGCCTTTTCCTGTACTGGATTGCTTTTTTTGTCTTTTTTTTTGGCCTCCCCTCTCCAAGCGCGGAGACACATCTGACGTTCTCCCGATACCACTCTACGTTCTTTATTTGCTTCTCAAACAAACCTTTGTCTACCGATTCCGCGTACAAAGCAAGCACTTCAATAGCGGATATGTCTCGTTTCTCCCATCTAGACACGGACGAGGAACGCCTCCCGCACGGCATGCAGCGCGTGGGCTACGACGCCGACACGCAAGTCTACACGTACCAAGACGCCGATGGGAGCTACTGGGAAGGCGCGCCAGGTCAACAGTACGGGCAGCTGACGCAGGTATCCGGCGTGTCGTCCGGGCTGGCCGAAGAAGCCGAACACGATCCCTTCATCCCGGGCTCCGGCTCAGGCGGCGGCAGTCGACAGCAACAACTATGGGCGGAGAAGAAGTCGTGGAGGCAAGAGATGAGGCCGCTTCTCAATTTCTTCGTCATCATTGGGTTGTTCCTGCTTGTGTTGACTTGGTGGCTGTACCGCACGCCCAGCGGAACCGAAGTTGCGCCGGATTGCGGGCAGCAGGCTGTGCCTTACAAGATTGAGCAGGGCAACACATGCTGGGCCATCGCGACAGGGCAGAAGATTAGCATTGAGGAACTGATCAAGGCGAATGAGGGGCTGGACTGTGATAAGTTGCAGGTCGGGAGCTTCATCTGTGTGCCTACCGTCGGGCAGGTGGCATGAGGATGTGAAGATGGGGCTTGTGCATGGCGCGATACCGAGTGTTGCTGTTGCTGGATACCCTGGAGGAGTATTGCAAGTTCATTTTTCTATTCTATGTTGTTTTTTGTGTATGTGCCAGTTATCAAGTTCAACACGGTCAGGCTCGACGCCGTCCCCCCACTCACGTGGTGGTATCTGGGGAGTTGAAGTTAGTTATTAGACGGCGGTTGGATGGCGACTGAAGTGTGGATTGAATGTCTACAATTGCAAAGAGATAGTGTCGGTTAATGATGATGAGAACGAGAGGACCAGTCGCTGTTGTCAGGTCGCAATGAGGCAGTCGCATACAGAGTGAGATGTCGTTGCATTATAGGACTTGGTGAGGCATCGCGTCTGGGGGAAACTCAGGCATAGCACGTCACATGCAAGATATTCAGGGAATAGCGTAGATTGGCCGATGGTCCCAAGCCTCTTTGGATATCGCGAACGGAGCTTTCTCCAGACTGGAGAGGAGGGGGCCGCTGTGCTGCTTGACCCCATTCGGCGACGAGGGCTGGGCGCGGGCTGATCCCTAGACGGGCAGTCGAGCCATGTACATGGTCGGAAGTATCGGCGCGTACCCGGGCCCACCAGCGGGTACCTTGCGCAACGTACCGCCTCCCCCGCCCCTCTCTTCAGACAAGACATTGCCGCCGCGTCCCCTGATTCGGCGTTGGTCGTGTGCCTCGCCGTGTCAACTCTGCAGTGCTCTTTCATGGGCAAAATCATGGTTGGATTCATCGTCAATGCGACGGCGGTCACTAGCAAGAATGTGTTTTGCAACTCAATGTTACCTTTCTCTTGTTAATCGCAAGTCGCCAGACGCTAGCAGTCGGACGTGAAAGACCACCAGCCACTGGGACCGGTAGTGTACGACCTCGACTGCCCTTGGCGATGTGCTGGTGCCGGGCACGGGTATCGTGCCCACTGAGGGGCCTGCGCTTTGGGGGGGGGGGGGTTCTAGGTCCTGTGCGGGCGGGCGAGGTCTAGCGCTGGGTTTCCCCGGAATTGCAGCGTCTGGGGAAGTGGGTTCCAGGGCGGGCCCCCGCGAATCGCCCCACACTCTGCTGCAAGTCTGGTCCCTCTCTCTCAGCGAGCATTGTCGCTACTCACCTCGACACACCGACACGTCGACTCACTTCACCACCGAGAGGCCGCATGCTGGCTTCCCGCCCATCTTTCGCTCATGCATAGGAACCCCCCCCCCCAAGACACAGCTCCGAGCCCGCACAAATGGAATAAACATGGCACAACCCTGATCGTTCGTGTGGGGATGGCCTTATGCCTTCTTCACCCTCAGCACACTCGAGGTTTGTTGTATCTTGATCTGGGGAAACGCGGCACAGTCGGTCAATGTCTCCACTCATCTCTTTTCTATGGTGTCTGCTCCTCTTCTCTCTGCCTGTCGGCTTTGGATTGACTCGCCTCACCGCGAAGCCCGTGTAGATGGACACATACGACTGGTTTCCTTGGCTTCGCATGTGGCATGTCCTCACTAGTAACACCATCTCTCCAACTTATTTACAGTACCCGATCAATGCTAGACCTGCCTATGCTTGCGTCACACATCTGCCCACCCTCCAAGTCGTAGCGTTGCACCAGGCGGCTGGCCTCCCATCCATCATCCTCCGCCTCCCACGCCTCCCGCTTCCCCCCAAAATTTGCTGTTGCTTTTGCGTGAGAGCCGCGTGTGTTTGTGCGTCTTCCCTTTGGTCTGGCCTCCCTCGCCTTCCCTGGGCCGTACATCCCCCCCTCCTCCCCCCCTCTTCCCTTCTCTCCTCTCCTCTCCAGTCCCTTTCCAGTCAAGCCGCCCTCCTGGATTTGGGCTGCGACGTATTAGATGCCCGTCCGCGTGATGATCTGTCTTACCCCGCACGCCCAGTACAATAACAATGTCGAGGCACTGCCCCTGAACCAGAGATTCCTTTAAGAAGAGACCGTCGGCCTCCTCATCCGTGGCTTTTGGAGTCGTGTAACTTGCCTTCCGTCTTCGTCGAACCATTTCATCTCTCTCAAGTCTGTTCCGCTGCCCACTTCATTGGGTTGAACGACGCACTTATAGAGTCAAACGCTCAAAAACAACACCAATTCGCATACGTCGACGTCCATCTCATTCATACCGCCAATTGTCTCGGAACCAAAGGTACGATCTCATCTACTCTTCATCGCCCAACTATCGACTCACCACCATCCGCCATCAAAAGCACAAGTAATACAACACCACACATATATACTTGCAATACTGACATACTGCCCCCTTAGAACATACAGAATGGCCCCCCGTATCCCCGCCGCCAGGTCCACGGAGACCCTCTGCTACGGCGTTGCCACCGTCGGCGCCTTCCTTCCCATCTACCTCATGCTTCCCGGTGCCGAGCAGCGCCTTGCCTCTCAGACAACAAAGTGGGCGCCTCGTTGGGAGCGGAACCTCTCTTACTTCACGCCGGCCGCCGAGAGGGGCATCAAGCGAGTCGAGCCCCCCGTCTCTAACATGGTTCGCCGTATCGACAATCGGCTACCTCTCGAGCGCATGGCTAAGGGCCTCGACAAGCGTATCAAGAACGGTATTGACCGCTTCAACAGCCCCAAGTAGACTCTTACAAGGGTCAAATGGGAAGCGTTGGCATTGTGTACATGAGAGGGGGGACGGCTGAGGGGATGATACCACATCTGGCTCTAGAGATACAGTGGAGGATGTATTAGATATCTCATAGAAGACACAGAAGCAACCAAACAAACAAATCAGTTGAACTTCCACCACTCTTCACTTTCCCGGCTGTGGCTTCCCCGCCCGTGTGCCGTGTATTCCGATCGACTCACAATACCGGATGCGAGTACAACGTGCTGTGCCGCCGTACGGAGAGGGTAGTTTCAGCGATTGCTCGTCGGCATGGGTGCTTGCATCTCGCTGCTACCTCAATCTGCAGATTGTCAGGCCACTATGAACGGTCCGGACGAAGCAATGTCTCACTTGAGCGAGCGGGGTTTTCCCAAGCAAGGGAGCAAGCTACGTCCCGCACGGCGAATCCCCAATTCTTTTCGTCGCTGCTCAAAGCCGATACAACGTCCAATTATGCAAAACAGAGAGGGTGAGGCCCTGCATCGTCCAATGCGCCAGTCACGTTGGTGAGCGTGGTTTAGCCGCCAAGGCGAATTGCCACCGTCCTGTTTGTGGCCTCATCCTCCACTGGTCCAACTAATAATTACCCTGCCCAAGTGCGAAGAGACATTTCGATTTTGCAGCAACCCAGACAATTCCACTTGGAACAGCCCTGAGAGATTCAGCCGAACAGGAACGAGCCTGTTCGGTTTCTTCCTCTGCAGCATCCTCCCGGATTCCCTGCGATACACTCGACTTCCTGCATTCCAGCGTGCATCTCTTTTTGACGGCCAACTCCAGGAAGCTGTGATGACACCCAATGGCGAAGCCGACAGTATACTTGGCAACACGACCAATCCTGGCATCCTAAACCAAACCTGATTGTTGCAGCCATCATGTTTGGACTCGTTCGAATTCGAGACGACATCAGACCACACCCGCTCAAGATGATCTTGGGTTCCCCACGCATCTAAGATTCGGCATCCGTGCCTGGTGCCTTGCTCGACCAGGACAATTAAAGGCCGGCCGGCGGACGCGTATTTGACTTGGTGGCCCTCAATGGAACATATCCATGGAACACCACTTGGTTCCCGGTCAGACAAGCATTCTCGCAGCTCGCACTGACTCAGATCGACCGACGACGCGCGGACACTACCACGGCTACCTTACTGGCCGTCGCTGTCAGCCCACACGTTTGTGATGTCGTAAGTTCCCTAGGCCAGCGCATATGACTCCAGTTCCTCGTTTCTCCTCGCGTCGAACGTGGGGTTTCCTCTGGGACTATGCGACTGCATCTTAAGGCAGCTCGTTGAATGTAGAGTAAATGAATGTTCGAAGCAATCGCATGAGTGGTGGTACGAACCCTCCAGTGTCAAATAGCATGCTCTTCATCTTGAAATCCATCGGTCTTGTTGCTCTGTGTTGAAAGACCGTCACATTGTTGTGCTTGTTGTGCTTGTCATACCATATGGGCTGTCGCGGCAATTCTCTTGCCAGGCCCTGACCCTAATTCATCCTAGAAATGAAACTTCTGGTTGACAGTGGTAGATGAGAGTTTGGGTCGGACTTCATACCAAAGCGATGATTCTTCGGTGCCGGAGGTTAACGTCGATCATGGCTCTACAATGATTCAGCGGCGGTTGTTGTTCACGGACGGAATAAGAGAAATGACAACGATAGCCTTAGTCGAGTTCATGGAAACTTGGAGCTTTGACGGATATCAGAAAAAATGGCCGAAGGAATCGATGGAATTGTGTGACCACCCGGCACCAGCGGGGCAACTCAGGTGCCAGCTGTATTTGGCCAACGGATCGTCAGAACCCACATGGCAATTTCCAGTGCATGAACCATCACGACGCGAACGCGCTGTTGGACGAAACAAAGTCGCATTCTGCCTCCAAGTGTGCCTCTGTTGACGGCGCACGTCGGCAGACATCCCTGTCGCCTCCTTCCGCAAAAGGCGATATGACTCTATGTTTGTTGAGGCGAAAATCCCATTCCGTCACGGGCTTTACTCACGGTTCCGACAGTCGTTGAAGCATCTGACCCGTCCCTCATTCTTTGTATCTTCACCTACAGATCTTCACGACAAGCCATGAACTCAATTGCTCTTCCTCGAGCTCTCATGAGCACTAGCTGGCGAGTTGTATCAGCCACGTCGACGGCAGCGCCCAGTCGCGCGGGGTTCCTCGCCTCGCGATGCTATGCGACCCGCGCCGCAAAGACGACTACGACTGCCACTGCCACCACTCCGAAAGCCACCGCAGCCACGAAGAAGACGACGACGACCACCGCCAAGAAGAATGTGAGCACAACTACCGCTGCGAGCAAAAAGAATACCTCGGCCACGGCTGCTGCGTCTAAGACGAGCTCGGCCAAGGCCACCTCCACGACTGCGAACTCGACCACTGTCGCCGCTTCGAGTACAACTCCCAAAGCTACGAAGACTGTCAAGAAGACTACTACTCCTGCAGCGGCTACGAAGACTGCTACCACGGCTGCGACCAAGAAGACGGCTACGAACAAGGCGGCGGCCGCCGCTCCAAAGGCGCCCACCACAAACCCTGTGATAGCGACCTCGGCAAGCGCACCAAACCCTACTCCGGCGTCGACTCTGACACGAGATCCCTCTCGACATGTTACCCCTACATCCCCCCTCCCGTCCCAGTCGCTGGAGCAGGAGGTACGTCCGAAACTGAACCCAAATAGCAAGGAGTACCGTAAGGCGTACGGCACGGCAGCAAGGAAGTGGACTTCAGCCATGGTTGCCATGCCAATTCTGCTCGTCACCTCCTACTATCTCTTTGACAGATGTAAGTACTACCTTCACCGAGTTCTTCTGAAAACTGTCACTAAGAAAGTTATAGTGGCTCTGGGGAATAAGCCCAAAGTAATGCCGGATCTTGAAGGAACTAGAAAACACGCTGAAGTAGAAGCAGAAGCAGTGGCGCAAGCCAAGGTGGCCTAATGCCTAATTATATTGTAATGACCTTAACGAATACCCACTCCTATCCCCACTAGTCGGAAGATACACTCTAGTCTTTGCTGGCACTATCCAGGTTCCGTGTCTTCTGCAGGTTGAGCAGTTTAATATAAAAGCATGGCCCAAGAAACCACTTTGTCTGCAGCGTTCAAGAACCCATCTGTTGCTTTTTGTCAGTCATCGAACTCATCATTCCTGGTTCGGTACATTCATACACTCTCCTCGCAGGTAGGGGAACGTCTAGCAACCCAGCTAAGCACGTTTGGCATGCAAGCCAGTGTGTTGAACTCCGATTGCCGAGTACTTCAACTGATTTTGTTACTATATCTATTCCGTGGCCTCATCCGCTGCTTTTTCATCTCTGTCTTGGCTGGCTACCAAACTCGTTTGCATGCTGGCTTGATTGCTATTGCAATGATAAAAGGTGCAAGGAAGCCGCTGATGAGAACGCTGGCTATGACACATGGTGTTATGCGTCCTGTGCTGGGGTTTTGTTCTGCAGCTATGGCATGGATAAGCAAAGCCCATACATTGAGCCATATATTGATTAACTGTCAGACTGGGGTGGTCATCATTGCTCTTGAGAGAGGGAGGTGGCTGAGGATCAAAGGTGGTTGAGTGGGCCGATGCAGGTGAGGTGATGTCTTTGGAGGGGAAGGGAGTTGATGATGCTAGTTATTCTAGTGAATGCATGCAGTGGTTATGGTGGTTCTCAAGTATGGTGGTTAAGCCTACCTCAAGCTAGGCAATTAGAGGTGGTCCCTTGGAGCCTTATAAGACCAGTCCACCACGTCCGAGTCACTCAGTGAAATGCGTCTTATGCCACCCGCATATGGTCGAGACCTCGAGGAACTCTTAGGACCAGTTTCTGATGGATATCACGGGCGAATTTGTGCGGATCGCATTCCATGCCATCCAAAGACACCAAAAAATACAACAGTCGCAGCTTGAAGCATCCTGTCCAATTCCGTGCCATCAGTATTAGGGACAAACACGTACATTGAGATGTCGAGCTTTATTCCCACCAAGATTCAGCCAGTATCAACAAGTTAAACACTTTGATTAGATGCTTTGGTTAGGCAACTAATATACTAGTTCCTATGCATTGATCTCTGCGCCGCCAATATGCGCGTAACAAAGGAAAAGAGAAGGGGCTAAACAATCCATCATAGCCTAGCCATTTCCTTCCTCTGTTCAGCCTCTTTGGTCTCACCAGGCTTGCCACTGTAGACCACAATATTCCTATCTTTGACAGTGCCACTCTTGGTGAGCAACCTTCGCTTCCCAGCTGTCGTCAGGGGCGGATCGTCATCTTCATCCCGGATGTAGTACGCCCAGTCGGCGGTGTCATCAAGCTCCGTCTGCGAGTACCCGTTACCCAACCATGCGAACCGGTTACCGGCGTACTTTACTTCCAGATCGTCCCACCTGACCTCCTTGATGGCCTCGATATAGTGCAATGTCGAGCCTGGCCATAAGGCTACAACAGGCCCGTCAACACGGGGCTTGTACCACGACCGGCACGGATCCGACCAGACAGTCTTGTTCATGAACCAATCCTTGTACTCGATAAAGTCGCGGACGGCCTCTTCTTTGGGAGCGAACTTGGCGATATTGGTGGTCTGGTACCGGTCAATGATCTTGAGCATCCAATCGGCCTGCGCCTCAATGGCTGACAAGACTGGCCCGTTACCTATAGGGCAGTTGGGGCCGAGCATGAGGAAGTAGTTGGGAAAGCCAGCCACCGCCACACCGAAGTAGGATTCAGGAGTGACACCCCATTTGTCTTGGAGGTTTTCGCCGGAGGGCGCAACGAGAGGGAAGCGAGGTTTGAAGGATGTGTCGAAGCCGGTTGCGCAGATAAGGATGTCAATAGGATACTCTTGGCCGTTGTCGCAGATGCACCCCCGCTCCGTAACCTCGTTGATCTCGCCATAGACAACCTCGACGTTGGGTTTGGTCAGCGACTCGAGGTAATTGACCCCCGGGGTCAGGCGGCGACAACCTACACTCCATTCAGGAATGAGCTTCGACTCGAGGAAGGGGTTTTTCAGCTTTTCTTTCATCTGCTGGGTGAAGTAGGCATGGGTATCCTCGTTGATCTTGTTGTTCTTGAGGAAGATTCCGAACTGACCATTGAGACCAGACTCAATTTTCTTACGGTACTCGAGCAACGCGCCGGGCTTGTCGGCGAACTCTTTCTTCTCTTCACGGCTGAACTCGTGTTGTTCCAGGCCCTGGACGGGGGATACCCACGTCGGCTCGCGGACGAAGGTTACAATCTTTTTGCACTTCCCGCGAATTGCCGGAAGGACCTGGATTCCTGAACTGCCGTTGCCTATGAGGCCGACGCTTTTGCCTTCGAGAGATACGGAGTCGTCCCAGTTCGCTGTATGCAGGAGGATACCCTTGAACTTTGAAAGACCGGGAATTGCGGGCCATTTCCAGTTGTTGAGAATACCACCGGCGTTGATGAGTATATCACAGTGGTCGATAAATGTCTCTCCGGTTGTTGCGTCCTTGACGTGGACGTCGTAGCCGTCATTCTGGGAGTTCCAGTACGCTCCTATGACCTGGTGCTGAAGTTTGATGTACTGGTACAACGAGTATTTCCTTGCGAAATTTTCGAAGTATTCGAGAATCTCCGAAGCTGGTGGGTATACTGCAGACCAGTCCAGCTTTGGCTCAAAGCTCCAGGTGTAGTTGTGTGACGGAACATCGCAAGCACAGCTGGTGGGATTGACATACGTCAGTACCTCGAGGCTTGAGGAATAAACGTCAGAGGACTTCACAAATGGCTTGCATACCCAGGATATCTGTTCTCAAACCAAGTTCCGGCTACTGAGGAGTTCTTCTCGTAGCACTGAAGCGAGTATCTCTGGAAGTGTCTCTGGAGTTTGTATGCTATCAACAGCCCAGAGGCGCCGGCACCGATACATATGATCCGTACATGTCTTTCGTTGTGGATCGGGGCTGAGAATCTTCGTGCAGCATCTCGGTCCCCAAATCGCATCCTCTCTGGTAGTAGGACGTCGCTCATTGTCGGATTCTAGTCGACACAAGAGACTCAACAAAATCCCAAATAAACGAGGGGTACCCCACGCAGATGACCGTACTCGGTACAGAGGCAAAGGATGAGGGCAAACAGTACGGGGTATATAGGAAAATAGAGTTCATAGAAGGACCGGATATATATAGCTGAACAGAACGACAGAACCTGAGATGCGTTGCTCGGCATCGTACGCTCCTACGTCCCGATTGCCACAACGGGATCTTCCTCAACATGTAGCGACTCTTGGCAGTATTCGGATAGGAACAATTCTACTCGTCCAGATCGGCAATGAACGCCGAAGACCACATTGGAATCGAAACTCACAAAAGATTTCCCGACACGAGTGATGTGGACCACCTCGTCGGGGTTCGTGCCAGGTTGGCCCAGAGGACGACAGCATACATGTCGCTATTTGCCGCAAGTATGCGGGCGGCAACAATATTTCTGCCGGCCAAGGACAGTTTCCACAGGCTTTTGGTATTCTCGAGTCAGATTTACGAGAAAAGAAGGGAAGCTTTTGTCAGGCTGCGAACTCTACTGACTCGATGAAGGACGGCACTTGGAACGAAACCAAGTCATGTCCGGGTGGGAGCACCAGCTTGGCCCAGGGTTCCAGCAGATCGGAAGGATAAACTCAGGGCTTATTGACACTCACTTTCCTAGTTGGGCCGTTCCAGGCTCTTGTTGTTGTTGGAAAGCATGCATATAGCCCTGTCTGGCACCGCCGGTCCATTGCTGTACAGTACGTTTAAGACAATGCAGCGTGTGCCGAGGAGCAGACGTTGCTCGACAGTGGGCCATGTGGTGTGAACACAACGGCGACGCGGATAGGATGATCCTTCCCCGATCCGTGACGTAGTTTGCTTGGGAACAGCAAGGCGTGGAAGGGTGGATGGCGGCTCTGATGCTAGCATGATGAAGTTTCATCCGACAGGGTCAATGACGGAGTCGACAAAGAGGGGCAGATGCAGCTATGCGGGGAAAGACATTGAAATACTGACGTTACAAGAAATATGCGGGTGACTGGGCACGAGCCGGGAAACCTCAACCGCTTAATAGAGCTTGGACCAGGGTATGGGATGATACGGACACACACTGTGGTGTTGAGCATCACTGACAACTCAGTCCCGCATCCGCACTATTGGGTGACAAGTCTTTACATACAAACATCCCTAACATCTCACTGTTCTGTTGATAGAATCGGTCCCGGTAAGCTTTTGGAGGTGGCTATTGCGGCACGTTATCGCCCATCAAGCATCAAGGGCTCGAGAGCTCCGACTAGACACAATATTGTGAGTCTTGGCTTAGGTACATATGCACTTCCAGACAGTACTTCACAAACGCGGCTTTTGGGGTTTCGCCTCTGCTAACGCCGCAGCATCTCTCTTGGACCATTCCCGCATCACTTTCCTTTGAATCTTGCCACTGGCCAGCTTTGGCACCTTGTCGACAAACACCACTCCACCAACAAGCGCCTTGTGTTTGGCGACCCGCGGCTTTACCCATCTCTGGATGTCTTCGGGCGTGACCTTCTCTCTTGAGACGTCTTGAATGGCAACATAAGCTCTGGGCCACTCATTCCCGTCACTGCTCAATGATTGTGTTAGCTTCTGCATCTGCCGCTTTCCTAGAACCTTGCTGTGGCTTACATTGTAATTCCAACCACAGCGGCGTCTGCAACATGTTCGTTTTCCAACAGGACAGCTTCCAGCTCGGCGGGTGCGACCTGCAGAGCGTTGACTTTGATGAGTTCCTCAAAGGTTGTTAGTTAGAAATTCGAGATCATCTATCGCGACACGATGCTCACCTTTTTCCGATCCACGATCCAGAAATAGCCATCCTCGTTACAGACAGCGATATCTCCTGTCTTGAGCCATCCATCTTGATCCAGCGCATCCTGAGTAGCAGCTTCATTATGCCAATAGCCGAGGCAGATGTTGGGCCCTCGGATGTACAACTCGCCCGGATGGCCAAATCCAACCTCCTTGCCCTCGTCATCGAGCAACCTACAAACACAGTTTGGAAGCAACCTACCGATACTGCCACTGTCATCTCTGGCGCCACCAGGTACCATGGTACCTCCGCAAGTCACTTCTGTCATCCCCCACCCTTGACTGATCTGCACCGAGAACCTCCTTTGGCACTCGTTCTGAAGTTCACGCGACAAGGGAGCAGCTCCACAGAGCATCTCTTTGACGCTTGATAAGTCATAGCGTGCAGTCTCTGGGCGCTTCGAGAGCATGACCAGTATGGGCGGCGCCACCTGCAAGGTTGTGATTTTGTACTTGCCGATTGCGAATAGGAAGTCCTCGTATCGGAATTCTTTCATGATGTATATGGGAAAATTCAGCTTCATCGCCATGAGTACGGCATAAAGCTGACCATAGGCGTGATAAAGGGGCAAGAAACCGATCCACCTCTCCTGCGGCTGACACTCAAACCTGTAAGGCTTGCCTGCATACCGCATGAAGACTGCCTGCTCAACGTTGGCGATGAGGTTATGATGCGAGACGCACACTCCCTTTGGGAGGCCGGTTGTGCCTGAGGAATAATTAATTGTTGCTATCGTTCTTGTCGACTCCCCCGCGCTGAATATTGGCCATCGATAAGAATCCACTTGTGTTGGAGTACCAACCATATGTCTCCAGTCCGGGACTCCGTGCTTTGTTGCGTTTTCATCTTCCGAGAATTGAAACACCTGGCTTCTGGAGATGTTGGATTTGTCGACCGCCTCCAGAACCTGCTCGAGGTGATTCGGATGAGCAAGCACTACCTTGGCTGCGGTGTTGGTCATTTGGTGGACGAGCTCTACGAATCGTTAGCTCACGCATTTCAAACATCATCGATCATTGAGGGGAGAGAACGAACCAGGAACGGTGTAAGCTGGGTTGGCGCCACTGAATACGCACCCAACAGACACAATTCCAAGATAGGCTACCGGCACAAAGATCTGGTTCGGTGTGCATATCATAACAACATCCCCTCGTTGGAGACCCAAATTCTGAAGGCCGAAGCCAACTCTCTTTACCCACTGAAGCATTTGCCGCGGAGAAAGGTTGACGCGGTCATCTTTACAGTCGATCCAGATAGGTTCGCCAGATGGTGCCGAGCTCTCAGGGAAGAGGTAAGAAAGGAGATTCGTCTTTGGTATTTCCAAAGATGGATAAGGCGATTTGAAGACCATTTTGGCAAGAAATCACGGAGATCTTGTTAGTTTAGTGAGATGAAGATAGGCTATCCTTGATGCCGTGGTTCGAATCAAAGTGAATACGGTGTGGGAGGCTGGCTGACGTGTTTGAGGGTACGCAAGACAAGACTTGGGAGGTTGCAACCTTACCCTACGAGGAACAAAGAATCACCATATCAATCAGGAGAAGTAACAACAGACCATTTCGTCGGTTTAGGATTCGTCAGCTTGACCGTATCTTCCCTCGGGATCGTCTCGGTAGCAGGCATCATGCGGGGTAGCGGAGTTGGGTTTATGCCGTAAGTTATGTACTCTGTAGCTACCCGGACCTTCCTGGGTTGCGACTAGGCCGAAGGGGCCGGAAACACCCCTGGAAAGCTTCTTGGGGGGGGGGGGGGGGGGGCTGGTTTTTTTTTTTTTTTTTTTTTTTTTTTTTTTTTTGTGGCTTGGGGCAGAAGGTTTTCGGATCATTGAATGCTGATTGAATGTTTCTTCGCAGATTTGCACCGAGCTCCTTTATCAGCCGCTGACACTCCTCGACTGCTTGCACACCTATTGTGGCGCATGCTTGAAGGACTGGTTCTCTTTCCAGGCAAACCAGGCGGAGAACGCGCCAAATCCACCCGCAGCGGGGACAAACATCTTCACCTGCCCGTCATGTCGTGCGCCGGTGCGCGACACAAGGCACAATGCAACCGTCGCAACTCTCCTCGACATGTTGGTCGCGGCGAATCCCGACAGAAGAAGGTCCGGGACGGACGTGGAGGAGATGAGCAAGAAGTACAAGCCAGGTGACCAAGTGCTGCCTGAGCTTAGACTCCTTGAGAGGACCCAGGAGGAAAGGCGCGCGGATGAGGAGGAGAGAAGGATGCTACAAGATGTACGGGCGCTGAGTCTCAGGGAAGCTGGTGTGGAATCTTCTCTAGCCCCTCGACATAGACGACGGAGGGAGGACAGCAGCTCTGCCGATGGCAGGACGCAACGAAGCAGAGATCATAGCCGGGACAGTCGCCACAGCAATAGGTACGACGGCAGTCGAAGGCCCCGGGCTGATGAAGGCCGATCCAGCGCAGACCAGCTGCAACCGGATGCGAGATCAAGCGAGCACAGAAGACGACGGAGAAGTGAGTCGAGACACCGTTCCGAGGAGTCGACAGACACGAGGCGCCGACAAATCGAGCACCAGTCATCTTTGAGATCTCTCATAAGCTCAGGCGACTTAAGTGAGCGCGACATTGAGAGGGAGATTGAGGACTTTGCCAGGCAAATCCAGGAAGAGGGGCTGTTGGACGGGCTGGATCTCGACAACATCGACCTAAGCCGGAACGATGAACTGAGCCGCAAGATTACAGAGGCCTACCGACGAAGGCAACGGGAACGCACGAGGGCCGAGGCAGCGAGGAGGAACAACGCGAGCGGGCAATCCCGAACTTCGCCTGACCGAGTGCAGGAGATACGGTCCAGCGCATCGGAAAACAGTCGGCCCACAAGTAGGCAGCGGCCGCATTCCAGGTCGACCAGTGCGAGTGGCTTCCCTGAAGATCGCAGCCGGCCGCCACTCTCGCAAAGCGCCCTGCATCTTGAGGTTCGACCAGAAGAGAGGCGGAGAAGGAGGCGGACCTCGAGCGGCGGCCGTAGTGCGACAACACCACTCCCAGCAACGCAGTCTGAAACCCGGGTGACGACTCGCTCGCAGACCGACTTGTCGACACGAACACAGTTTGGCGAAGTATCTGCCCCGAGAACTGCCTTTACTGAGGCTAGAAGTTCCAGTACACCCTCAGTGCCTACCACGGCGCAGTCTCCGACCATTTCGCCAACGCCCCGAGACCTCGCCTTTGCCAACCGCGTGACCAATGCATCAGCGCTGGTGTCTGCCAACTTTGCTCCGTCCCCTCCCACAGAGCCGCTATCGCCTCGCATGCAGCGATCGCACCGGCCGGCGGACCTGTCCATCATCAGCCAGGCCACATCAGGACCTGTCGGGCTGGGCCTGGGCATCGGCAGTCCAACTACCCCTGGCCATCAGAGGACACGGTCACAGCTCTACCCCGAACCATCGATTACGTGCGCTCGGTGCGCGAAGCAGCACATTGAGTACGAGCTTCATTACAATTGCAGCATCTGCGCCAGCGGCAATTGGAACATTTGTCTTGATTGCTACAGGTCAGGAAAGGGTTGTTTACATTGGTTTGGCTTTGGGTACGGCGCGTGGGCCAAATGGGAAAAGGCCCGACACGCCGCACAGGAGGACATTCCGAGGCCTCATATGCTGACCGCAAACCGGTACCTCCAGCCCAAGATCATCCCTGGCGGAGCAGAGGGCAGACGAACGCTTACGACTGATGACCCGATCAAGAGGCTGGAGAGCGGTAACTTTTGTGCTCGATGTCTGACTTGGGCCAACGAATGCTTCTGGCGCTGCGACATTTGCAACTTCGGCGACTGGGGTTTCTGCAACAACTGCGTGAACCAGGGGCGGTCATGCACCCATCCTCTCCTACCCCTGACTTACCAACCTCAACTGTCGCACACACCACCTGCGAGTCCCAGATCGCCTCGGCCGCCTCAATCAGCTGCGGTTCTGACAGGACCTAACATCCACAGCATCGGTCCGTTCAAGCCACTGACCTTCACGACCCGCTGCGACGTCTGCCAGGACCCAATCTCTCCCAGCCATAGTAGATACCACTGCTTCACCTGCACTAGCTCCATCGAGCCGGATACCCAGCCGGGCGACTACGACATCTGCACAAACTGCTACGCCAACCTCGAGGCACGCGACCAGATCAGTCCTGAAAACGGACATGTGGGTTGGCGCCGGTGTCTCAACGGGCATCGCATGATCGTAGTCGGCTTCCGTGACGGGCCTGGCGGGCAGCTGCGGCACATCCTGTCGGACCTCGTAGGCGGGCGCAACCTCCGAATAACACCGGCAGAGGGCAGCGACGAGCAGGCACCGCAAAAGTGGTGGTGGTACGAAGGCGGACAGAAGCGCGAACGCTTCGTCACCAGGGACGTCGCGGCCGATGCGCCGACGAGCGACGGACTCGCGCAGGGGTTCCCGCCCGATGGCGGCAGCGGAATGCGTGCGAGCGCCACGTGGGCTTGGTATCCCAAGGCCGAAGACGAGCTGTTGTTCCCCAAGGGAGCCGAGATCCGGGAGATTGAGGATGTCAATGGGGATTGGTTCTTTGGAGTTTACATGGGCGCGAAAGGGCTGTTTCCGTCGCCGTACGTAAGGCGGCTGGATGATCATGCATAATGAAGCACGGCGTAGGGCTATGAAGTCATGAAGAACATTTCGGCAATAGGGGGCATGGCCGGGATGAATGAAACGGCGATGAGGGCGAAAAGCGGCGTATTTCCTCCCACTGGACGATTTGAAATGCTCTTAATTTATAGGCGAATTGGCATCCACTGATCCATCAAGAATGACTGAACATTGAAGCGAGACTCGGTTCCCTGATGGACTAATACGAGCCTACCGTATAAATGTTCCGTGTTCAGTAATCGGTAGCAGAACGACAGGACTCGACCTTCGGCACGGCCGTCGCAACGGCAGCCGACTCCCGGCCCCGCTCCGTCATCCACGCAAAACCCCCCACACTCGGCCGCTAGCGGCTCTGACGTGATTTTTTGGTGACGAGCTGAACCCAATTGAAGAAAACCCCACCACGGACGAGCCACTTCCAGCTGGCTGGGGGTCCCACGGTCTCTTTGCCAGCTTAGAAAGCCGAATGCCGGAGCCCGTCTCTTTAACACCTGCGTCGCGATCCTCCCGCCAACTTGAACCCTCCAGCTTCAATTCCGCAACACACGCCGCAACGGACCACGGATTGACTTGTCAAAGCTCCAGACCAGCAGACAGTCAGCAGACATGAACCGCCTCGGCGTGCGCCGCTTCGCGACGACGGCCGCCCGCGCCATCGACCCGCCCAGCGCATACTCCCTCAACCTCTCCCGCGCGCAGGGCGTCGTCAAGGGCCTCACTGGCGGTACGCCTCCCTCTGTTCCCGCGACCCTACAAGAAACCCTCCCCCCAATGATCCCCTTCGACTGACTTTTTCTCCTCCTGCAGCAATCGGCAACACCCCCCTTATCCGCCTTAACCGCCTCTCCGCCGAAACAGGCTGTGAAGTCCTCGGCAAGGCAGAGTTCATGAACCCGGGCGGCTCCGTCAAGGACCGCGCGGCACTCTATGTCGTGAAGGACGCCGAGGAGCGCGGGCTTCTCAAGCCCGGCGGCACCGTCGTCGAGGGCACGGCCGGCAACACGGGCATCGGCCTCGCTCACGTGTGCCGCTCAAAGGGCTACAAGCTCGTCATCTACATGCCCAACACGCAGTCCCAGGGTAAGATCGACCTGCTGAGGCTTCTCGGAGCCGAGGTCTACCCCGTCCCCGCCGTCGCCTTCGAGAACCCCGAGAACTACAACCACCAGGCGAAGCGTCACGCGGAAAGGCTCGACAACGCCGTCTGGACGAACCAGTTCGACAACACGGCCAACCGCCGCGCGCACATCGAGACCACAGGCCCCGAGATCTGGGAGCAGACCCAGGGCAAGGTCGACGCCTTCACCTGCGCCACGGGCACGGCGGGCACGCTGGCCGGCATCACGCGGTACCTCAAGGACGTCAGCGGTGGGCGCGTAAAGTCCTTCCTCGCCGACCCGCCCGGCAGCGTGCTGCACTCGTACGTCTCCTCGGGAGGCAAGCTCGTCGAGCGCACGGGGTCCAGCATCACCGAGGGCATCGGCCAGGGCCGCATCACGGACAACCTGAAGCCCGACATCGGCCTCGTCGACGGCTCGCTGACCATCGCCGACGAGAAGAGCATCGAGATGGTTTACAGGTGTCTCGACGAGGAGGGGCTGTACCTGGGCGCCAGCTCGGCGCTCAACGTCGTTGCCGCCAAGGAGGTGGCGGAGAAGCTCGGCAAGGGGAACACCGTCGTCACGATCCTGTGCGACGGCGCGTACCGCTACGCCGACAGGCTGTTCTCGCGCAAGTGGCTCGGCGAGAAGAAGCTCCTGGGCGCGATACCCAAGCATTTGGAAAAGTACATCGTCCTGCCGTAGGGTGGATACGTTGGTGATCTGGTGTGTCTTGATGCTTGTATACATAGATAATCTTACATATCAGCTGTACATAGCCCCTTTCCGGAGCCCCTTCTGATTCCTCTTCCGCTTGTCTCTTCTCTCCGCTGTCTTGCATTATCTCTCGCCTCCCCGCCGGCCTCACTACCCTCGGTATCTATGAGGAGTTGAACAGGGCGTTGTAGGTCTTGAGACCGCGCTCGGCAGGGTAGTCCTGCTTCTCCACCACCTCCTTGACCTCATTGCCCAACGAGGCCGCGATCGCGTGCAACCTGTCGGCCAGCGGCTTCTCCACCACGCGCGCCGCCATGAACAGGCCGTGCAGAATCGGGCTCGCGTACGAGAGGTACTGCGTCCGGCTGTGTACCAGGTACGCCACGCCGTCCACGCGGTCGGCGTACGCCTCCTGCGGGTGTAGCTGCAACAGGCCCTTGCCCGCGGGCCACCCATCGGCGACCTTCTTCGCGTACCCCGCGACCTTGCCGTCAAGGTCCTTGCCATCGTTGTGCTTGACGGCCAGCACCGCCGAGAGGTGCAGCGCCGCGCCGAGGATCTGCGGGTCCTTGAACAGCGGGAACCGGCCCTTGCCGCGCTTGGCGACCTTGCGGCCGTCGGGCGCGTGGTTGGCGTCCTCGAGCATCTCCAGCACCATCTCGCTCCACCGCAGCGCCTGCTCCGTCTTTTCCTTGTCCCACTCGCTCTCCACGGCGCGCATCTGGACAAAGTGCAGCACCTCGTTGACCTTTTCCGAGTTGTCGAGCCGCAGGCCCGTCTTGCGCACCTGCCGCGCGGCGTCGATGATGGTGTAGATCTGGCCCCGCGCGCCAGCGATACGGATCATCTTTGCGAAATCCGTCTGGCTGTAGTGGCGGCCGGCGTTGCGCATGCCCGAGAGCAGGCGGGCGAAGTTGTTCCAGTCCTGGGGCGTCTGCATCGCGCGGAGGGCCTTCCAGGTGACCTCGCGCGAGGGAGGGAGGGCCTCCTCATTGATGTGGGAGAATCGGTGCTCGAGGCCGTCGATCTCGAGGTAGACGGGATCGTTCTTGAGGCGGTGCTTAAGCTTCTCGGAAAAGACGCGCTTGCGCTGGTGGATGGGGAGGTAGTAGGGGAGGATGATGTTGGACTGGATCTCTTCGAGGATCGGTGCGAGACCGGGCGTCGTGGTCTTGTCGAAGACGACTTGGGGGTCTAACGTCCAGGTCAATTTCCTTCTGGTTCCTAGACTTCAAGATATCACAAGACGTACTTTGACGAGAGGGTGTCTGGCTGAAGCTCCGTTGCTGCTGAGCCATGCACGCCTGCTGCTCCCACACCGACGCCTTGGCACCCCTCAGGGCCCTACCCATTAATATCCTCGACATGGTTGAGGTCGTGTAGTATGTGCTCGTCGAGTATTGGAAATTTCCTCGACCGTCGTCGTCGGCAGCAATCGGCAGAGGGGGGAGCTATTCGGGAATGGCCTGCAGGGTGCACTCCCAAAATTTTGGATCGCTCCCTCGCCCGGGCCGCGGCTCCGCATCATTGATGCACCGAGCCAATCACAGTGCGCAATTCATACCTCGAACTTCGACTTTTCGACCTTCACACCTGCGCAGCTCTACCTCTACGATCCTGGCAGTCCGACGACAAGTTCGCAGCAGCCGTCCGTCCCACGACCACACAATCAAGATGAACGCCACTTGTTTCCGGCGGCCGATCGGCTGCCTCAAGACGGCCCTCCGCCAGACGCGGCACCAGAGGCTTTTGACCCGTTCCATGGCCACCACGCCCGCCGCCGAGCCCCCGGCGTCAACACCCTCACCCTCGACACCCTCAGTCAAGCCTTCCTACTGTGAGCTCTTACACGTCCCAATACATATCTCCTCAGCCCCGAAGCTAACTTACAAAAAAAAACCTAGTCGGTCCCCGCGACAAGCCCACCTTCGCAGTCTACCCACCACCCCCCTCGATCCGCCAAACGCACAAGAACCCCCTACCCGCCCTCGACGCCCAGCAGCGAAGTACCCTCGACCCGACGGGCGCGCGCACGCGGCTCTTCGACCCGGCGCGTCCGGACGCCGCCAAAGTCGGCGACGTGCTCATGGTCACGACAAAGTCGGGCGAGCCCTTCTCGGGCGTGTGCATGTCGATCCGCCGCCGCGGCGTCGACACGGCCATCCTGCTGCGCGGCCAGCTCATGAAGGTCGGCGTCGAGATGTGGTACAAGATCTACTCGCCCACCGTCATCGGCATCGACATCGTCTGGCGCCGGCCCAAGCGCGCGCGCCGCGCCCGCCTGACGTACCTGCGCAAGCCCAAGCACGACATGGGCAGCGTCGACCACCTCGTCTTTGCTTGGAAGAAGGAGAGGTACGGCATGCGCAACAAGGGCAGACAGCTTGGTACGAGGTTTTAGATTGGAGGAGGCGAGGAGTTTTTCTGAGCTATAGATAGGGGTCTGGAATGGAGATGTTGTGACCTGGTGTAAAAGGGGTTGATGTATCGAAATGTTGTACGATTAGAAAATGGGCGACTTGTACAACATTGGCCTTGCAGAGTCTTGTACATAAACAAAATATCTCTCACAATCGGGCTTGCTCATTCTACGTCGGTGTCGCTCTCCAGTAGGGTGAATTTGTGGTGTCAGAATCCTAGGTTCGGTCGATGCACCGCTGGTTCCATTAGGCGATTTTTTGGGGGGGGGTTGGGGGTTGGGGGTGGCGACAAAGGTCACAAGGACCAGCTGTTTATAGTCCGCAAAGTTGAGTGTGCAAAGTAAAGGTTCATCATTCGTCATAAGTGTACAGTATCCTAAGAATGTACAGGAAGTACAACGCCAACGTGAAAAGTATATCTGTAGCCTGAGCCATCTAAGTCCGTCCTGTTTTTATAGAAACGACTGACCACCAAAGAAATCTTTCCGGTCCCATAACTCCGATTCCGGCGACCACCCTCGCAACTCCCATACAATGTATCTTTCTCTTTATTTCTCAGGGGTCGACATTTTCGCGGCCATCCATTGCGGCACCTTCTAGCGCGCCGGCGTGGTAACGACTCTTCGGGGAGGCGCCGCTATCTCACTGTCAGTGGACGTGGTTTCATCGTCCACGGGCTCCGTATTGCGTCTTCTCATGTTCTCGCCCATGGGAGGACGCTCATCAGTGCCAAACGATCTGCTGCGCCTAGACAGATTTGTAAGGCTGTCCTCATGAGGAATCATGGGTCCTGGGTGTAGGAATTGGGTGATGAGGTTGCCTTGACCCCTGTTGGTGCTCATTCTTCTTGATCGCAGGTTGGACCTGGTGGCGCTGAGCGCAGTTCCGGTCGATGCGGCAGTAGCAGATCGGACCAGAACCGGGTGCGCCTCTTCTGCCTCCTTTTCAAATCGAGACTCGCTAGGTAGGAGAACAGCGCGATCGAGGCCATACGGCAGACCACGGTGGCGTCCACGAATTTGCATCGCAATGATGATGAGCTTGCCTCCCGTGGTGAACTGCGAGCAGAGAGATGCGTTGACGTTGGGGTAACCCAAGCTCAATCCAACCGTACCGTACGCACTTACAATCTCGAACAAGACGGAGTAGACGTCAAAGTCTTTCTTCTGGATCCGGTGCCCCTCCGTGATGGCCAGAATGAAGAGACCTAAGAACACATACCACAGATCGAAAGACAGTTGACGCCGCAAATGCGTTCCGACGTAAGACCAGGCGCTGTTTTCGTTGGTGCCTTCCATGTCTTCGTCAGGGCTGTGGTATACACCGAGAGATTTCTCTTCGTACACGTTGGTGCGACGGATCGAGATGGCGATTGGGAAGACTGAAATGTACATCATGATCATGTACGAAACCTGCACAGCGGGGTGCAGCAGCGAGATGTTGACAACAGAGAAACCCGCGGTTCTGGTAGACGCGGCCTGGAATATGCCGTCCACAATGCGGACGTGCACCGGCAGATGGCTCACGGCATTATCGTTCAACTAGACATATTTTAGCATAGGTCAACCACAGCACATGAAAATGACATACATCCAGCAAGACGAAGAACAACAAGTCGAGCACGTTCAATCCGATAAGGATGATGAAGAGCCACCATGTTGCACCTGCTGGGAACAACAGAGTGAAGCAACGACGAGGATGGTCCAGGAGGAAGCGCAACTCTTCCCATAGCCCCGTACGCTTTGGTACAATCTTAGACAGGATCCAGATAATGACGCGAAGCATGATGGGGAAGCCAGTGTTGCCGATGATGATCAAGAAAGACATGATCATCAGGATGAAGGACGCGTCGTTGAAAGAGTTCATGCTGTCAGGCGTCAGGGTGAGGCCCAGGTCGTTGAACGCCGAGTTCGCCGTGAAAATACCCCACCAAGCCTTGCTGACGCCAGCCGACTCGACGATGCTAGCGTATTTGGCGTTGGAGCCGGTATAGATCCACGGAAGGAAACATGTGATGGCGAAGATGGAGAACCCCCAGAAGTAGCACAGCAGGATGATAGCGAGGGTTCTCAATGACCGGTATTCGATGCCTCCCAACTCCTCTCGCTGCTCCAGCGTCAAGCCAGGGAAGGCAGAGTTGCGGCCCATCGTGGGTGTGAAACTCAGGTACGGCATGTCCTCTACTTTTTCGCGGGTCAATGCAGTCCTGATTGTGTCAAAGGTACGGCTCCTGACCCTCGCGAGAGGGGTTTCAGGGGTGCCGTCGTCGTGGTGAGTTGTCTTGTCGCCCTTCTGGAAGAGCCTTGGCTTGCGCAGCGAGAAGGGAAAGATGGTTCTACCAATCACCTCGGCCTCCTCCGCGATCTCGTCCTTCACCGTTCTCTCGGGCTCTCTGGGTCTTTCGGGTTCTTCGATTTTGATCGTCTGTCGGCGGGCCGCATTGTTGCCTATGCTATCCGGCATGTCGTTTGTTCCGTTAGTCGCTACGTGGATGTGCGGGATACTGTTGTCCCTTTCGTCCTCGGGCTCTGGCGCAGCGTTGTCCTCGACTCGCTTTGGCTTCATGCCCCTCTCGGCATCCCTAGGGTTCGGAATGCGCAATGTCTCTTCCGGGCCATTTCGTTGGCGCTCGAGGATGGCCAAGTGGGCGGGAGAATTGGGCGGTGGGAGTTTAACTTCCGGTTCCGTCCCGTCGCTTCGGAAGACATGCTGAGCGAAGGTGATTCGACCTTGCGATACATCCGTGCTATGGGCATCGTCGTGGTGCTCGGAGGCTCTGTCTGGTGTTTGTTCTCCAGAAGACTGCTGTGCCGGGGTGACGTGCACGGGAACGAAGCCGTTGCTCCCCGGCGATATGCGACCGTCCTCGTCCTCCTTCATGTCGAGCAGAATGCCATCGTTTGTCATTCTGGAGCGGTGGCCATTCGTGTGCATGACCTTGATATTGCGCACGCTTAGGCGGCCCCTCTCGGCCTGGTTCAACTCGTCCCTCGCCCGGGACTTGGACTTGGACATGGTGTTTCTCCGTTGACGAGCCTCACGGACGATGCCCTGGAACCGCTTTTCGAACCAGTACAGTCGGAGGAAGACAACGGAAGAATGGATGGTGATGGGATTGGAGGTCATGGTAAAAAAGTAGAGGCATATTTGCTGAAAGGTATTGAGCAGGTTGACATCAATGGTGTTGAGACCGGCCTGGGTGTTGGCGCCACTGGCGAAGAAGAGCGCATCAATGTAAGCCATCTGGCCGCCGGCAGTGGCATAGATCAGGATAGAGCCCAGCAGAGTGAGGCCGCAAATCCAGAAGTCTGATGTCGGGGCGAGGTGCAGATTAGCGCTGTGCGCAGGATGGAATGCGACGGCAGTAGTTGGGATGGCGACTTACAGTGAGCCGAGATGAAGTTGAAGTGCGGCTTCTTGGATATGAAGGAGGGCTTGGCTGCCCGTAGCTGGGCGAGCAGCCAGCCGCGCGCGTCTTCGAGCATTTCACTCAGATCGCGACGAAGGTGATGGTGGTGAATGAGGCGAAATGGAGGAAATTCCCCTCCGCTTTAACGACAGGCCGGTCGAGACATCGGCCTTGGGGGGTGATGTGGTCTAAGAGAGGAATAGGGCAGTAAGTTGAGTGAGAACGGCGAATGGGCCAGGTCTTGGCACGCTGTGGCTGTGAAGCTTTCTGGTCTAACCGTCCTTGTGTAAGGATTGGATGACGGTTAAGCTGGAATTCATGACGATCAATTGGTACGGCGGGACTTGGACAGGAGGGTAGCAGGAGCCGGGCGTAGTAAGCGTGACATCAGGTGCGGTCGTCTGTTGATGTTGCAGGGTGCGGAGGTACGGTGAAAGTATAGAATAGAACGAAGAGAGGAAAGAAACAGGATGGGGAAGGAAGAGTTGAGGTGGGATCGGACGAGACCCAGCTGATACTCTCTCTACCTTCCAGGTTCTGAAAGAAGAGATCGAATCCGGCGCTGTAAGCGTCGCAGATGTACAGATTGCAGATGCCGATGCCGATGGCCAGGGACTGGATGCCCTGTGGGCTCTTGGCTTCTAGCGGGAGGGACAAGAGGCAGGAGCTGCCAACGACGATGACAACGGCAACGACAACAACAACAACAACACCAGGAGCTGGAGCTGGGGAGGGCTCGAATTTTACATACGGGTGTGCGACGAGGCGAGGCGAGGCGAAACGAAGGCGTCAGTCCAGTTTTTCCTCGCTGTTATTTTTTTAATTAGATAGGGAGAAGGGAAAGCCCGTTCCATCGGCGTGCGGGCGTCTCGGGGCGGTTGTGTGGAGTGGCCACAGTGAGGTCCTGAACCATCCTGGCCATCCTGTCCACTGCGGCAATCCAGTCGCGGCGCATCCAGCAGCATCCAGCATCCACAGTTGCATCCACACGCATCCTTGCCGTGGAACTGGAGACGCCTGTCCGTCCCGCCAGGTCTTACCGTCTTACCGTCTTGCAACCTGGAAGTTCCCGTTGTTGAGGGCGATGCAGTCCCCTTCCCTACCGTGTTCCTGGGGGGCGACACAAGCTAAGCTTCGTCGGGCAGCAGCTGCCGCCCCACTAACAATGGAATAGAAGAAGGGGAGGGAAAAAGAGAGAGAAAAAAGAAGAAGAAAAAAAAACCAAGTCCTTGGGGGTACTCCGTACTCGCTGAGAAAGGCGGACCTGCTTCGCCCAGGCACTGCTTCGGCCTGGGACGAAGAGACGATGGAGGAGTCGCGCCTCCCTTGGCCGAATGGCCCAGAGCACGGATGTGCATGGAGGGAGGGAGCCGTGGTCCCTGAGAATCGAGATTGGGAAGGCCAGCACCTCATTCGACGTACGACGTTCGACATTCGACATGGCCCTCGACTCGTCGTCCATGCCTGGGCACGACATCAGGTCGGGATTGGACACCGCTGTCCATCTACTAAGCACCTTACAGAACATCTCAGATGCAGACGCAGTCGGGTCACCTAATCCCGACCACATCAACTCACCTCACCTCGCTGTGTACCGCCGCGTACATGATCAACGTAGATCACCCATCCCCACGCCGAGGCGCCCTGCGACAACAGTCGGCCCCAAGTTAAAACAGCAGTATCGCGAGGACTTGTCAGAATGATCGCCCATCATATGCGCACATCATTCATGTGCTGCATCCACATGCGACAGCCAGCAAGTGACGTGCGCCCGCTCAAGTCGGAGCATCAATCCGCGACGGTAAGGAAGGGAAAAAAATAGAGGAATTCCCCACGGGCCACAACATGGAAGTGCCATCCCGCAACGACACGACGGTCTCCTCCTGCTGTCCGAGGTAAGGTGGCACTTAGCCCTTAGCTCGTCGTGCTAATGGTCCCTCGAGGTGAGATTGGATGCAACTCGTGAGATCTGTTTCGTGGCGTGCCATTTCCAAGACACGCCAGAATAAAACCCCCTAAAACCTCCCCAACCAAGCTGGCGGAGTCGCTGGCGCCAAGCAACTTTAATTCCATGGGGGTGGGTCACCACATGTCGGCCTCTCATCCAAAACTGCTCACTCTCCCAAAGGAGCAGCAACACCATCTGCGTCCCGACAGGGGCACTAGGACCCTGCCCTCCCTCACCTTACGGTGTCCGTCCTACCAGTGCTCAGCTGAGGTGAATCCGTACTTGCATGGCCGAATACGTCATTCTGTGCCAGCACATCTCACACACACTTCCTGGATCTCTTGGTCTTTTCTTGGAGGGTGCCGTGCCTGACCGACCATCCTGGCCGTCCCCTCGTCTTCATCAGTCACCACGGCAGCAGCATGTGAACGTATGCGCATCCCGCCCACCACCAGCTCGTCGCCAGCTTCAACCAATTGCATCCAAGCCATCCCTGCTGCTGACGGTGCGATGCGCAGTCTACGCAACAGCCTACCGAGTTGCGATATTCTCAGGCACGCATTGCAGATCGACGTGTTGTCACAGTCCATCCCTTACCCTTGCGGCGTATCCGGCAGCATCAAAACTTGCATGTCATTTCCTATGTCTCTCAGTGCCCAGACAGTACTCTGCCTAACATCAGGAGAGAAAGGAAAAGCCGGACAGAGAAAGAGGCAACGAGGAAGCTAGCGGGTGATACGGTTCGCCCAGGGAGGTAACAATCCAGAGATCGCCCGCCGGGCTGTGTCGAAGCCTGAGATGACCCCCTTCGCGTTGTAAGAGATATGTTGCGCCTGAAATAAAAAATATTTAAAAAGGGGCCAATGGGCATCAGGATGAAGGATCTGCTCTTGGAAAGATGCTGGCGGGTTCCACAGACCGCCGTGGCTTGCAGATGGTATTTGCTTGGGCAACAATACCAACCCCATGGGCAGCAATATGTGTTTCTAATCCGGCTCAATGCTCTGCTTGCCTGGAGCTTGGGTTTTGGATGGTGCGTCTCGTTGGCCGGGATGTCCTGTTGGAAGCGGAGGGCCATGCTGTTTCAATTCATAGGGGTCAAGAGGCATTACTCGACCGTGGTATTGTGACCTTTAGAGAGTCATGTTGCGTCCGGGGCATTAGCCAGTTTCTTGCTGATGGCAGGGCGGCACCAAACATGCTCAAGGCTTGCTCAACACGCCAAGTCGAGAAGATGCCGATAAGGAACTGTCGGAAAGGCAATGCACCTCCAACAACTGGCTATTGTCCCCTTTCGCCGCCAACCACAACCCTGTCCTCGCGGACTGCCGGCAGCCCCTTCCGTCCGCCATATCGTCTTGGGTCCAGACCTCGCCCACCCTGCACCGCGCTGAGATCGGAGGAATATCGCCAAACACCGCCAACGACAATCCGTCACTTCTCAATCTCACCACCCCGACACTGTGGCGCCTATGTGTTCTCTTACCAACTCTTCACCGCCAGGTCGTCAAAGGCTCAACCGAGAGTTGCACCTGCCGCCCTCCCCTTCGCCCGTCTTAGCGAACCCTGCATGCGAGTTGTGAGATGGCACCGCTATCACCGACGCTCATCTCCAAACCTGGACGCCAAGCCCGCTCTGGTACCCTGAACGCGCAACACCACCCAGATATGCCAGATAACAAGCAAACACAAGGTGAGAGAGGGCACAACTGCAGCCTCCCGAGTCAACCCGCTGCCCGCCAAGACCGCTGCCGTTGTCTCTGGATCATTCGCGAGTTATTCGTCAGTCTTGCCCACGTGAAGGGCAGACACAGCCGACTGGTAGGTTCTGGTCGACAACCCCGGGGATGCCAGACACACCCCCTGTTGTCTTTTAACAAACAGCAGAAAGGGGTGAGGTTTCAGCGACTCAAACCCGCCCTCATCCGCAGTCGGCTTGTCGTTTATTACCCCGAAACTGTCAGCTCGAACACAAATCGCGGAGCATCCATTGCAGTCCAATCTTGTTTTACGAGACGGACGTTAAAATCCGAGGAGAACGGGGCACGCATGGTTATGTCGTCTTCGCGTGTCAATATATCATATGCAGATCTACCCGATCTTCCCGCCGCGTACAGTCTTGATGATGTTGGTGTCTATACTACAATAAGCAAATTCGCCGTTTGCTTTCCAAAGCCGCAACCATGCTGAAAAACGCCTAGAGTCCTCATTATGCAATTTACCGCTTGGCCTTCTCCCTCTGGATCTTCTTGAAGAACGCGCTGCTCTCTCCCTTGGCCTTCTTGAGCTTGACCCTCTTGTTTTGCTCCATATACGCCATGTCCTGCCCGCCCGACAGGTCACCCAGAAGACCGGCTGTTCTCCGGGCAGCGGCCTTCTTCTTGCCCCTGACTGGCGCGCGACCCATGGTACCGCTGTGAAACAGGTCGTCGATGACTTCGTCCTCGCCACCAGCCTCGTTCTCAATGAGGACCTTTTGCAGGAGTTCTCGTCTCTCGCTCGCTGCCGCGTAGGCAAGGCCGGGTGTCTTTTCGATGTTTGCCAGCTGTGTAATGACCTTGAAAGCATATCCTTGGTCGACCAGGAAGGCCTGTCTCTTCGAGGAGTAATACATCTCCTGAGTATCCTTGGACACCAGCGAGTAAAAGAAGGCGTTGAAGCCCTCGTCGTTTCTTCGCTTGGCTCGCAAAATACGGCCGAGACGCTGAGCCTCTTGACGACGAGAACCATAGTGCGAGGAGATCTGGATGAGACAAGTTGCTTCCGGAAGATCGAGAGACGTGTCACCAATCTTGGACAAGAAGAGCGTGTTGACTTGCGGGTTGTGTTGGAAATTCTGAAGAATATTCATTCGTTCAGCCTGTCCGGTGCCGCCGAAAATGTACGCTTTCTCAAGCTTCTCGGCATAAGTCTTCAAAGCGTAGACATTGTCTGAGAAAACAATGATCTTGTCTCCTCGTGACTCGTGGTAGTTGATGAGGTACTGAGCGGCCTGGAACTTACGTGGGTTCATGATGTACAGCAGGGCCCGCTTCCTGGCAGACGCCTTCAGGTACTCATCGTAAAATTCTGTGGTCATGGGGCACCAGACTTCGGCGCACTGGACCTTTGCGATGTGGCCCTGCTCAGAGAGTTCCATCCAATTGGCCTCGTACAGCTTCGGTCCGATAAGAAAGTTAAGATCAGAGATCTTGTCGTCCTCACGTAGAAGTGTGGCGGTCAAGCCGAGCTTCGAGTGTGTCTTGATGGATGATGTGACCTTTCTGAAGATGTTGGCAGGGACGACGTGCACTTCGTCAAGAAGCATCAAACCCCACTCTCGAGTCTGGAGGAAGTCCATCATCTTCTTCGCCTCGTGAGACCGCTCTCTGGTCTGGGTAACCATGGAGTATGTAGTCACAATGATACCAGTGTTACCCGGGAAGATTCTACCCTTGTTGTCCGAAGTGAAAGCCTCAATATCCTCTGGCTTGATGTTGGACCATTTGAGGAATTCGTTTCGCCATTGCACGACCGACATCGAACTGGTGCAGAGAACGATTACACCCTTCTTGACGGTGCAAGCTGCCGTGATGCCGACTAGCGTCTTTCCAGCACCGCAAGGAAGGACGATGAGACCACTCTTGGCTCGGCCGTTACCAAACATCTTGCTCAGACTCTTTTCTTGGTACGGCCGAATCAAGGTACCCGGACGCAGGTCGATCTCCAGATTTGGGTTGGCCTCATCTCTTCTGAAATCGTATTCCTCCAGGACTGGATACTCCAGCTCAAGGCATCGTTTCTGGACCGTCTCAACCGCCTCGTCTGAGATTTCAAAGGCGTGTGTAATTTCCTGGTCGTCGTCGTCGTCGTCGTTCAGCGCCGCGTATACTTCGCCCTCCTTGACTTCACCCTCGCGACCCTTCGCCTTCTGCTCTTCAGCCTGGCGTACACCAGCAGCGTTCGCTGTGCCTGGAATGACTAACGGACCCTGCTTCGGAGCAGCTGTTGTCGTTATCTCCTCGGTGCCATGTACTCGAAGAGGCCCAATAACGGGATCCTTCAGCAGCTTTTGCAGAATGACAGGATCCGTACTCTCGACAAAGTATTTGGTATTTTTAAGGACCAGCTTCACCTTACCGAAACTTTGTGTGCAGCCTTCGATGAACTTGCGAATGCTGTCGGGCAAGGGCATCTTCAGGAACCGGTCGAGCGTGTTGATGATATCTTGGGGCGACAATCCCACCGAAACGGCAGCATACAAGCTGTGCGTCGTGAGCGCATATTCGTGAACGAAAGATGGTCTGGATATCGGCTCGGCGATGGTGATGAGGAAGTCCTGCGCCTGCTCGGCAAGCGGGTTGAAACTTTCGAGGAAGATGCGTCCCTTGGCCGGGTCGATCCAGAGTGGGCGGTTCTGGTAATCGGGCTTCAGTGCAAGGAACGAGAAGTCGCGCTTCTTCTTGAAGAGTCCTGACATGGAATCGTTCGTCTTCGGCCTGTCGAGGTAGGCTTCGACTGAGAACTTGTCGACGTTCTTCTCGAGATTCTCATCTTCGGACTCGCTCACAGGGTCCACCGCCGAGGATTCATTGTCGCTAGCAATGCTCCTGGGAGTGGCTGCTCCCGGCGTCGACACCACGGAGCCCTTTCCTGCCTTGATGCTGCCGGTGACGGCCCCTTGAGCCTTCCTCTTCGGTGGCATCGTGGCAAGATCGTGGGTTTGTTGGGAGGTGAAATTGAACGTCAGACGGGAGTTTGGCGAGGCGAATGATGTAGTGCAAGCTGCAGGTCGTGCTAAGGTACCCAGGAATCAGTAAGCAGCCAGCCAGCGCAGTCGGAGTTAAGATTTCGTAGGCAAGTGGGCAGGGGCATCGGTTTTTGTCACTGGCAGGCAGCTCTTAGCGCGGTCCACTGCCAGGGATCCAGGTGAATTTCAGCGACTTCGCGGGGTGTGCAGCGGGAAGGAGGTACTGGGACAACAAATCAAGACCCCGCCAAAATTTATCAGCAATCACCGAATCTTCAATAAGGCACGGTAGAAGGTTCTCTTCCTGATCCGAGTTGACACCGAAAACGCGACCGCCTTGAACATCGTATCTTTTTTCGACTCTTTCGAGCCACCAGCGCAATCCGACTCTATCTCTCACGCTCTTGCTTCTATCCATCCATCACTTCGCCTACATCCCGCACGACATTCGCCATGTGGTAAGTTGCTCATGTGGAGGCTCTTGACCGACAACTAACAGACGATCACAGCAAGCACATTCTTAACGCCCAAGTCGCGATCCGTTCGCCTTGCTGTATGTCAAGCCAGTTACCTGCTTACCAAATATACCCGGTTCCTAACGGAAAACCACTACTACTACAGGCAAGAAATGGTTCGACTGCGCCGATTGCCACCATGAGCAGGAGAAGCACCCCCTGATGCAGAGTATCGAGATGGTCTTTGCCTGTAAGAAGTGCAAGAAGTGCTTTCGCAAAGATGCCACCGAGTTCGAGGAGTCTGACGAGTACTGCCCCCACTGCGACAACCACTTCGTCATCGAAGCAAAGACGCCCAAGGCTGCCATCTCCGTCGAGGGCGAGGATGCACGCAAGGATAGCCGTATGATCAAGGATGAGCGTGTCCGACAGATTGCTGGGCGATCAATATTCGACCCGACCGATGACGCAGACAAGCTGGGTTAAGGTTGGAGATGGGTTGTATTACGAGCATAAGTGTGGCAGCAAGCGATTTCAAGGACACCGGCTTTGTAGATTCCCCGCGACTTCCAAGTCTAAAGGTGGTAATACAATGGTATTTGGTTAGATACCCTCATCAGTGTCGTCTATCCGCGAACCGCAACGCCTGTTCATTCCCTTACTCATCACCATCACCCGAGCCCGAGCCTCTCGTGAGGATCGCCGCGCTTCCGGTGCCCGGCGTGCGGCCAGTCTTCTTCTTCGCCGCCTCCTCTTGCTTCTCCTGCTCAATGTTCTTGACGTAGTTCTCAATCTCCTCCACGGGGAGCATCTCAATCGTCTTGCCAGGCGCCATCAGCGCAATCTCGATGTTCTTGGCTCCCGTCTGGACAACCTCGAGAAGAGATTTGATGGCAAGTCGAATGGTAGCCTCTCTGTCCATGTCTTCTTTGTAGTTGCGCTCGAGGAACTCGCGGACGGTCTTGCTGGAACGGCCAATGGCGTTGGCTTTCCTGCAAGGGATTAGCTAGTGCACTGTGTTGTGTAGAAAGCTCGGGTTTGTACCATGCCGAGTAGATGCCAGAAGGCTCGGTCTGGTAAAGGCGGGGGACCTTGCTGCCACTGTCGAAGCCAACAATCAAAGTGCTGATGCCGAAGGGGCGGACACCACCACTCTGTGTGTACCGTTGCTGGACGCCGGCAACGTACTTGGTCATGTACTCGATGGAAGCGGGGTCTTCGACGGTCAGTCTGTGGGACTGTGCCTCTAACCGCGCCTTGTCGACGAGGATACGGGCATCGGCGTTCAAGCCGGCGAACGCGAGGCAGACGTGAGTATCGAGAAGTTGAATCTTGGAGGGGGTGATTCGAGTATCTTGCAGCTTCATGGCTGATCGCTTTTCGCATCCGAGAACGACGACATCTGAGCCCTTGACGCCGACCGCACATGTTCCTATGTCACCAGTGAGCCGGGGTTCGCCCTTGATTGTGGCGGGCAGGCAGCATTACCTCGCTTGACAGCTTCACCAGCGTACTCAACCTGGAAAACGTGTCCATCGGGACTGCGGGAATTAGCTAGGCACCGCGGAGTAGATCTAAGGCAGGGGCCGTCGTGACAAACCTGAAGACTGTTTGCGGCGTATTAGCTTGGTGCAGTGAAGTTGCGGGCAAGAGGGAGGGGACATACCGGACAGCGCTCTGTCGTATCCTGAAGCCATGGTTACGGATCGAAAGTCTGGTCAACGGGGATATGCGTGGTGTTTGTTGAGAAGGCGAGTTGTTGAATGGTACGGGGCAATCGCTGTAGATGAAGGGGTGCGGTCGGTGGAGGATATGGATGGAGTGCAGTAGGTAATAGAGGCAGGCTGCAGGTCTGACGAAGCTTCGGTACCTGCTGGCGTGGGAAAGGCTGAAAAGCTCCAGGAGCTCCTGCGCAGCCCGGTGAAAGTCCGGATAATGGACCTTTCTGAAGCTTGGAGGATCATCGGGCCCGTGCCGTATTGTGGTCCAAGCGCCTCCATACGTACCTTTCAACGACCTTGGTGTGCTTGGTCAACATGATCTCCCACCTCCTCCATCATCTACCTCCAATTTGCGTTTCGATGCGCTCGTGATCTTACATATTCAACCCAGATATTGACTATTCTGTCCTTGATGGGACCGTTTTGCATTAAAGAGGCCGAACCCTTCAATAAGACTTTTATGTACAACAATAAGATAAGACAATTTTTCAAAGATGCAGAACTGCAATCTGCCCATACGGTCGACTGCAACTGCTTTTTAGCACAACTTGATATAATAGACAATCATTCTCGGAATGATTGAACACCCAGCGCTTTTCAAAATTCAACCAAAACCCATCCACAACCAAAACACAATGCGCCTGCGCCAAACCGCCGGACTGCCATATCCTAATCGTTGCCTCGGGGGGTTCTTAAACGTACCCACCATACCTGTCGATGCCCAGCAAGAGACGAGATGGGAGCTAGCTCCATTCAAAACTTTCCAATGTCGGCCCACGATTTACTCTGGAGTACGTCGGCGATGTCTTGCCCCTTCGCTCTCAACCGCAACTTGAAACTCTCGCACCACATGATCTCCAGTTCGCCGTCCCTCGAAGACGTATTAATTTCCCCGTAATACTCCAATGCCACAGCGAGGGGTGCAGCCAGCAAGTCTGGCTGAACAGTTGTTGACAGTGCGAAGTCCAGGGCTCTGCATATTCTCGAGGCAAACTCCCGCCGTTGTTGGTATCTGGCCAAGTTGATCTGCAGATGGGGCGGCAGATCGGGGTACATATTCGGAAAATCTTCGATGACAGGTTGAAAGATAGTGTGGTGCAGGCTCTCGATGCATCGATGAAGGAGCAGCAACGTCATCCAGTGGTACAGGAACGTCACCGACGAGATGCCGTCCTTGAAGGCAAAGCTATCGGCAAATGGTATTTGCTGTGCGTCTGGGTCATCTGGTTCTTCTATCCAGTATGCAAACGGGTGTTCGGCCGTGGGAGCTCGAGCAAAGAAGTCCCACTCTTCAAGCCTCCTTTCCAGCTGCAAGCAGTTCTCCAACAGCTCTTGGGCCTTTAAACGGCGCTGTAGAGTTGCAGCAAAGGGTGTCGTTCGGTCGACCCGAGCGAATATGCCCGGTAAAACGGCGATGATGTCGAAAAGTCTGTCGAAGAGAGTCTTGGGATGCAGTTCCCACGGGATAGTGCACCATTCGATGGATGACAGGAAAGTTGCTTTTCTATGCAAGAGTGCGAGTGTGATCTTCTTAACAAGTTAGCCACCAACCATCTGCAAATTCTAGTGCACGTTTCGTACAGCGCTGCACCTATACACTCTGACGAAGAAGTGATGGGCGGGAAATTGACGGAAGTAGGCCGGGCCCAGTTTCTTGACGACATCTAGGTGTTCCTGAGGAACACCCCAAGGGATGATACCGTTGGTTACCAGGGAGGATGTGTTTTGCTACAAACTGTCAGCGGATTTGTCCGTGGGGACTAACTGGATACAGACCTCGAACAAGAAGGCGCAAATGCCCTCTGGGGAACCGTTGTCATTGCTTGTGGGCAGAAGGCTTATCGTGATCTGCGCATTCAAGTCCATATCGCTCCCGCTGTCCCAGGTTTCGACGTCAACTGGCGAGTAATTTGGCAAGGCCATCCGAAACTTGACCTGGCTCTGCCCCTCGGCCCCCCTTATGACGTTCTGGAGTCTGGTACGCAAAGCGGCAATCTGCACCGCGTACACGACACCGTTGTCAGACAAAGAGATCAAGTCGTCCCATGCCGGCGTCAAGGGTTCTACTGGTGTCAAGCGCGGGATCTCTTGTTCAACGGTGTGGCTCCTCCCGCTCCTCCTTGAGGACGACTGTACTTGGCGTGGCGGATGAGACGAGCAGCGGCCGGCATCGTCTATGGTTGCGGTGATGAAGACCATTTCTCGTTCGTACCCAGCGCACTCACGGCCGCTATCGATACATTTTCGACAGAATGGGCGTTCGTTGTCGCACTGGTTTGAGTCATCAGCTCGAAGGCGCTTCTCAGCCGCAACTCTTGAGGAACTCACCTTAACTCTCCGAGCCCTACACGTCTCACACCCTTTATACTTACCGCGAACTCCAACCATGGTGACAGCAGAGATTCTTGACGGCAGCTGTTGCGCAAAGAAACAATGGCCATAGCTCAGCTTGTCTTGTCCAAATGAACAGGGGAGACAAGCGTCTATGCTGATATATAGCACATCAAGTACCACAGGGGGTGGCATCGAGAGGCCCCCAAAGGGACGCGGATCGGGAGCTTCTTACGTGGGCCAGTGCCAATGCCTGTGGGGGGTCCTAGGCACACGCAAGGCCTCGCAGGGCCTGATTGATGGTGTGCTGCAGCTACTACCGAGTGTGAATTATGACAACGTGTGATACGTCCAGGAGAAAGGACTCAGTCTTTTGGGATTACTTGGGCGAATGAGGTGCCTGCGGGTACGGCATGCAGCCAGGCCGCTCCGAGACGATCAACTATGCCTCCCTCTGCGATAGTCTTAGACGATGCGCGGGTAGATTGCTCCCGAAGAGTGCAGGCGCGATGCGATGCGGTGCTTGGATCATTATGTTTGCCCTTTTCCCTTGGACGATTGGAATCTAGACGACATCCAGGCATTCCTTTTTCCACCAACTCGCATGCAAATCAGCGGGCAAGACAGGCTGGAAGAGGAAATTGGGCGTAGTACCACCGCTCTTGTGCATTCGTATGTGTGAGACGCCTCGGCCATTTAGAGCGACCGTTGCAGTGTGACCTGAGGTGACCGAAGTAGACTATCGATCGAGGGTCAAGAAAGAATAAAGTGTAAACGACCTCACATCCCTCCATCCCTCGTCCCTCGTTCCCCCCGGACGGGACGGACAATGTGCACGTTCCAGGTATGGCTCCGTAGGGCTGCATGCCGTAGTAGACCGAGGGCAGGGGTTCGGCTCGGAGGCCCCACGGGGGAGAGCGGATCCTGACCCCGGATTGGCTACATTGGAGCTGACGTCGGTGCGGCCGCTGAGTGCCGCGTTAGTAAAGGAGCGAATGGGAGCGCAGCAAGTGAGACTCTTACCAGGGCTGCCAGGGCACCACTGGCAACCGGTCAGCCAAACGGCGCGGAAAGCCCGGTCGGACCAGGGGCCACCGAGAGACATGGAGACAAGGGGACTAGGGGGGAGAGTGGGAACTTGACGAGCAGGAACATTCAAGTGACGGACTATGATGATCACACCGCGACCACCGAAGCGGGAGTTGGGGACGAAGTGATGTTATTGGGAGTTGGACGACTGCGCTTCCCGAAGCTCGGGTGGCTGGGACGTACTGCATCCAATCGATTTGCTTACGAGCCTTTGCTTTTTTGCACATCACCCGTCCTTTGCGTTTACCTTTGTCTTGGGCACCACCCAAGGTAAGATCGAGTCACCGGTTCCAAGGCTGCGGGGGGCCTGACTCGAATCTGCGGGACCAGCATGTCTCGCCTGTCTAATGAACTGAGCTGCGGCTGAGACGCCCAGGGTTGTGTCGCTCGCTCATGGCATCACGTTTTCGTCAAAACGACTGATGCAACGATAGGAGTGACGATTTGGTGAGATGTTGAGGGAGAGGGAGGGTGAGGGAGAGGAAGGGTGAGGGTGAGGGCGGGAGCGAGGTAAACGAGACAGGTTGCAGGGTGGGTTGTAATATCTTTCGTATTTTCGAGGTACACAAGTCGAATATCCTATTACATTGCCTGTATCTGCCGAGGCTTTTTTGCGCTTCTCCGCCCTCCTGTAAGACTAGAATCTCAAGATATGTCCCGATTAGGAAATGTTGTTTTCCCCCACACCACGGATCTGGTTGGGGTTTGGATAGTTCCGTCATATTACAACAAAAACGAAAACCTTTCTTTTCTCTTTTACAAAGCAACCGACTGCTTCTACTCTTGGATTGGGCGTGATGGATGGATGGATGGATGGATGGATGGAAGAAGGTGAATGGGCTGCCCACCGGCGGGTTGTTGTGGGAACGGGATGCCTAGCTGGTCACACGACTCTAAAGCCTTTCTCACCCGCACATCGACACACCAGTCAACCGGACTCACTTCCGATGGACAGGGCTGCTTCCTCTGCTCCTTCCAGAGATGGTGGGTAACGTTTCTTGGCGATTCCTTAGACGTATTTGTAAGGGTTCATAATGCCGTTCTAATTGGTTCAACGTCAGCATTCCTTCACGGTGCCAGGCAGGGCTGATGATGATTTCGCGGAAGAGATGAGGGTCCATGATGTGGGGGTCACATGGGATGGAAAGAGTGACGAAACAGTGAGATTGGGAGAGCAGGGGGTGAACAGGCAGAGAGGGAGTAAGACGACAAGGGAGGAGAAGAGGAGACAAGAAGGATGAGGAGGAAACACATACCGGGTCATAGAGATTTTTGATCTGCTTCATAAGCCCAACCATGGTCTCGTTTCGGCTGTATCCAATGAAGCTCTTCTTCGCCACGCCCAGGCCGTGCTCGGCGCTGATGCTGCCTTGACGCTCCTGGATCCACTCGTACACGAACGGCTCGAGAACCTTCTCGATGCGCTTGTCGTATCGTCTGACGGCAACGTTCAGGTGCAGATTTGAGTCACCCATATGACCATAGCCAACAACACCCACAGCGGGGAACTCATCCGTGTCTCCGACGAGGCCGGCCTCCTCCATCTTGGCCTTGGTGTCGTCAACGAGCCGGTAAAGGTCCTTGAGCGGGATCGACACATCGTACTTGTACGTGCCGCCCCAGTGGCCCAGGCATTCGGGGATGCCCTCGCGCCACCCCCAGAGGGCCTTGCTCTGTGTCTCGTCCTGCGCGAGCACGCCGTCCGAAACGATCTCATTGGACATGACGTCCTCGAGGAACGCCTCAAGCTTCTCGTAGTCGTGGTCCCCGTTGGAGCCGCTCGTCTCGACGAGGCAGTAGAACGGGTGCTCGCCCTCGAGAGGCCGCTTGTTCTGGCGCACGGCATGAACCAGGTCCTGGCTGCGGCCGTCCATGAGCTCGAACGCTGAAAGGATCTCGCCAAGCTGGCCCTTGGCGGCCTTAAAGGCCTGCTGGGCCTTCTCGTACGACTCGAGGCCGAAGAAGGCGACGTTGACAGCCTTGGAGCGCTGCGGGCAGATGATGGACACCTTCGTGATGATGCCGATGGTGCCCTCGCCGCCGATGAATAGCTGCTTGAGGTCGTAGCCCGTGTTGTTCTTGCGCAGCGTGCAGAGGTCGTCGACGACGGTGCCGTCCGGCAGCACGGCCTCGAGGCCAAGAACGTTTCCGTGCAGGCTGCCGTACCGGAGCAGGCGCAGACCTCCGGCGTTCGTAGCGACGTTGCCACCAATGTGGCACGAGCCCTTCGCGCCCAGGTCCAGCGGGAAGATGTAGCCCTTCTCGGCCAGGTACTGGTCGGCGACCTCGAGGATGACGCCAGCATCGACGACGAGAGTGCCGCTGACGTCGTCAAACGAATGGATGCGGTTCATGCGGCTCATGTTGATAACGATCTCGTCAAAGACGGGCACGGAGCCGCCCACGAGACCCGTGTTGCCACCCTGAGGCACAACGGCGAGCTTCTGTTCGTTGCAGTAGGTGAGGATCTTGCTGACCTCATCCGTGGAAGCGGGCTTGAGCACCAGGCGCGACTGGCCGCGGTACTTGCGCAGCCAGTCCTCGTTGAAGGCGGCAATGTCGTCCGTCGCGTCGGCCGTGACGCCGTCAATGACGCCAGAGGGGCCCAGGAGGTCCTTGAAATAGGCGGCGTGGGCGTCGGTGACCTCAGCGAAGCGGGAGTCCCGCTTGATGTCCGGGTACGCGGCGGAGGTGAGCTTGATCTCCTTGAGGCCGTCGGCCTTGGAGGGTCTCACGGTGGTGGTTGCGATGCAGCGGACGGTGGCGGCGGCGGCGGCAGCCGGGGCCGAGACTGGCCGCAGAGTATGCCGACCACCGGCGCTCAGGAGCGACTGTCTCCGCGCCGCTGTCCGGAGGAGGGGCTGGATTCTTGATCTGGAGGCCATTGTAACTGTTGCGTGTGTCTTGACCGAGGTAGAACAGAAAAGAAGGACAAAACAGCGGCCCGGCTGGGTTGTGGACCTTTTCGCACTTTTTCTTTTTTTCTTTCTCAGAGGTCCCAGCGGACTGATGAGATGATAAAAAAAGGTGAGAGGTTCGCAAAATATTTGGATGAGCCAACCAGGCCCCCCCGACTTCGGCTTTAAGACACCAAACCCCTGTAGCGTTCCCCCCAATGTTAGTGGCTGGGGCGGAATTGCTCACCCGATGGCGCGACGAAGCCTGCTGAACCGCCTGTAACTCCCTCCAGTGGCTCTCGTCATTGACATCGCTCGGCAAAAATGTCTCTTTTGCCGTCGGGTAACACTCCATTTTCACCGAGGTCGTGGATTCGCTCTTCGAGCCTTCAAGCCGTTATCAACATCAGCTTTCCACGCTTCTACCCAGCATTTCGTCGTTAGTAGCGACTTACTCGGATAATGCCACCGCTACCGGCAGACATCCGAACGAATAGTTTCATGGAGAAAACACTTCGGACGAGGAAATTCGAGCACACAAAGGCTCTCATCCAAGTTTCCTTAGGCGATTGTTGCTTAGTCATCGGAATGTAGACCAGCGCTCATGCTCTGATACCGCCCGTTTTGGGAACCAAATCATGGCACGATGAACCGGACGAGCAGTCTGAACGCTTCTTCTCACCGCAGAGTTGAGACTGGATGCAGCAATCAAACTCATCCACTCGCATCTCATTGTTTCTTTTTCCATATCGCCAGTCATGTCGCCCATGGTCGATGATGACGAGTATTCCACGACTGAAGTTGACAGATGGCAGCATCTCCGCAGCAACTGTCAAGACATAACAAAGGGAAAAAAGGATTCTACAGGCTCGATCCTCGCCAGACGACATCCACCAAGACACACTCTTGCACGTCAAGTTCCGAGAGCACGGGCTGTGTGTCTCATCAGACAGAGTCATTGTGCCTTGAATGCCGTTCCTTTTCCTCTGGGCTTTTTGTTTTTTTTTTTTTTTTTTTTTTTGCAATACGAGACACTCCGAAGGCCAAGTATCAGAGAGAACACCTAGAGCTTTTGTAACGGATTCGAATCTCTTGGGTAACGTTCCAGTGTCTGATCTCAGCTTCGCGGCTACAAAATTCTTCCCATGTTTGGGACACAGCCTGATCTCGTCATTCTTCATCTCAATCAGTCGTCTCGGCAAGAGCCAGCAGGTGTCGCAATATGGTCGGACACTGATCAGATTGAGTATCCTGTCTCGCGCCTGGCCTGTGAGAACGACGAATGCAGGAGACTTTGGGCCAGCGGTTATTGAGTTCCAAGCTACGAAGGTGAAATACATGGGATCTGGGTAGAGCGTCTTGACCAATCTCCGTCCGATGTCTTGACGCGACCCTCGTTAGAGTTACCAGGCTTGCATTCATGCACCTCCCAGCCGTTGTCCACTCACAAAGAGCCGTGGCGACGTTAGCCCGGGGCGATTGACGGGTGATGTGCAGGATAGACACGTTGTGGACAAGCCGTCAGAGGAATTCAGCTTGCAACGGCAGCCGCTCCCAGTTCGGGAGTGGCTGAGGGGAAGAATGTTCCAAGCATCTAGACGCCAGAAGCAGGCCATCGTCCGGGATGCAGCTAAAGAGATCCAGGCGAATAGCATAAAACAGGTCCAGCAAGCCTCCCCCTTTCTCTTGCAACTGACTTATCCGCGACGACGAAGACATCTTCACATCCCCAATTCGGAATCAAGGCCACTATGGCATCCTTGGGGATCCCTGCTGATCAGCTCCAAGCATTGTGGCATGCATGAGTGGCTTCGACAGTGGGACGAGGGAGGGCCCTTTCTGCGCTGGGGGGCGACGGGCCTTGGGCACGCGGCCGGAGGCGAGTGACGATGAGCCAAAGACTCGAAGGTTCAATCTAGCGGTGGGATCAACGGGGTCCTGGGCTCCTAGGAGGAAAGGGAGAGCGATCCTGATCGTGGGAGTGGACTGCGTGGAGAGACGGGAGACAGGCTCTTGTTTCAGAAGGGATCTCGCGGCTGGGGGCGACCTCGCAGTCCTAGTGCCGTGCGACATCTTTCGTCTGTACTTATATGTACATGAAGAAGAGGGCTTGGTATTCGCCAGGTGGAAGAGGACGGGGAGACGGTATTAAACGACGAAGAGCTGCCACCCCCCATTTCAAAGATCTATGCATCCGGCCCCCTTTTGTTCTTTTCACCCGTTACGTATCGTGGGTTGTTTGGTTTCTTCAACTCCGTATGACTTCTGGCGGATATTCTGTACTTGTGGAAACGACCGATCCCTGAAGACGAAGATCTTCAAGTCTGTTCCCTCTCTCCCCTGGCAGTAGGCTGGCTATCGATAAGACAAACTCAGCATCCCATCCCAGCGCCTGCAGCGGTCAAGCGCTGCCAATCGACTTAGCGAGCCGCTAGCATTGCCCGAAATGACGTCCACCGCCGAACGCCCTCAGGGGGCGCGCCCGCTGTCAGGCTCAAATCTGCCCGGCAACGCAGGGTGCAACGAGGAATTCCCCGAGTTTTGTTTACACGACCACTCGGCCGGCACCCACCAACACTCCTCCACCGCCGGCAGCTACACCTCTACATCTTCACCCGCATCCACGACCCCTACCACCCCGACCACCGCCGAATACTCTTCCCCTTGCGCAGAGAAAACATCACCCGTATCGCGCGACCGCACAAGCAGCGGAGCCAGCAGTACCACCACCGCCTACTCCCCAAGTCCAAGGACCAGACGAGACAAAAAGGAGTTGCAAGCCCAGCGACTGCAGAGGTCAGGAAGCAGCAACCTTGCGCTAGCACGAAAGGAGAGCACAGCGAAGAAGAATCGATTTCGTTCTGCCACAGGATCTTCGCCCGCCGACGCTCTCGCCGCCGTTGAGCCGCCGCATGATCAGGGCTTGACGAGGATGGCGTTTGCTGAACAGCAGAAATGGATCACGGTCCAGCAGAAGACCTTCACCAAATGGTACGATCGGGCGCAGTCCCTCCAGACGGAAATGCGGGCAAACCTAGAGGGCGAACACGTACTGACACTCGTGTTTTCTGCAGGATGAACACCAAACTGGAGGCTCGCCAGCTTGAAGTGAAGGATCTCGTGGCTGATCTGAGCGATGGTGTTAGTTGAACCCCTATTTCCTGATTGCGGGGTTCTTTCTTGGCTTACAGAAACTTCCACCACAGGTCCTCCTCATCCACCTCCTAGAATGCCTCTCCAACGACACCCTCGGACGCTACGCCTCGAAGCCGAAGCTGCGCGTACAACGGTTCGAAAATGCTAACACGGCGCTCGACTTTATCAAGGCCCGCGGCATCCAGATGACCAACATCGGCGCCGAGGATGTTGTCGACGGCAACAGGAAGATCATTCTCGGTCTGATCTGGACGCTCATTCTCCGGTTTACCATCAGTGATATCAACGAGGAGGGCATGACTGCCAAGGAGGGACTTTTGTTGTGGTGTCAGAGAAAGACGGCCTGCTACGACGAAGTCGAAGTCCGCGACTTTAGCGGCAGCTGGAACGACGGATTGGCCTTTTGCGCCCTGCTGGATATCCACAGACCAGATCTCATTGACTATGATGCACTGGACAAGTCGGACCACCGCGGCAACATGCAGATGGCCTTTGACATTGCGCACAAGGAGATTGGCATCCCCAAGCTGTTGGATGTCGAGGACGTGTGCGACGTTGCTAAACCGGATGAGAGGTCACTGATGACCTACATCGCCTACTGGTTCCATGCCTTCTCCCAGATGGAGAAGGTCGAGAATGCAGGACGCCGCGTGGAGAAGTTCGTGAACAACATGGCCGGCGCCTGGGAGATGCAGAGTGCGTACGAAAGGCGGATGAGGGAGCTGCTGAGGCAGATCAAGGAGCAGATTGAAAAGTGGCAACAAGCGACGTTTCAGGGCACCTACGCCGATGCCAAAGCGCAAGCGAATGAATTCGCTGCTTTCAAGCGTGGGAGGAAGAGAGAATGGGTTGCCGAAAAGAGCGAGCTTGCGACCTTGTTGGGTAACATCAAGACGAAATTGGGCACATACCGGCTGCGGCCGTATGACCCTCCCCCAGAGTTGTCCCTCGAGACGATGGAGAGGGAGTGGTCTGGTCTGTCAAAGACGGAGATGACGCGAGCACAATTGATCAATGAGACGATCAGAGAGTGAGTGCTCCCTGCATATGAGTGACCTGGCCTATCTCAGCACTGACATCTGCCTAGTATCAAGAACGCGCTACGGAAGTCTTTCGCCGACAAGGCAAACGACTTCGCCATGGCGCTGAATACCATGCAACTGGCAATCTCGGGTCTGGACGGCGACGTTGAGGATCAACTCCACCACGTCCGCAAGCTCAGCGACAACCTGCCGCCGCTGGACAAGTACCTCGAGACTATCGCCGCCGTGGACGCAAAGTGCCAAGAGGCCAACATCGAAGAAAACGACTTTACAACGTACACGTACGACGAACTCGTCTACGAGCACGGTCTTGTCAAGTCGTCGGTGCAGAAGAAGCTCGCTTTCCTCGACAACCAGATGGTCGCGCGCAACATGACCAACCTCACCCCAATCCAACTCGAGGAGTTCGAGTCTGTCTTCCGCCATTTCGACCGCGACGACACCAACTCACTGCAGGAGCTCGAGTTTAGCGCCGCCCTCGCCTCGCTGGGCCTCGTCTTCTCCGAGGACGAAATGCACGACTACTTCATGGACATCTCCAAGGGCCGTGACCACGTCACCTTTGAGCAGTTCATCCGCTTCATGGTCGACGTCACCGAGGACCAGAACACGGCCGAGCAGGTCTTCCAGTCCTTCCGCGAGGTAGCCGACGGCAAGCCCTACGTCACCGAGATGGACCTCCGCCACTCCCTCGTCCCCGACGAGGTCATTGATAAACTCATCGAGATCATCCCCCCGCACAGCGGCCCGGACACGGCTGAGGACCGCGGCATGCCGCAGTACGACTACATCGCCTTTATGGACAAGCTCATCAGCGACGAGAAGGAGGCCGGCACCACGGTTCCCAGTAACGTGTTGCAGGAACGCACCAACCGCGCCAGCATGCTGCCGCTCAAGGACCCCAAACTGAATGGTAATCACTGAGGAAAGCAACCTGGAGATAGCCAAAAGAAAAAAAGAATAAAACTCAATACAAAAAAAGGTATCAATCAACAAAAGCCCACTAGCAAAAACAAACGCAACACGCATACCTACATGCACATACACACGCACACACAAGGGAACATCACGGAAAACGGTCGGGGGAGGCAATCGGCGGCAGGCTTCTCTTCTATCAAGGTTCCCCTTTGTCCTTTCATACACAAAACACTGCACATATCCGAAGCAAGCGAGCAGACCGCAAGGCATCACAATACTAGTATCCCTGGGGGATGACGACTTCAGACTTACTGTCTGGGCTGAGAGAACTGGAGGCGTTCGCAAGCATCGTTTCCATAGCATGGTTTTGGGTGTTCTGGGCGCTGCTCTAGTCGCGGGAGGGGTAAAAGGAGGGAAGCAGGGAAATGGATGTTTCGTCTTCTCTTCTTTCTCCTCGTTCTTCTGTCAGACACATGTCCATAAAACACGCAGAACAACTACCACCCTTTGGCACAGAGAAACCAAAAGTGTGATTTGTTTCTCAGCTGGATATAACGGTCCTTTCGACTTTTGCTTCTGTAGAAAACCTTTTTATCTAGTAATCCAACACGGAAATTTCCCTTGTATTTGTTTAGTGTACGTCTCTGTGTTCTTTCCTTCCCTCGAGTTCGAGTCTGCGATAGGTGCCCCAACCCATGTTGGGCAGACAGACGCTTGAGGAAACAGCAGTTCAAAAAGCAAAACGCCAGTGTCCAGTATGCTTATCCAGGTCCCGCAGGAGTCCCACAAATGAGTGCAATAAGCTTGTTTAGGCTGTATCTCCTCCCTGATCCTCCCCGATCCCATCCCCCCCGACCTCATTTGGACCCTTCAAAGGCTCCCATGTCCTTCAGCGCGTTGGCCAGTCGCCTGTAGTCGCGCAAAAGGTCCAAAACCTCGCCCAACTTAAGGTCGCCCGGGTTCTGCAACTCCATGAATCGCTTGTTTGGTGGGTTAACCTTGGGTGTCTGCTTAGGTGGCAGAGCAGCTGCGATGTCGGGGAAAGCCTGGCATGCCGCGTTAGCTACAGTTCACAGGTTGGTCTATAAGGAGACGTACACTTGCCAGGTCACCGCCGTCAGCCACCTTGGCTGCCGCATCTTTCGATGCTCCGTCCCTCGGTACATCCTTGGACCCTTCTTTCGCAGGAATGGGCGTGGACGCAGTCCGACTTAGACCACGAATCATGCTCATGCCAGAGAATCTGGAGAACGAGTTGCCAAAGTTTCGCACAGAGTCGAGAGGGTTAGTTACGGCCGCAGCTGACGGCGTCGCTAGATCCTTCTCCCCTTCTTTTGCAAAAATGACCTTTTTCGAACTGCTCACGCTCCGAGAGCTGTCTGCGCTGTGATCCCGGCTGGGCTTTCGTCCGCCAATGAAATTCAGTACCTTATCTTCGCGAACGGGGGCCCGGCGAGTAGACTCTGCCTCCTCCGTGCCGTGCACGGAACTGGCACCGCTGACTGATCCTTCTTCATCAGGCGGTGGCGTACTCATCAGCTTTCTGGCGTCGTCGAGCGTCTTGGGTACGACGAGGCCCTGGCCAGATTCAGTCGGCGTGCCCTGGGTCTCCCGCAATTTGCCAACCAAAAACTTGTAACTGTCACCCAAGCTCGTCGAGATGGTCTTCAGATGCTGGTCGGCCGTGTTGAGCACAGCGTCACTGGCAGCGCCGATGGCCTGGGCCGGTGTGTTGACCAGCTCGCTCAGTCTTCTATTCCGAGCCTGAACTGCAGCACGGAGCCCAGATGATGCCGAAGGCGATGGCGGAGGTCTCGTAGGGGTGGCATTGCCAGAGTCAGTCTCTGCCGTGGGATCCGCCGTTACCGTCAACCCGGGCGGAAAGGCCGGAGGGAATGTGTCAGCCCTCGGGGTGCCCGGTTGGCTCAGACCTCTGGCGGGACCCTGGGGCAGCTCGTCGGCCCTTAACGTAGATAGGTCTACCGTCTCCAAGAAGCTAATGGCCGCCTCTAGGTTAGTTAAGCAATACGCAGCTTCGCCTGTCAACTTCGGCTCCCATCTAAAGTGCTGAATGAAGTGCAAATCGCTGATGACGTTGAGGTGCTCGGGGGGTAGCGTGATGAGCGTGAAGATGAGCATGGGCATGATCTCATCCGCAGACGCCGAGGGGTGGAATTGAGCCAGAGTCTCCACGATGCTCTTGTGAGCCGCCTTCAAATGGTGCACCTTGCCAAGCGGATAACGCTTCTCGTTCATGAGGATCAAGTCTCTCCTTGCTTGTTCAAGCGACTTCTTGATCTCTTCTGCCTTCTCAGCAGCCGCCTCAGGGGTCTGCGATGCATCCTCGCCAAGATCGATGCCAAGGTCTGCCGGGCCTATCCCGACTAGTGCGAGTGCCGCAGTCTTGGATCTCAGCTTGGAGTCTTGCGCTTCGTCTTGCGTGCTCTTGTGGCGGTAAATCTTATGGTAGATGCCCTCGCAGAGTCTTCTCTCGACGGCCTCCTCGATGATACTCCGCTTAGCCTCAATGGCCTTCCGCGCCTTCTTCCTGTTGGCTAGTTCCTCAGCGGTGATCATCTGCTGCTCAGGCTCGGGCTTGGGGAGAACTTTGGGTTTATCCTTGCTTCCGAGAGAAGCCGCCTTGGCCCGAAGCCTGCTAGCTGTGGAGACTTTGGATGACGCGGACGGTGCAGGCGACGCCTCCCGATTATGCCGGGAGATCAAGCTCGATATGTGGGTGTTGACGTGAGTTGACGCGACCTGATAGAAATCTTGGAACAATTCGGAGACCTTGTCCATCGTCAACGGAGTCGGATAGGTTTTGGTGGTCAGAGACTCGACGAAGCTGCGCGCGGTCAGTATTAGGCCTTGGATCGGAAGACGGCGCGGTACCGTACCTGTCAGTCAGGCTGACCAGCTCGATAGGTAGCTCGCCGAGGTCTACAGAACCTCTACCATCGAATCCATCGTCGTTGTCTGTCGAGGGCCTCCCGGCCGTCTCGAATGCATCCGGAGCCTCAGGATCGTCTGGTTGTGTCGGCATGCTGGAGATGGCCGGCGTGGCCAAGGGGTCAGTTGTTGTGCCATTCTGGAATGTCTGAGCTCGTTTCGGCACTCGGAGAGGATCGCTGTCTTCGCTCTGGCGAGTAAACGATGGGGTTCGTATCGTACTCGGGCGAGCAGCCGGGGACTTGGAGGGGCCGGCGGACGACATGGTCTCGACGATGCTGGAAGCCATCTGTCAGTCCGATGATCTGCGGTAGAAGTGCGCGAAGGAAATCAAGAGAGAAGCTGATTATTCTGGACCGAGAAACCGGACGTACCTGATCTGATGTAGTCAAGTTAAGCCGGCATGAAGTATTGGAAGCGGTCTTGAAACCCGATATCAGAGGAAAGAGATCCCTGGCAGTGCTACGCCGGACAGTCGAGTCGCGTGCAAGCTGATTTATGCCATAAATGGAGCAGCAAAACAGGGGTAATGGCTCGCAAGATAGCCAAAGATGGCAGTTATTTTTCTAATCGCATCTCTTACAAAATGATTTCAGGGTTGTTGAGGGGTGCACGACCTGTCTCTGGCCTGGCGCAAAGGAGCGAGAAAGCAATTGGGGGGTTGAAGGTCGATGGTCTTTGAGGAGCTTGAGAGTTCCAACGAGGTGGCATAGGTAACGCAGGTAACGCGACATTCCAGCCAAGGTAGGAAAGGCAAGGCAAGGTAGCTCCCGCCATGTCCCCGCTCATGTCTTATTGGAAGGTGTCATCTGCAGACGGAACCGACCTTCAGTGCATGCATGTGCTGGGGGGCACGAGGATGACAGGGGAGGTCATCTGTCTCGGGCTCCAGACTATGGCTTCAACCTCACCCGAGGAGCTGCTTCCGTGATGGCTTTCCTCTTCAACAGGGTACACAAGGCAGGCCTGCCGGTTGGGTACCTTGCCTTCGCTTCCGCGTACACGCAATACCTTGTTACGAAGCATAAAATTTGCCTCCCCGGTCGTCATCAGTGTCGGGTGTCTTATCCATGACAACTGCGGGATGCAACGGATGCGTTGAGCAGCCGAAAGTCCGCTGAAGATGCCCCTCGAGATGTCCCTGAGTGGCGTGGAACAGTGGATGCCAGGCACCAGGCAGCCCCCGGATACAGAGGACATGGCAGTGTCTGAGGGGACATTGGTCACAACCTGGTGCGGATATCCCTGGTTGCGGCTTATCAGCAGATACGAGAAAATGTGTACTAATCGGTGAGATCTGTTAAGCCTGTCCACTTTCATGAGGGCAATGCTTAACAGAGTTTCGGAGGTGGAGACTTGTCGGAAGTGGAAGTGGGTTATTGGGTCGCGTCTGTGCACCCTCCGCGACTCGGAGGCAATGTAAACAGCGCCAACACCGCCCACCTGATGCTGTCATAACTTGGGGCAGACAAGTCCGCGCATCTAACGTCGGCATCATTGATCTCTCACGCCCGCTTCCTTTCCCGAGGCCCAACTCCGCAACATCATCTTCTTATCCACAACACTCTCTTGACTGTACACCTCTATACTTGTCCAGTGGAAAGTCCAACAATATGAGACTGAGACTGGGGGGACGTGGGGAATGCACCTCTGCAGGCAGAGTAACGGCACAGATCCTCTTATCGTTTCTCGCAATATCGCCAACACTAGCTTCCGTTGGGGAAGCATCGAACCACGAAGAGGCGGCCCTCCAGCCTGGACCGCTGCTCCCGCCCAGTACTCATCAACCCGCTTCGGTCGAACACCTCTTCACGCTAAGACACATCTTTCACCACGGCACATATCGGCATCCTCAGCTGCACCGGAGAAAGGATATCCGCCACTCAGACGAGGTTGACAACCAAGTCTGGCTTGCCGAGGAGGATGGGTTCGAGAAGGAGAAGGTGATGCCTCTCACCGTCCAGAGCGCACCTCTAAAGATTGAGCGTATGGTCGATCGCCGGCCGTCTGTCGTCGATCCGATGGTTACGGAGGCTCGACAGCGCGGCTATGTCAACATCATGTCGCCATCCGACTGGACCCTCGACGAGGTCCCCGGACCTAACATCACTGATAGAGCTACTGTGATTAGCCTCGCGATCATGGCTGCGAACGCATATATCGAAGAGGAGGGCCAGGCAGACTGGGAAGAGGTTGGTGGTCCGTATAATCGAAGCGCCGACTTTGGATGGGAAACCGATGGACTGCGCGGACACATCTGGGCAGATTCGACGAACTCTACTGTTGTGATTGGGTTGAAAGGCACTTCTACTGCCATTTTTGACGGAGAAGGAACCACAACAAACGACAAGATCAACGACAATCTCTTTTTCAGCTGTTGCTGTGCCCAGCAGGGACAATGGACTTGGCATCAAGTATGCGACTGCGCAACATCTACGTACTCGTGCAATAACACGTGTGTTGTGCAAGCACTCCAGGATGAGCACCGGTACTACACAGCGGCCAAGGAACTGTACTCGAACGTCACAGAGATATTCCCCGACGCAAACATTTGGCTATCAGGCCACTCGCTGGGTGGCGCTGTCAGTTCTCTACTGGGCCTGACCTATGGCCTCCCTACTGTCACCTTCGAAGCCGTGCCGGAGGCGCTGGCTGCTGGCAGGCTCGGTCTTCCCGTCCCCCCTGGCGCGGATCAGATGGTTCACCAGGCCCGCCAGAACACTGGTGCGTATCACTTTGGACATACAGCAGATCCCATCTACATAGGCACCTGCAATGGAGCCACTGCGACGTGCTCTTTCGCTGGATACGCCATGGAGTCAGCTTGCCACACTGGGCTCGAGTGCGTATACGACGTCGTAGCCGATAAGGGCTGGAGAGTTGGCATCGGAACTCACAAGATTCGATCTGTGATCCACGATGTTATCATGAAATACGATAATGTGCCTGAGTGCAAGGCCACTCCTGAATGCCGTGACTGCGCGAACTGGAAGATGTATGAAAGCAACGGCACGGAGACGACCACGACGTCTAGGTCTTCAACAACGTCAAAGACGCGCACTCGGACAGCAACCTGCCAGACGCCAGGCTGGTGGGGTTGCTTAGATGAGACGACGACTACTCCAGTCACGACTACGACTACCACCTCAACCACCTCAACTTGTAAGACGCCTGGGTGGTTCGGGTGCAAGGACGAGACTACAACCACTACCACCACTACGACTTCGACAACCACCAGCGCGACGTCCACCACCTGCTTGACCCCCGGATGGTTTGGCTGCAAGGACAAGACCACGTCGACCAGCAGCACGACTTTACTGCATGGTCCGACTCCATCTCACGGCATCACTGTCGCTCCGACGGCAACTCCCACAACAGCCCCCACAAAGGCACCTCCGTCGGATCCCCACTGCCATAGGAGGTATTGGTTTGGATGGTGCAAAGAGTGGGATCAGGCTAGCGAGAGCAGCATTGAGGATCTGTGATGTTTAAATGGGTGCATTGGCTGTTTGTTGACTCTCTTTTATTTTGGGATTGGGTGGATATGGGAACATTATATGAATCATTAGCAAACGGCGTTTGACCACGGGATACGCATGTAGCTGGCAGTCAGCTTAGCCGGTCCTGAATTAACAGTACCAGTTTACTGGTTTATAATGAACAAGATCATTTCATCTTGAGATAGAGGAGCAGCAGGAATACTCAACCATTAAGTGATAGGAGTGGATTTGAGTAACCCCGACAAAATCACTATGCTCTTGCCATCATTGGCCCAGACAAAAAAAAGGTGTAACGGCGCACGCGGACTTGAAGTCCCTAAGCCCCACTGAGAACTCGGGGCAGCTGGCCGCTGGCTACCGCCCGCCAACTCCCGATTCGCCTGGTGCCTGTCGGGAGTCCCTTGGAAAAGACGGACGGTTAGACGTCACCAAGTGCTGCGACAGCCGCCACCTTTCTGGGTTTTTTTTTTTCCTTAGCTGCGACGCGTCTGACGCCTACAAGATCTTTTTTTCTTTTTCAGGTCTCGATAATCGAGGTTCGTTCCAAACACGCACCCCATTTCCCATCGGTCGAGCGGCTTACCACGTCGTACCGTTCACCGCGCGGCAGAAATGGGCTAGGGGATTCCCATTCAACAATCTTTGGATTCTGACAGACGCGATGGCTGCGACCGCGAACGAGCCTAAACCCTCGTCGCACGACGAGTCTTCGGACTCTGTAAGCGGAAGCGACAGCGAGAATGATACCCCGACGACGAGTACGCCGACAACGGTCGAATGGCTAGCGACTGGCCGTTCAAAGAGATCCACGGCCGGCAACCGGATGAAGTCGATGCTGGCCAACGAAGAACCCGACTCAGACCTCGAATTGTTATTTGCCGAAGACGACAACGACGAAGGCTTTACCGATGTCGACGATGCAGGTTCCGACGTGCAGATGGACTCGTCGTCCGATGACGAGGACGAGCAGAACCACGGGGATGATTTCGAGGGAGAAAAGGAGCTTGAGAAGCAGGCCAGGGACAAGAAGCTGGCCTCACGGAAGCGCAAAGCCCAAGACGCCATCCCCGCCAAGTTCAGGAAGAAGGTCCGCATCGACCAGACCGCTGCGCCAGCGCCACGACCCAAGAAGAAGTCGGAACGGACGAGCTGGCTGCCCTCTCCAGCCGACATGCCCATCCGCGCTTCGCTCCGTCAGACTACGATGCTCAGCAAGGAGCAACTACATCAGCAGATGAAGGAGCGCGAGGCGAAGCGGTTGAAGCAGTTGGCCGTGATGGAGAAGAAGGCTAAAAAGCTCGAGGCCATGAAAAAACCCCCTATGACACAAGCCGAACGGCTGGCGGAGGCTGCTTTGGTGGAGAAGCGAAACGCGAAATCGCTGAACAGATGGGAAGAGGCTGAGAAGGCGCGCGAAGAAGAGCGCCTTGCCAAACTTGCAGCCCTAAATAACCGGACACTGAAGGGGCCCGTGGTCACCTACTGGAGTGGTATAGGCGAATGGGAAAATCACCTAAAGCATGTTGGCAAGGTGGCCGAGGAGGAGAAGGTTCCCCGGAAGAAGCGGGAGAAGAAGGACAAAGGGGGTAAGGCCAAGGGGAAGGAGAAGGATGAGATAGAGCCCAACAAGGAGGAGTGCTTAGCAACGGGCGCGGCCTCTACATCTTTACCTCCATCAACAACTCCAGATGGACAGGCTGAGGCGAAACCCGGTGCGCCGTCAGCTTCTCCGGCGCCACCAGATCCCGAAAAATTACAGCCGAACGGTACCCCCAGACCTCAATCACCACCAGCCACGGCACCGTCAGAAGCCACGCCAGTTGTGAAGAAGGAGGATCGACCTCGTGTAATGGCACCTCCTCCTATCCCACCACCGCCGACAGCCCCATCGGCACCAACGAGGCCTGAGGACAAACCCAGGCTGATGGCGCCGCCGTCGATACCTCCACCTCCTTCACTAGGCCCATCACTGATGGCTCCTCCGCCTATACCTCCTCCACCCAAGACTTCGCCGCCTGTCCTAGCAGCTCCAGTGCTCGCGCCTCCAGTGCTGGCTCCGCCTTTGGGTGGCATACACCTCGTTCAGCACACAACACAGCCGAATTCTAACGTGCTCGCGCCGCCAAACACTACGCAACACAAATCTCCTCTCTCAATGCCTGCTCCTCCTCCTCCGCCGTCCACAAGACCACCGCCTCACCCCTTAGCACCACCCCAACCAGCTCCACCGACTCAACCTCCCGCTCTGCCGAAACCCGCTTCATCGACGATACCCCCCTCCCCTCCGCCGCCTGCGCCGGCAGCCCTTCCAGCGCCAGAAGAGCCACCTCCAAGCGAGGTTGCGCGCAATGCGTTCATCCTCCGTAACTTTGACGAAGAGCTCATCCGTGATAAGACGGTTCAGACCCAGATCCTCTTCGGACGGCGGATGGACCGCCTTGCGAAGCCAGCACCCCGCCCCGTGTGCGTCATCACTGCACATGCGGCCCGCTACCGCGATCCCGAGACGGGTCTGCCGTACTTCAACGCCTATGCGTACCGTGAGATCCAGCGCCTCCGACGCGGCGAGTACAAGTGGAGCAGCCTCCTCGGCGCATGGGTTGGCAGCTGCACCTACGCTGCCCGTGGTGTGCCGGAGAGGTTTCTGAGGGGAGGGAAGCCCAAGGAGCCGAAGAGGAAGGACGTGGAGGCGGAGAAGAAGGAGGCTAGCACCGCCACCGTTGGGGAGGGCACCGAGAGCCAGGGGACGAAGGCGGACAAGACCACACCACCCGCACAAGGGGGTGCGGTAGAACAGCCGCCCACGAAGACGGAGGGCGCGACGGTGCCCCCACGGTCACCGTCGGCGCCGCAGGTTCAAAAGCAGACGCAGACACAGACACAACAACAGCCGCAGCCGCAGCCGCCGGTTGAAGCTCAGAACCAAGACCAGGGTGCGAAACCGGCTGCCGCCGAACCTGCCCAGCAACCCGGTGCCGCCTCCGTTCCAGCCATCGTCTGAGTAGATACCGACTTCAGAAGGGTTCGCCCTAGTAATTTTCCAGCAGTATGCGGGAACGAAGCTGGTCGTTTGAGGATATCGGACGAGTTATTTTTGCGCCCTGAACAAGTATAGGCTCCGGCCGATCGGATCGGAGGGGTGCACCGAAACAGAGGCAGACTGGAAGGGGTTTTGGGAGGAATGGAAGTTAAAAAGAGCGGAGACCTGGTGTCGAGGAGGCTGCCTTGTGTTGGACCGGGTTGTCCAACGTTGTAATAAACCACTTATCTGCGTTGGTGTTATCTGTATACTGTTGTGACAACACCCGCAGAACACAACTCTTTTTGGGATATTTCTCCTCTCCTGATGATGATTGCTTTACATTCGCACCGTTACCTGCTTCACTGCCGCCTCGTCTATGCTGTCTTTTAATAATCATGTGGCTGAGCCCTCTCAACCCTCGCCTGGTTGGGCCACACCAGCGACTCCCGATGAACGCACAAACGCATACTCGTAAGCTCCCAAGGCAGTGGGCTCAGCGATTGGATGTGTGGGCAGATGAGCAAGCTTTTCGGTGTTCCGTGGGACATCTGCCGCGGGAGGTTAATTCCACAAGGCACACAGGAACAGGTCTTGGTTTTTTTTCCTTCTTTTCGTTTTCGTCCTGTAATGGGATAATTGGTGAGATGTGGGTGTCAGCGGGGGAGGGGGGCTTCGGAAGCTGTTAGAGGTGAACGAAAAGGGATAGACGCGAACGAAAGGAGAAGGGGAAGGGCATGAAAAAGGCTATTTAAACATCCGTTTGGACGTTGTGGGTGTAGTGGTTGACTTTTCTCCAGATCTCTTTTGCTCAAAGTTGGGACGGGGGTTTCTTCGTCTTCTTCAGACCAGGCACACACGGACTTTGAAAGTCTATTTGCGAGAGTCTGGAGGGGGAAGACAACCTACGCGAGTCGTGATACCGAATCGAAAATGGATATGCATAGTCAGGGGAAAGAGGGAGGGGGTTACGAGGCATTTCATCTGCGTGCCAGGTCGGAGCATCGTAAACACCATCTCTCGGGTTTGGAGACGGTGTTGCGTGGACAATCATACACCACATCCGCACCCTCACACGATATGCGATACACCCGCGCGCGCGAGAAAGAGATGTAGGGCTGGCCGACACGGACGCGAAGTCTCGTCAAAGCATCATCATTTGTACATGCAACAGTGTTGCTCTCTCGTCAGGAGACGGAAGACCCCTTTCTTTCCTCTCACACATCAGCGGATCTCGGGTTCCATCCCAAGCTTTCGGGCTCGATATCGGATTCCCGTTCTGCCCAGTCGATTCTACTCGCTTACCCGTCTGAGCTAGCTCTTTCGTCCATACACACACTTTGATCATTCCCACTACATCATCCCCTCCATGGGCCATGGTAGCAGCAGGCTCCCTCAATCATCCTCTCCATTACACCCTTCTCACTCACTCATCCACCAAAGCGTCAGTCACACACTAGGCATGTGCTTATCCATCTATACTGCACCACCCTCGCAGAGACTCAAGACAAGATGGGTGGGCTATAGCATAACATATACACCTTAAACTCGCGGAAATGCTCGCCGCCCTTTAACCCTTCGTCTGTCCTCCATCTCAAAATGTCTGCTTTGGCGTGACATCACTTGGCAAAGATGGGGTTGAGGGAACGTATGATGGTGCTTACCCTTCCTCCTCGACCACCCCCTCTTCCCACCGTCCCATTCTGCCCTTCCACCTCACTCGACCAGTCGCAATTCACCATGGGTAAAACAGAAAAGACAGACCATAGATCGTGTCGTCATCAGAAACGGCCGCGGAGAAGGCGCGGCAAGAAGCTTACGATGAAAAGTCGGCGGTTCAACACCAACAAGCATAACTCACACAGGCAAAACATCTAACCTTTACTCATAGGCCTTGAGGAGAGGCCCCCTTCCCCCCTTTTTGCATTACCCTTCTTTGCCAGCAGTGAAGAAAGCCAATAGAGGAGAATGAGCTCTTCCGTGCAGTGGGAACAACAGACGCGGCAAAACTGCAATCAATTTCCTTCCATAGTTTCTCTCACCAGCTTGGGAACATTGAGAGAGCGCGAGCGATCAGAGACTCAAATATTCCGACTGCTGCCAAGACTTATCGACTAGCGAACGAATAATGCAACACCCAGCTCAAAAAGATAAGAAAACCCGCGGTTCCATACTCAAATGAACGATTTGCAGGGGCTGAGCTTCTTGACTTGGGGGGGGGGGGGGGGGGGGGGGTTGTATGAGTTGAGTGTGGCTGCCGGGTTGGCTGCTGCAAAGCCCAGGCGCGCGTCTCCCAACATCTTGGGAACCTGGATGTTTGCATCGGATCTGATTGATGCAAATCGAAAACAAATAAACTCAGAAATTGAGGAAATATAACATACAATGAAAAGAAATAAATAAATTAAACTAAATTAAAAAATCACATCCAATATCTTTAAGCTGTATGTATATCCGGCATGTCACCATCAACACCACCACCACCTCGACAGCGGCCCCACCGTTTTCCCCCAGACGACGGCGACGGGGGCCAACGACAGCTAAAGGTGCTAAACGACGATGGCGCCAACGGTCCGCCACCGTAGCCCCCGCCCCCCTTCACCTTTCTTCACCTCCCTTCCCACCTTTACGGGCTCACTCACACCCCCAAACACACGCGAATAGCTCAACCCAACTCAACTCCCGTCCCTTCACCGCTCGGGAGGCTGACTTGGACTTGCATAAACACCATGGTCACCGGGTCCCCTTCTCACTGATGCGTTGGCAATCCGCTCTCTCCCTTACCTCCCGCAACGTCGCAATGCCCTTTGCCGCGAGCGACCCTTCTGAACAAAGTCGTCATCGAACATGCCCTGGGCTACGAGCAAACTCACCATACAACCCATCCGAAAGGCACCAGCCTTCCAAGCTCGAAGCATCGGCTGATGAACAGCCTGCCAGCCTTTCGTTGCCCAAACTTCCAAGCGTCGCGTCGACATCGAGATGAGGGAACAGCTGTCACCGACCACGCAGCCTCCTCCGGCTCGACGATGCGCAATGGAATCAACTGATTGACGGCGGCGTTGCTGGTCAGGCCCTACACCACCACCGCCACCACCACCCGCTGCCTCTCCCGACGGATCCTCCCTCTTCCATGCCTCCCCTTCTCGCCGCGGCGCCGGTCGGCTGCTGGCTGTCCAAGCGAAGATCAGACAACAATGAAGAGACTGACCGAATTTCCAGAAAGACTCGGCCCCTCTTGACAGCCTGTCAACCGACTCGTCACGGGCCGTTCGTGAAGCGTTTCGTCTCGTCCACTCGCCCGTCTCCAATCCCTATCTCTTGCGTGCTTGCCTTTCGCTCCGTGCTTTGCCTTACATTGCATCAAATCGCGCAGCGCAGTGCATCCGGTCGCCTTCCCCGGACCAACTGGCGTTCTACGTCACTCCTAGATACGAAGCCGTCCTTGCCAAACCGCAGGTGGTTTCACACCCTTCCTGACGGTGGTTTACAATCTTCCCCTTCTTTCGCCCCGGCCAGACCGGTCGCCTACCGTTTATGAGGCACTCGTCAGCCTGCTGCTTCCCAAGGAGAATCGCACCGTTTTGCAAGACGTGCCCCTCAGCCATGTGGCGTCTGTCGTGCTCCCACCACGATCAGCAAAACGTGCAATTCTCCCCCTCTCCTCCCCTCTGCAGCATCCGCGATCGACCCGCTTCCAGATGGGTCCGCATGTCCTGCTGCGACTGCCGCCCAAGGCAGTGATACGGAGGGAGGAGTGGCGGCTGATACAACCCCCATTGCCTGAACCCCCCGCCCTGATGGGCGTAATTCAACGGCAGCCTCTCATCTCCGGGTCATTCGGCGCCCGCATATGCGGGGAACAGAGATGAGAAAGGCGCAGGTGAGGCGGCAAATGGCCGCGCCCGCCCGCGGCCGGATTGTCGGTGTGCTTTCCTCGCACCCGGCGGTTTCTCAGCTTGTCACGTTCGCAGAAACGGCCGATGTCACTGTAGAAAATCCCAAGCTTGTCCTCTTCCGCCTCGCGTTCGGACGTCCTCTTGCCTGCCAACAATACGCAAAATGATAGTGTTGGGCAGCGACCGAGAAACCACTTTGTTGATACCGGGGCGGCTTTTGGGTAGCATTTTGCCCTGGCATCGCCGCCATGGGGGTGGCCTGCGCCGGGGCATCACGTTGTTGAGACACGCCAGCTCATGCATATTCGATTGTCATGCGGTGTCATACTTCCAGCCCAGCTGCTGTTCCTCACCAGCACAGAAATGTCTGTTACACTGTGAGTCCGGCTTACGTTGGGCATATTCCTAGTCCCATGTCACAGGAGTCATCGAGGCTCACTTCAACATCGCCTCGATCGAGCGACTGGATCTCAGACGTCGTTTCCGTTCAGGCGTGGCCGCCGGGACCTTCCCCTACTTTAGTGTTTGCCAAATGGGATAATGACCGAGCTTATGAAGAGAAAAACGGGTGAAATGGAAAAGTGAGTGGGGGGAAGGGTCATATATGTTTGCTGACTTTTGTTGCCATACCTGCCTTTTGTCCTCGGTTCCATCGTACGCTCGTACATGCACAGTCAACACGGACTTGAGGGCTTCATCGATTGGTGGTACACGACGACTCACTCTTAACGTGCAGCTCATTTCTCTAAGACCTTCGTAATCAACCTCACCGTACTCGAATCTCATATAGTACTGTCACACGTCCAAAGAAAGTGAATCTCATGTCGGTGGGACTTAGGTCCCACTTCCCCAGACCCCCGACCGGTCGGCGCGGGGTGGACGGTGCGGACGGGGCCCACTTCGATACCAGCTCCATGGGAAACCCAGTGGCAATACACGGAAGCGTTGGCCGTTGCCCGCCGCATCGTCGACTGATGAGCATCTAACTCACCACAATTGTTACTCTCTGGTTGGTAGGTTGATTTTAATAAAACAACAATTGGCTGGTCATTAAAAGAAGAGTATAAAGCAGTGAGTAAGCTGGTGCCTCTAGGTGTTCTGAGCGAACACGTCGTGAACGTTCCGACAATGAGCCTCTCCAATTCTCTGGAATTTTACCTGCCTAGCCGTGTCTTCTCATACTCAAACATCACAACAGGAACCTATCTGCTCGAGGCACAGGAATGGCTGCGGTGCATCAACAACGAAGCTACACTAGACACACTATTTCGACGATTCGCCATCTTAAGCTCTCTTGGGGACCACTCATATGCGATGATATGGTGCTGGGAATTCTTCGCATCTGCAAGAACAAAAACTATGATGGGTACTCACTCACGAAACCTGAAGTGCACTCAGAAACAGGTATGAGATGAAATTTTGAGAGGGCGGCAGGGCAAGATGGGGCCGGGAGGCTAGGATTCCTAGAGGGCTTTTATTTTGCTTGTAAAGCTCGAGGCGAGAAAACTGGCGGAGGTAGATCTTGGGAAGGCAGTTAGCTAGCGCAACGATATCCGATAAAACCGACAAATGAACTCCAAGATTATAAGATTCCACCTCCAAAGGGCATACACAGTCTTTTTTAGGCTTTTGTGGTTACAGCTCATAGAATATAGACGATGAGTCGACCGGCATGAACGCCTTCAGCTGCAAGCAATGGACGAGGAGCTGGCGGGAGAAGGTACATGCTAACAGATCCTCGCCAAATACCGGCGTTCACCTGTTGCGCAGCGCCGGCCCGTGCCCCACTATGACTCACGTCGACTCACGCAACGCCTCCCAACTTCCGCCAGGGGCGGGCAGCTCAGAGATTCCACCACACCCGCAAAACCCGGTGCGGAGCCAGTCGTCGCCACCGTCACCAAAATCGTCAAATACGACGCCATTCGCCGCCTCCGGATCCAAGTTGAAGGATCTCAGTTCGACAGCAATCCCGGTACTAGCCTTCGCCAGCTCATCCCCGCCGACAATCACTGCTCTGCCCGCAGACCACCTTGTTTCTTTGCATTTCGTCAGTTCAGCTCATCAACATTAATCACACGTTGAGCACGTTTCCATTTCCACCCGCCAGCATGATCTCCCTCACAAAGCAGGGCGGCAACACCCACCAACAGGCCGTCCCCCAGCCCCGCACCGACCGCGTGGTCCCCAAGCCCGTCCCGGAGGCCCAGTCCAAGGACCCCCGCGGCTACCAGCTCGGCCAGCTGCGCAAGCGGTACTCGCCTCGCGAGTCCACCGCCGCCGACGGCACTACAACCCTGGCCTTCCGCATCAAACCTTCGGACCCGGACTTCCCGTTCGAGCTGGAACACCTCCAGTGCGAGCTCCGTGTGCCGGAAGAGTATCCCGAGGCGACCCCCGTGCTGCACGTGCGGAACAGCGACATCCCTCGCGGCTTCAGCATCAACATCGAACGGGGGTGGGAGAGGCTCGTCCGCGAGCGCCAGGGCGCCACGCTGCTTGCCCTCACCTATGCTCTGGACAAGAACCTCGAGAACTTCCTTTCTGAGCAGGAAGCTGCCACCGTAAAGCTGGTGTCTTTCAAGGAGACGAAAGATACCCGCCACCTCGAGGCGGCCGCCGGTGCCTCATCTCCGGCGCCGAGCGCCCAGATCGCCAAAGCACCATCCCCGGCGCCCGTCAGGCACTACACGCCCGATGAGTATTTCACCAAAGAAGAGATGGCAGCCGCCAAAGCCCGGCGCGCGCAGGAGACTCGTCAGCTCGAGACTCGTATGGGACGCATGTCCCTGTATCGCCGCTCTCCGGACGGCATCGTTTATACCCTCCCTCTTGAGCCTCGCCGCCGCAGCGAGCTGCCTTCCGGCCTTCAAGGCGTCAAGACCGTGCATATCATCGTGCCTCTGCTCTACCCGCTCCAACCGCTGCGCATCCAGCTGAATGAGTGCGACTCGCAAGACGCCGAACCTCTCGAAGAGCTTTATGTGCAGAAAGCGGCGGAGCAGAAGCAGATGACTCTCACGAGTCACCTGAATTACCTGGCGCAGAACATGCACATTCTCGCGAAGCAGGCTCTGGCGCCGCCCAAGCCTGATGCTCAGGCAGAGCCGACGCCGGTTCCTGAAACGGATACGATGGCAAAGGCAGTGGCGGCGGCGGACGAGGACCGAAGCCACATCAAAGTCATCCCCAGACCTCCGGAATGGGGCCGTTCTGGCGGCGCCAACGAGGAAGATAGCGACACGTCGGACAGTTACGACTCGAAAGACGACTCAGACGAAGGCGGCGCCGACCTCGACGCGGAACCGCCCGGCCTCTCCTCCGGCCTCACCCCCGAAAGGGGCACATCCATCTCCTTCCCAACAATCGAGCTCCACAGCATCGAGCTCTTCCAAGTCTCGATTCTCAACCTCAGCGTCAAGTGCTCCCGCTGCAAGACCATCAACGAGATCACGGGTCTCAAGCACGAGGTCCCGCAAACCTCGAGCTGCCGGAAATGCGCGGCAGGGTTCGCGGCCCAGTTCCGCCAGCAACTCGTCCACGCAAACTCCACGCGCGCGGGTTTCATAGACCTCACAGGCTGCACCGTCGCCGACATGCTGCCCAGCACCTTCATCCCCGTCTGCGCAAAGTGCTCGACGGCCAGCCAGGGCCTCGTCTCGGTCCGCGGCGACGCCACCACCAACGTCTGCCGCACCTGCCACGGCAAGTTCACGTTCAAGATCCCCACCGTCAAGTTCCTGGCCATCACTTCCGGCGGCCTCGCGGCACCAACGTCGGGACCCGTGAAGAAGGCCGAGAAGCTCGGCCTGCACGCGGGAACCCCTCTGCCGGACCGCGGCGCGTGTGCGCACTACAAGAAGAGTTATCGGTGGTTCCGCTTCTCGTGCTGCGCAAAGGTGCACCCGTGTGATCGGTGCCATGACGAGGCGGAGAACCACGTCAACGAGTGGGCGAACCGGATGGTGTGCGGGTGGTGCAGCCGTGAGCAGCGGTACTCGCCGGAGGCGTGCGGCTTCTGTGGCAGGAGTGTCATTGGGCGCAAAGGAAAGGGGTTCTGGGAAGGTGGAAAGGGCACGCGGGATCGCAAGTTGATGAGTCGCAAGGACCCGAGGAAGTTCAAGAGGGTTGGTGGCGGCGAGGCCTCGAAGAAGGACTAAGACGCTGGATGGCATCCACTGGCTTTGAAGTATAGTCTAGACGCAGGCCCTGCATCACGATATCGGGCGCTTGTCGAATGATACCAACCCGAGTCACATAAATATCGCAAGCGTATTACTGCCGTGTACCGCCACAAGAAACGCTCGTAACCGCTGCCGATACCCTCCGAGGCGGCTGCCTTACACCCTCAGTATCGTGGACGCGACGGTGGTATTTTCTCCTGCTGCCGCACCGGAAACCCCACCCAAGCGCCGATCGGGCCCAGGCGGCAGACGGCCGGGTGGGATTCGTTGTGCGCGATCGAATTATGCAACGCTGGCTGGGGGACAAGATGTGATACGACTCCTTTTATTTCAAAGCCGATTGGATGATAATTATGTTCATCTGTCACATGAAGCACAATGCACGAGTTATGATTGGGGAGAACAGATCACGAATGGACGGTTGTAGGGTTGGGTATGGAGGCGGGATTGGTCGACAACGGTAAGCGCTTCTTACCACCATCACGTTTGGGAGACGGAGGCAATATGACGGGTCAACAAACGTGTGCAAAGAACAAGTATTATCTACATTATTGAATTATTGGCAATATTCCACGGGTACATGCTGGAGAATAAACCAGAAAACAAATAATTCTGATTATTCTGATTTCAATACTCCCATTATCCTTCACACCCCTGACCACCACCCCCCTACAAGTCCCTGAACGCCACCATCGTCTTTCGCGCGCCCGTTCGTCCACATCCACTAGCTAATGCAATACGAATCGCCTTTTCTCGGGTTTGGAAAAAAGTACCATCTCGCTCAGGTCTTCCCGTGCTCGAATCCAAGTCCAAGGAGGTCCAGGAAGAGGAGGAACCAGCCGAAAGAGAAAAGCCTCCTCCGCCATGTGAGGAGTAACCAACCGCTGGCGCAAGGAAACCCCACGAATCAGAGGCCGTCCACGTCTCTCTCTCAGTTCTGGGGTTAGGTTCACCGGCTCGCCGGGGCACGCGGGAGGACGCACCCGGAGAACCCAACCGGCTGGATCAACCAAGTGAATTTGTGGAGATCGACGGTTCGAAGACCATGGGCTAGCACTACTTCCGGAGGACGGGTCCGTGCTTCTCATTTGGGGCATATCTTCCTTCCCTTTTCTGCGAGGGCCAGGGGAGAGGAGAGGGGAGTTGGAGATACCCTGAATCCCTCATCTGCAAACCCCTGGTGAAGAGGAACAAATGCAGGACGCACCATGCAGGTCAGAATGGGGGGGAGTTGCGCGACAACTCGGCCGGATGTGAGATTTTGCGGGGGAAGCGTCTCGAGTGGGAGAAAGCCGGAAGGGGTGGAACTTTACCAGACTTCCGCTCTGCTGCAAGATGGCAACATGTGATGTTAGTCGACCGGATGGGCACACCGGTGAACAAGGGGCGGATATTATGACAGCCATCGCATCTCGGTCAACACGCCTTTCTAGTTTCTCCATGGCGGACGGACTCGAGACTCACGATTAGCACGAACTCGAACTCGAATGTGACCGACAGAGTTCGAACCAGAGACCCCCCCTCCCCCCTTTCCGTGGAATGTCTCGCCCTGGAGCAACGAGCTCGAACGCCTTTCGTATCTACTCCAAAGGATACCTCAGCCCGTCGCCTGGCGCCGTCGATTCGGCAGCCATCCCGCGGGCAATAGACCTCTGATAGCTCGCTTTTTAGCCCCCGCAGCTTTCCGGGGAACTCCTCCCTCGGGCCTCTGGTTGGTAATCCCCATTCAGTTTCCCAATGGAATTCCCAAGACTAACAGGTTAGTGTTACATGGTGATTCAGATAAGAGGATGGGAACCATTCAGTCCAAAGACCATAGGCACCAGCTTCGTGCGCCTTTGTCAGCCCTACTACACCCGGAAGAGCTCCCCTAGGTTCTCAGCATTTCTCAAGCCTCAACATGCGAACGCCTCAAAGCGAACGAATCCAAGGCATGTCAGCCATGCGGTGCTTTCAAGCCTGACGATCCCTCAGCTCTTCCAGGGAATCATTCCACGCCGGTGCAACGCTCTGACGTCCATCGGCACACCCACCCAAATTTCGGGGCCCTGGCATTCCGGCGCCTGTGGGGACTGGCCTCGCCTCCGCCCGTCCCTTGCCGTTCGCGCGCCGGCAGCCTCTCGGGGAACGCGTCGATGCAACCCCTCCCTCCTCCTTCCTCCTGAAGCCTCAATTGCTCAACCGAATTTGGTCAGTGTGTGGACTGGATGGTCGGATGACGGGCGGTCTGCCCGCCATGCCGTGCGGCTCAGTTGCGCTGCCGGATGTCTTTCCCCTGGCTTTCCGCTCCATTTGCTTGAGACAGCACTTGCTGCCGGCTTGTGGTAGTCGGAACCTTGGCAGCTTGTTGCGGATGCATGAGATGGTTGGTAGTGTCAATAGTTTGCGACTTCTTGTGTCGATTCGGACAAGTAACTTTTTTCCATTGTTGATGGGCTGGCAGGCTCCCTTACTGGGCTTGTCTTTCCACATGATGTCCACAAGCCGTGTTGTGTCATGTTGCGCTGTGCCATCCGGCGGCCCTTTGCTTTGTGAGTTTGGCCGGGTTGGTGATGTGGCTTTAGGACCAAGCTGTACACCCTCTCGAATCATGCATCAATGTCGTGTCTACCCCGGATTTTACCCCAGAGTCCAACCTGCACGCCCTGCATTACCTCTTGGACCCGAAGCGGTTGACTCACGAGGTGAAGCGTGGCCCATACGCCCAGCCCAGCGTCCAATGCCGCACACGTCGGGTCCCCTTCCGGTCTCTGTCACGAGTCGTCGTCGTTTGTCCTTCAGTCGACATCAAACCATACCGTCACAGTTCAAAGTACCACCAATGATGTTATAACGATGGTGTTGACTGTGTCAAGAAATTGCATGTGAAGCACCTTACGTGACTCCTCTCGCCAAGTCGACGTCGCAAGTGTAGCACCGTTGTGCAGATGAGCTTTCTCGTCAGCATGTGAATGCCCCAAGCTTCCAACGCCATGAATCAGCAACCTACGCCACAGGGTTCTCGACCAAAGGTCAAAGAGCAGAAAAGTCAGGCCCGTCCCAAATACACAGAGTAACCCCGCGTCCGGGGAAACCCCATGATCTATTCTGACTTTTTTTTAACACTTGCCGTCACAAATCACCATCGACCATCAGCCATCAACCAAGTCAGGCACCACCGTTTCTCATCCGATCCTGTTAATGCGAAAAATACCACACCAAGAGACCAATGAACGCTCACGGATAGATTTGGGATTCCGGTGGGATTTGACTCGTCAACCTTTGCACAAACTCTCCCATCTCTTCCGCGTTTCCCCGTCCTTTCGCATCTTACGTACTCTGTCCGATGCTCAACTTGGGACCACGAAAAACATGACTCCACCCGCAGAGGCCCCTCCCGCCTGGTTACTCCTCTCGCCCGTCTTTCGTCATGCACATGCAGGTACGGCGTTCGACGAGGAGGAGGTGCTTCATGCGGCGAGGGGTCTGGACCGTTGGCTCTTGCTCTCCCTCTCCTGATACGCAGGGAGGGGGTTTCCGGGTATGCGCGGTATCAAACGCGTACGGTTTAAATTTCTCTGTGATGGATTCGTCCTCTACGAATCGCGATTGCGGCCCTCTTGCGGTAGCGCGGAACCTCTTGCGATGCAAACCCTCTCTCAAATCAGTAACCGCTACCGCTGTCTGGCAGGAAAGTCGATCAAATGATTGCAATAACGGCCCGAACGTAATGCACAGCAAAGACTGCGACGGACATGGAAGGTCCCAAATGACCCAGCGACCGGCCCGCCGAAATCATCTGGATGTTCGCGGCTTTTGCCCTGATAGTTTCTAAATGTACCCCACAAAAGACTGGCAGAGCCGCTGAAGATGAGCATGACAGCTCGCCTTCAACCATAGCAACGGATACGGGGAAGGGGGCCATATTGCGAGGAGCCCAAACTTTGCCAACGTCCAAGACACAATTGCCTGCCGGATTGGACGCAGCAGTCATCCGTATGCCAATAGCGCCTCCTGAGGCTGACCAGTGCACCTTCTGAACCCAAGCGATGGTATGTATCACCTCCGCTCAGAGAACGGCCACCCCCATCCCCTTCTTTGACGCCTGACGAACAGCGTCCCCCTGTCTTCGAATCGGGCACGAAGTCCCAGGTTCCTAGGTCCCAAGGGATAACTGCCAGGAGAAGAGAAAAAGGACCTTTCGACCTTCAGGGGTTGGCCCTCGAGTTCAGTCTCCTCTCGCTGAAAAATCGGCCGAATTCCCCCCCTCACCCCTTCTCGTGACCGCAACCCCATGCGCCGTCCGCCCCTTGGACCTGGAAATCTCCGCCTGGGAGCCGCGTGCTTGGAGAAACTGGTCATGCCCGCAAAGGAGCCGCAGTGCCTCCGACACTTTCTCCGGAACCTAGGGCGACAGGCGAGGCTGTCTCTGTGGCCACGCGGCGGTGATGATGGTAGAAAGTCAATAATTCACACGTAGGGCCGCCCGAATTCCAACGTAATGACTGCCAAAAACGACAACAAAAGACTGCAAAAGCTTACCAACTCGTGTTTTGCGGGTGATCTGACAGCTCCTGACTCGAAGGCGTCGTTCAGTTTGACAAATTCGTGAAATGCGTTTGGTCAATTCCAACCCGTCCTACGCAGATGCTCCGAAAGACAACCCACACGGAAATCTCGGAAGGCGCCTAATTTTGCCGTCATAACGCCTGACACTATGCAAGATGCGGTTGGGCGGTTCGTAATACCATGGTAGTTCGACATGTCAAGAGAGAAGATGCTCCACCAGACTGCAGCCAAAAAAAACCCACAACCGTTGGAATAGCAAGACATAGTGAACTTCATCAAAATGGTCCATGTCTCGAATCTCGGTGACGCCTTACGCAATCACCGCGGTCTGAGGAGCCCTGCGCGGTCTCGAAGCCGTAGATGTCTCCATAGCCCCTCCGATCGTCCCAAATCCTGCCCTGGGCGACCACAGCGGGCCGCGCAAGAAGTCCTGGCCGCCCCCGAACGTTCTTCGAGGGCAAGCAAGCAGACGCGGAAGAGAGAGTCATGTCCTGTCTTCAGTGCGTCGTGCACGTTCTCTTGGTATGCTGCAGGCTCGACCATCTCCGAATCACCCCAGATGTAGATAGCCGGTTACCGGGTGGCAATGGACGCATAAGCAGGTGTTCGAGGCGTGAAGTCGACTCATTCCCCATACATAATCTCATCCAAGCGCAACCTCCAACTGCCATCTGCAAACTGCAAGATGAGACTGACTTTTAGTCAATGGAGGTCCCAGAGGACCGGTGCTGAATTCCTCAATGGGCTATCAGAGTTCCGTCATCCTCTTGGTTCTCCAGGAAAGAAGACCAATTGCGAGTCATGGGTCGGCTTCTGCGACTGGGTGAGCCTGGTCCCGGGGCGCGGTTCCGCAGCCGGATGGTCGCTACCACGACGTTGGGGCCGTCACCCAGGGGGGTGTTTGGCCCTGTCTCTTGCTCTGCTGACTGCTGCGGAGATTCTCCGCTTGAGTCGAGCAAGAGGAAAAAAAAAACGTGGCAGGGAGATTGGTCTGTCTGGGGGTGAATGGGAGGGGGGAGTGTTCTTGTTTCTGTGACAGGCCAGCCCCTTGTTGTAATGAGAAAGGACGTGCGCGTAATTCTAGAAGGCATCTTGGAATATTTTGAAATTTGGAGAATGCCTCCAAGGTTTTATTTTATTATATTTTATTCCCCATATTCGTTATCCGTCCGTCCGCGAGAACGGACCATGGCCCGTCCGTTCCTTGACTCGCCGATACTCGATCCGTATCCGTTTCGTACCAATTAAGCATGCAGAACGTACGTATCGACAGGTTCTGTTGACACTGAAGGCCAGGAGTTTCTGGCTGGTGAGATATGCGTAGCCGAGGAGGCTCTGCAGCAGTAGACGCGGCAGTTCAAGGCTGCGATATACCGGAGCGTATGGTGAGCAACGCTGTGTTACCCAGTCACAGCCAGTATGATAGCTGTCGCCTGCAGCGCCTTCAGCTGACGTGTGGCCAAACTACCGGATGTCTACCGAGACGTAAACCCACAGCTTCGGTAAGACAAAGTGCCCCAACAGTTGCGATGCCAGCATGACGGTTGCAAGAGGATTGTGCAGGAAACGGACGGAAGGTGAATTAAATAAAATTCGAAATAAAAGAATGCCAAATAAAACCAAAGCGCCAAGTACACAGCGCAAGGGGACGAATCGGTACGCAGAAATTACCGAAAGAGACGGGACCTGGAAGCCGACCCGTCGTTCCCTGGGGCCCAAGATCAGAGATCAGACCGAAAACCAAACAAACCTGGCGGCGGAGCGACGTATGGAATATGGAAGGAGAGTACGGTCGGGCTGCAAATCCGCCTATCACACCAGTTCGGATTGTCATCCGGAGGCCCAGCGACGTTCTGCTTTGACATAGAAGGGTCCCGCGGCCATCAAAGCGTGCTGCATGCACGCCATGCGCTGCTCCTACACACACAACACTCTTCGTTGCATCTTCCTGGGAGGCCGTTGTCCCTTCCGCCTTCCTGTGGTCGAGCGTGCATCGTCCTAGACGCCAGGCGAAGGCAGTGTTACTCCCCAATCCCTCGATGACTATTCCAGGCACCTCGTCTTGGCCCCCAAGACTGAACGGTCCCAAGGCCGTTTTACGGCGCAAGGGAATAAATCGGTCAAGTGACGAGGGGGCCTGTAAACTCTGTTCTGGCGAGGCTGGCTGGCTGCCCCCCTTCAGGCTCTCGGCATGGGATGAAGAGGGGGATGAGGTTTCATATGCCCCGGATATTGCACCCTCGGGGAAGGTGACGCGGAGCCGACTGCGATTGCGAAGTGTCATTGAAAGGGGCAGAAAGGCTGCCCGTAGAGATCTATCATTTCCCTCATCGACGGTCGACACAGAATTGTCCATGGCCGACTGGTTACAGTACGACAATCGTACCCCCCTGCCATTGTGTTAGTAACAAGCATCATCGCCAGGAATATCACCTCTCGATGTCCCGAAAGAAGACTACTACAATGGCGGATCAACGTTTAACAGAATGGGAAGCCAGATGCGCACATGTCGTGTGGCTGGTGCAGGATTGGGAGATTCCGCGGCTCTCACCCCTCCCTTTCCCCCCGGTCCATTCTCCCTCTTCATATCTAGGTACCCTGCCCCCTTTCCTGGCTTTTACCGTCACGAGTGCACTTTGGGATCGGCGGCCTGGGCGCTGGCACCTGGCACTGCGCATTGGAGCTGGCCCCCCATCAGGTGCCGAGGTGCATATTGCTTGAAGGAATTCGGCATTGGCGTTGCTGACAAAGTTGTGACAGTCACAGGGAGTTGAGGAATCTCGATTGAATCGCATCGCCGTTAACGAATTGCTGACCAAAGTGAAAAAGTCAGCCAACATCGGATTGCCATAGAGCTTGCATTTGCAGTGTGAATTGCTTCTGAATATTCGATATTGGTCAGATGCAGATACGCATCGGCGCCAGACGCATCGGCGGTGACGTAGCTTTGCGCAGGCCCAAGCTCTCGGCGGGTGCCAAACCTGTCTTGAGCTCCATCAGCTGCCCTGCGTCGCTTAATGAGGCGTCGGTGCCTCCGGCGTTGTGGCGGAGACCACATGAGCTGCCGAAATTGTTCCAGCCGCAATATCGAATTCTGGTGAAGAGTCGGTGATTTGCAGGCGAATTGCCGTGGTGAGGCTGATCGGGATCGTTGCGAACTAGTGGAATAGGAGACTGGGACTTTGCCCTTGAGGCGTTGCGAGAGCAGAGCCACAATGGATTGTATCTGGCTCTGGGGTGATGAGGAAAACCAAATCACATTGCAAATAGATCAGGGACTCACTCACTGTGACAGAAGACGTAGTGCGTGAAGCTTTGGTGTCAGATACTGCTCAAATGATGACGACGTTGCAATTTCATTGGGCGAACGGTGTCGTTGAAGTGTACACGTCCTCTTCAATTGACTCACGTCTCGTCCATTCCTGATCAAATCATACACACTGTGCGTCAAGCAGGAGGGTACTCTGCTTGAACAGAATTACAGCGCAGTATTTAATCAAAACAATATTTTTCGAACTTCGCCATACAAAGCTACGAGGGTATGCGTTTCATAGTCATGACACAAGAGAGGCACGTTCGACCAAATCATGTCGTCAAACGGGTCGCCCAAGGGTGAGCAAACACTATATGCTTCTCACAAGCAGGAGTGCAAGTTTCAAGCATGATATGCTTTATCATGATCAAGCCTATTGGAAGTGTCTACATTGGTTGCATTTGGAAATGAAGCATGGATAGAACAGTAGGGCAAGCATTGTTCCCCTCCGAATATATTGTATGCGATCACCATATCGGTAGATGACTGTCTAACCCTCTGCATCGTGTTCACGACAAGAAAGGGCCTTTTGGATCTGTTCCCGCGGGATTTGTTATGTTTCTTCCGAACGAAATAAGTTGAGATCGTAGTAGAGCCAAGTGCAGTCACAGATAACACCCACAGAGGTCGCGACATGTGGAGACGGGGGGGATGCGGCCTCGACCTCGGAGCCGGCCCCACAATCGGAGAAGGTGCGGCGTCAATCATCTGGGTACTGTGGATCGGGGTTGCGACGCCGAAGTTCCATCGGTCCAGGCTTCCTCTTGCTTCAGACAACGGCAACTTGCTCCAGCATGCAATCCCTATCAACACACCCCACGATGTGTTATCCCAATGCTGTCTACCGCGGGTTGAGCGGCCGATTGAGAACCAACAAGCGCTGTGCGACTGTAATTGCAGTAGCCTAGATCGAACATGGGAAGCTTCATCTGAAAGACATTTCGCCCTGTTTATCCCATCCCGGGCGGTGACCAGCTGCTGAAAACATGAGCGAAATTGGTAGCAAGGGTCGAACTCGCGTGACCACGGCCCAAACACAGCTGGCATCCTCTTCGACGCACCCGAACCAACCAGAAAACAACCTCGGATGCCAGTCTCTGAGCCCCAAAACGTCCTCTAGACCAAGGTGTAGACGCAATCCATGCCCCTTGAAGTTAGCGATGCAAGACTACTGCTAGCTTGACAGCGTGGCTAGCACGAAGCGTATATCCACTGCCGTCGTCCATTGCCGACCATGATCCCATTTGTCTCGGCTACTGGCCCGCGGTCTGGGGTAGGGCACCGCTAGTCCTTGTGATGAGATGCGACGCCGCGAGCTGGGAGAGGGTGCAGCCATGCCAGGGATGGCAGGACTTATGGTGGCCTTCCCCGGAGCCAAGTCGTCGAACACGTCGAAACATCAGCCAAGTACGAGATGGACTCGATAGAAATCCGATCCGCGCTTGTGGAAAAGCTAAGAACCGAAATTTGTCCGGCGGACGGGTCGGAAAACTAAACGGTCGTCTCAGTGCGCCGACTCTACCACCAGCTACCAGGGTTGTGTGGTGTGTTCAACGTCGACACCAAGGAAAAAAAACGAGGAACGCCCAAGCATTCGTCATTCCTTCGAGGACACGGGACCTCGGCCTCTATCGCCAAGTGAAGACGGATAAGTTCAAATAGCCGAGAGACATAAACGGTCTAGACCTTTACCCCAGGAAACCCCCGGCAGTCAGCTGCAGTCGGCTGCAGGGTTACCGTGGATCGGCGCAGTGGCCGGGTATCAAACCTTTGGAGATTGGAGTCCCCGGGGGTAACGGAGGACAGATGACCGGATGACGACGGCGGCGTGTTTTCCTCGGTCAGAGTGTTTCGGCGGAAAAGGTTGAGTGAGTGAGCGAGCCTAAAGCGCGGAAGAGATGTTTACTTTTGGACCTCGTGGACAAGCGGTCTAAGTCAAGACTTACGACATGGACACCCTCACAGCGACGAGGTGCGCATCGTCTCAAGGTGACGGTGTCTAAACGTCTCTCCTGAAGTTGAACTGGCCCGGCATGATATGTCCCTTTCCTGACTCGATCAACTTCACTGCCGACTCAAGGACCCCTCTTCCGACCACCCTTCTTTCTCAGCTGGTATGCGTCCTCCGAGTCTTGTCCTGCCTCCCGATCTCCTCCGACCGCCCGCCTTGAGAATGATGACGTGGTTCGTGTTTCTTTGGACGAAATATCCAGTCCCTGATCTTCATTCAGCCTGACAAGGGAGACTCCGAGATGCAGGGCGGAAAGCCAAATGGAGAGTAACAAGCAGGCAGAGAATAGAGTTTACGCTTACCCTCCTCCGCTGCAGTGAAACGGTGCCTTTAGTCATGAACTCCAAATCACCCCTCCCTGGAGGAAACCAAGGCATGTGGGAACAAGAAGACTGTCACCGCGTGTGCTTCGAGCCCAATTCAGGCCATTGTGCAACTGGCACGCCGAGGATTGGATGAACGCCCTATTCACCGAATAACGAGACTTGACCGACGACTCGTAGCTGGATCTTTACTTACCCGTCCATCACTGGTCAGTGCTTTTCACATGCCCATCCCCAATGCTCCTGCAGCTGCGACGCGTTTGGTGTTTCCTTCCCTCAACCATGCTACGTAGATCGCGCTCAAACGGCAACGGGCATCCCACACGCGGTTGAACTTGGAAGATGGTTGTGAGCGATATTCGACATCTTGGACGGCCGCGGGTTGGTGTGCGAGCAACCAGGGGGCGGTGTGACTTGGTGCGTCTTGAGGTGCGACGTTGGCCGTTCTGACAGGTTTTCCTATTCGCTCGTTCGTTTGTCCCAACGGCCGGCACTGCGGATTTGGGGACGGACAGCCGAGTCGACCCCTCGCCCTATGAACGTTGCCAACCCCCCCGAAGGACATCAAGATTACGACGAACCGTGTGGCTGGGAGGATATATTAAAGGAGCATGCCCGATACGACTCCCCGCCAGACCACTGACTTCCTAAATTGCCCGGTCTCAGCAACCAGGTTACAATGTGTTGGAGATTAGTGAAAACGATGCCGAGGCCGAAAAAAAAACACCAAAAAAACGAAAACCTTCACGATGATTGACCTCTGTGCGTGTACGTATCCTGCCACTTGGATGGTAGCATGCTAGAGCTTGGCCTCTCTTTCCTTGACAGGCACCCTCGCAAGCCGCAGTCTCCCGTCGCCGTAGGTGCAGCGAGCTGGTATATGGGGTGGTTGCTCAACACGTGTTAGTGCGGACGATCTCGAGATTCCTGGGTTGTAGAATAATTCTAGAAGGTGACGGGGTGAACTTCCGTCCCAGGCAGTGAGTCCCGGAAGGCTACGAAGAGGGGCCGAAAGAGGGGCCGGGGAAGGCAAGCCGGTGGCTTGAAGGAAGCGTCTTGGTAAAAGAGAGGGTGGGGGGAGAACTCTTTGGGGATGGTTGGAAATCGGGAGGGTGGGAAGAGGAGGGGGGAGAGGGGAAAAAATAATCGAAAATAATAGCCGAATAAAAAAAAGATGGTGGTGACGGAGGAGATTTTCCTTGGCAGGCCTGGGTCGATAGCTTCGGGAACGCGCTACACCATGAAGAGGACAGAACCCCGACGTCTACCGAGCAAGGTGTGGCGGGCATGCTCTCAATTCCGCGAGGTGGTGCCGCGAAGGGACCGGCACTGCTGGAAAACCTCCTGAGAACGACGGCGATGCTGTTGAAGGTTTGTTCGACTCCTCTTGGGACCAGGTCGAAGCAAAGATAGGATGACGCCTCAGCAACCCTCTCAGATGTCGCATGGCAGGGGAGGGTAGACGATCGGGAAAAAAGGACCGTTTGGGGGACTGGAAGGTATCGATGCGGCGAGCATTGTCGCGAATGATGATGATGACAGACGGCGAATGAAAGGAGTGCCTTTTTCTTTTCTTTTTTCCCCTTGTCTTTTCCTTTCCTTTTCTTCGGTGTTTAGCATAACCCTCATGGCACGCGAAGTTAGAGAAGCGTTCGACTGCAGTCGCGGGTGCCGACATGGCTTCCTCATCTTCAGAACGCCTCCGCTCCGAAAAGACAGGCTCGTTGCTTTCTCATTACGCAACATGACCTGTCCGGCGAGATGACCCGGGCAGGGCTCTCTATCAGAGCTCCTCCAGCAGCTCGAGCCAGTCCCTGCAGCCGGGTTGCACCGCTGCACCCAAACGTCGTGCCACTTGAGACCAGAAATTAAGGTTGAGTGGCCATTGCTGGACAAACTCGGACACGTCAGGTAACGAGACACCTGCGCTTCAGACTTCCCTGCCATTTGGCCACCATTTTTCCCTTTTTGTCGTTGGGGGGGGGACTAGTCGTTTGGGGGTAGCGACCATGACGGCTTGCAACCTAAGGGACGGGATGAAGCCCGGGTTTTCGTGTCGAGGAGATGAACGTACAGTTACTTTCGACCGTCAGAAAGTCAATGTACCTCTACAAAATGGCGGGAAGTAACTCGAAAAGTACCAGATGTACCGGCAATCCTGAGTCGTTCAATGATTTCTAGGAATACGCCAAGGGCATGACAGATGAGCATCATCATCGGAGAGTAACAAAACACGCAAAACAGATTGGCCGCGCCTGAACAACTGAGCAAGGGAGTCTGGAATCCGGCCGGCAACGCGCATCGGGGGGAGAGCCCCCATCCGTTTACAGGAAACAATATCTTGGATCTGCTCCTAGGCGGGTGTTGGCGGGCGGGTAGACGCTCCAATGGCGACGGAGAAGTATGACATCAAAGGTCCCCATCGCCGATGCCAGGCAGGTGCTGGCGCCGGTCTTGGGGATTGATCCTCATCACTTTCCATTCCCAAGCGGCAACCCCCAACGGGTGGATTTCTGGATCACCAGATCCATTTAGATCCAAGGTGATCGGTTGGCAAGCATAGGGATTGTCGGTGACTGAAGGGGATCTGACACGGTGCTGCTTCGGGCGACAGCCATCCGTCGATGATGTCTTCGTGTGGAGGGGGGTGAATAAGGGTCCATGGGGTTCAGGAAAACTCTGTTCAAACCTGGGGAAGACCAGTCACCAGGTCGCCACGATTTCGTCAGTGTTCATCGCTCCAGCCTTGCGGATGGGGTCGTGGGTTTCAATCGATCTCCTCAAGGGATGGCCTGGACTAGATGGACGAGTCAAGCCTCTTCAAAAACAAGAAAACAACAGGATTGTCAAATGGGAGAGGTGCAAGCTCCCGGCAGCCCACGGGACCGATCGGCGGTGACCTGGAGCCGATGGGGTCCAGATGTCGGATCCGGGGTAGACAATAACGTCATTGTGCCACCCCGTGGGTTCCTCGGCCTTCCCCCCCGGGGGGGCGTTTGTTTCTTGTGTCGTGTGTCACTGTGTCTATCATTGCGGTTTGGGGGTTACCATCTCAAGATTGAAACCATAATTGACTCCGTTTTGACGTCTGTCGGACTCCAGTTGCGAGAGGACATGAGACCTGAAAAATTAAGAAAGAAAATAAAATAAAAAATAAGAAAATATTCAGAATTATCCTGAACATTGTAGAAATTCATAGAAAAGATATCTTTAGCGCATGAAATGTGTCAGCGGTACCCAGTTTTCTATTCCGTTTGTGTCGGTTTTGGAAAACAATCTGCAACGAGAAGCTACACACCCCCTTTGAAGATTCGATTTGGGGATTGTTTTTCTTTCTCGGTTCTATTTCTCTCTCATGCAGAACATGCTGCAACGGCTTAACTAGAGGGGCAGAAGAGTGGGGGACAGAAGCACGACAAAAGCAGATCCGGATGCACGTCAAAAGTCGGTGAGGAGCGCACTACCGCTCGGCTGACTGCCACGACAACACAGAGCAGGACCTGAAGAAGGTGTGGGGGGTTCCTGTTCACCCCTTTGGGTTGGAGGAGCAGCAGCACTGTGACAGCCGGGAACGAGCTGGGAGGTGACAACAACAGCAACGACAACAACAACTGGAGCGGCAAAGCGTGGGTTCTCGCTGTAACCCGCGGTTCTACGTGGTGGTAACCTGCAGCACCTAATAGCTCGCCTTCGTTTGGAGTTGTCACCCCTCCACGAGTTGCGCCGCCTTGCCCACGTTGAGACTGGCACCTCGTCGCGGGAACGAGTCCCGAGCCCGGCAGCGAGCTTTGGTGTGGTGGGAAAGAGTCCTTGGCCAACAGCCACCAATTGAGTTGCAGCAACCGACATATACTCAAACCGGTTTCGAGCCCTGGAATTCAAGTTGTTGACCAAAAGAGCATGGCCCGTTTGCAAGTGCTCCGAGGAAGCAGACAATATCAATTGACTTCTGGTTGTGCGCAATTTTGAACGGTGGAGGTGCATCACCACGATGCAGCCACCCAACGTTTCGTTCAGCTCAAAGTTGCAGTTGCGACTGCCCGCCTAACTCTCAAACTCGACTAAGGCAGGCAGGCCAACGACCACCAGCGACGCGTGTGGGCAACTCAATCACCTCGGTTCTTTTCTCGCTGGTGCCGCTGGCGCCGCCAGACAAGGTCGCATCGACTGCGCGACTCCAGCACCAGGCGGAGAAACGGCGCACAGCAGTTTCGCACCCTTCTCGAGAACTCCCCCCCTGCACGGCAACAGAGCTAAGGCCTCGAAAACAGCCTTAACCGCCGTGGACATCCCCGTCATCAGCCAGGCGGTGAAGAATCTTCTCGAGGAAGCCTCTCTCTTAAGCACACCTTGGTTGCGTTGCTATAGCTATCAGAGAGCGAGGGAGAAACGACGAGTCTCGTGGCCCGATCCAATGCAACCCCGCAGACAGGCGAGGACCGCCAAAGATACTTATTACGTGCAGTATACCAACGCGGGGTCCCTCACCCCTCATGCGCGTACAGGGCCTTCCAGCCTTCCAGCCTTCCAGCCCGTTCTTAGGCTTTGAAGAGAGGGAGGAAAGAGTCATCGCATGCCCTTGTCCGTTAGTAATCTGACGTGTTCTTGTGGAATTGCCTCTCCCTCCGGCGGGGTTTTTGTGCGCGAGGAGGGGTTCTGAGAAGTTTTGAACATCAGATTTGATGTTGTTCTGCACCTCTAGTCGAAAAACACCAAAATGCCTCGTCCCGGGGGAGGGGTGAGTATCATGAGCGAGCGCTTTGGGCATCAACAACGAATGCCCTCCCCCCCCCCCCCCCCCCCCCCCCCCCCCCCCCCCCGCCGCGAGATCAGTCGCACAAGAGAGGGGGTTGAGCATCGATGTGGCCAAGGAAGCAGAGAAAGTGATAGATCCTCCCGGGCGCCCCCTCCTCAGCTTTGGTAGCCACGATGCCATTCTTACCCCCTTCCCGCCCCACCCGGCCTCAGAGGGGGTAAGCAACACATCGTGCCTGGGACGCGCCAGAATGTAAGCTGAGAGCCCAGGTATCGTGGCATGACCCGGGGCTGGGTACGGGATGCAGAGTACTGTGATCCCAAAGTCCCTGCAGAATCTGGCCGTCCATCACACATTCCACACGCCCCCGAGGGATCTGGCATACTGCCAGGCTGTCAGTTCCTGTCGTTCCGCGTCCCGCCACTGCATACTCGGGCACATCCCGACCAAGTCTTTTTCTTTGTGTGTGTGTGTGTGTGTGTGTGTGTATTTTTGAAGATACCTTCAAAACCCGAGAGCATGGACGAAGCTCGGCCACACTCCAGGACCCCTGCCATCGACATAGGGTCACCTGCCCACGCCAAAAGGAAAATGGAGGCCAACGACGGCATAAATGAACCGCCCGCTCAATTCGCCTCTTCGAGCCGCGAGCACCCCCGTGACTCCCGAGCCGCGGTGCGGACATTTCCCCGCGCGCGCGCGAGACCGCGGCTGACCTGGAACCCTCCTCCCCCGCCTGTCTCACTCGCCTCGTCGCCTTGGAAGCCCGTCAGCCTCAAAGCGCAAAGCCACACCACTCGCCGGAGGGAAAGGGCCAGGGAGGCTAAGGCTTGGACGGACGGGCAGAACGCACCTTTTTCCGAGCCTCGGCCGAACGGCGACGCCGTGCCCCACGTCCACTAGGAACGCCGCAAGCCACACTCAGCACAGCCTCATCCGACACTTGTCCCCACCAGCTTACGTACAGGTTCTGCCTCCCTCCTTGCCCCCGGTCCGGACTGTTGAGGCGCGCAAGGAAAGCCACACGGGACCCGCGCACGTCCGCAAAGTCCACGTGCTCCGGCCCTCCGGCCCCAGGTTCAGGGGAACGAACGGGCCAATCACTGTTTCCTATCTTCTTCAACCTTGATCCCTTTGACTAAGCTGGAGAGACTGGGGGGCCAGGGTCTATTCTGCTGGATCCCCAGTGGGGAATAGTTCACGAGAACATGAAAAGAATTTAATTGATTTCCGAATTAAAATATTAAAATTCGAAAAAAATAAAAAGACCAGCCGTGAACAGTCAGCGGCCCTTGAAATTAAATAAAAATCATCTCCAAGGTGGCACCGGCAAGAACCTGACCCCACCACGGCCTTATTATGGAGTCAACCCGCAGTCCAGACTTTGGACTTGAAGCTGCAAATGCTGCAAATGCTGCAAATGCTGCAAATGGCTCCGGCCCAATTGATCCCAATTGACCGAAACTCTGGGCTCTGCGACTGCAGCAGTCTGCAGCAGAGTCCTGCCTTGTTAAGTTTGCGTCGGTACATGCAGTGTATGAGAGGCATCGGGAGGGAAAGAGAGAAGTCTAGGCACACGGCGTGAACCGTCACCACCTTGCGTCGCATCCCCAATACCGAGCTGGAACCGAGATATTTTCGTCAACCTCCACGAACTTGTGGACACCGCACAGTCACTTGTTCCACTCTCGAACAAATCGAACAAATGGAACCAAATGCTCTCTCTGGTGTTTCATTCAGAAGATTTTTTTTTCTTTTCTTTTCTTTTTTTCTTTGCTCGCTCGTCCCAACTGACACCGTCTCCGCAATACCCACAAGACGTCGTGCGTTATTCTCTCTGCTCCGATAGGGCCGGCCCAATCGATGACGCCTCCCCCCGGAGGCCGTTCCGAGCGGTCGACATTCCGCGCTCTTTTGGCGCAGAGCCTCCGAATGCGAATCAGAACCCGCCACTCTTTAACTCACACGCGGCGGCAGTGCCCGGGCCAGATTTGAAGCGGGGTGAAGGTCGATTTCGATGTCGTGATAGAAAGCAAGAAATAAAAACCTTGGCATTGCCGATTTTCTGCCCTTTCTCTCTCGTGTAAAGTTCACGGCTGAGCTTCGTTGCCCAGGGGAAAAAAAGGTGAAAAAGATTGTTCCTCAGTCTTCGACAGCAACCAGACACCAAGCACGGTCACATGGTTCGAACATTGAAGGTTAACCGACCGTCTGGCCGGTAAAGTCAGATACCTTCCTTCCTATTGAGAAACATTCCGAGTTCCAATGTGGCAGTGTGCCTACGCGTGCCATGTGTCAAACACGCTCTTCCCTCGCTCCTAATCTCGAAACTACCTCGGGCCTTTTTTTTTCTTTTTTCTTTTTGTCCTGTGCTTGGACAGCTGATGCAGATGTTCATCTCGGACGGCCCAGATGCCGAGTCTAGAATCCAGGGAAAAAAAATCCAAAAGTCCGCCTGGGATGGTCTGACATGACAAAAAAAGATGGAAATCTCCACGGTGGCTAGATCACGCCCAGGCAATCCACCCGCTGGCCGCCTTCGATTTTCTTCGTGCTTTTTCCAAGCACTCAGGGAACGGTGCACAACAGGTTGGTCGGACGGCCGGAGATGTCCAATATGCCCAAATCTGCCCTCCCCCACCTCCAGTCACCAGAGCCTCATGGTGACTTAATGCGTCGCGAACCCGCCAACTCTCTAGTTCCGGGGGGCAATTGTCTTCCAGGACTTTGGGTTTTTTTTTTCTCTTTCTGTAAGCCTCCTCCAAAAAAGACTCCTCTCAACGAAACACGCGCTTCTCCACAAAGGCGCCGAATTTCTCCAAGCAATGACGGATTCACTCACACACGCACCCTTCCCATCCATCCCTTCACGTCCTGCCTGCCAACCTCCTTCTCCCCCAGTCTCCATTCTCCAGTTTCTGGCCCAATCCCCTCCTCCTCACGAACACCGGACGGAACCACATACGTTTCCCAAGGCAAGAGTGATCGGGAGACTCCCGCTCCGGCGGAAAGGGAGGGGGGTGTGTGTGTGTGTCCATCACTGCCGGAGAACCGGCGCGCAAAAGATGCAAGATCGATCGCAGGCGCACGCGGGTTGCAAAACCGTAAGGCCAGGCAAAGCGTTTTCGCGTGGCAGCTCTTTTGAACCAGGTAGAGTGGCACCGAAAACTCTTAACCCGCTTTTCCCAGAGGACACGCCTCGGCTCCTCCCCCCTCCCCCCAACGGAGGTGGTTGATGCGTTCACTTTGGGACCGATCGAGTACACCAGTTCCAGCGAGATTGATCGCGACTTCGACGCGGAGTGACGGAACGCATTGCGGAGCAGCCACAGCGCAACGCCGACACGCGCGTGGCCCCAGCCCGACTGATGCACCGAAAGCTTCTAGCCCGATTGGCGTCGCTGCGCTGTTCAGTCGACGCATCCCTCGCCGGTCACGATACTCTGTATGTGTGTTTGTGTGAATACGACCACAGTGGTGGGCTACGGTCTCGGCATCGTGTCAATTGATCCCTTGATACCACCAAAGAGCCATTGAAACCCAACACATGCATGTCGGCAGCAATCCCTCCATGGAAAGACCCGAGATGTCAGACAGTCGACGATGGCCGTGTCAAACTCTGCCCGCGGTCTCGAACTCGTCGAGGTAGAGCCTAGACCACATCATATCTCACCCATCTCAACCATCCGATGTCAGTCATTCTTCCTAGCACCACTCTCCCTGATATGTCATGTCTCTGCTTCCATTCCCTGTACGGCCACTCTTTCCTCTCCCTGGCGTCGCACAAACGATGTCTAGGTACGACGTCTCCCCTCCCCGCAATCGTGTACAACACGACAGCCAGCCTTCCGTACCACAAAAACGCCCGTCCCCCGCCGCCATCACCAAAGTGAACAGACGCCCCGAGAATAAGAAAAGAAAAGGTAGAACGCCCGGCGGGCGAGCGAGCAGGCAGACGTACGGACTACGCAGGCAGTCATCCGAGAGCTTTCCGTGGGAGAGAAGAAAACCGGCAGCGTGCCGCCCGCGGACAAGCAGGTTCAAAACATGGCGCGCAAGAGGGAGACTAACATTCTAGCGCAGTGGCTTCCTCCAACAAGAGCTTTCCCTCCCGCTTGCCAACATCCCCCAGACCCATCCATCCCTTTGGCGAGAAAAGCCATTCTCCATGAAGCCTCTCTCTCTCTCGTTTGTAAGCGCTTCTACTTTCTTAAACAAATGTCTAGGAACGGGGTGTGGATTAACCAGAAACGTCCGCCCTGTAAGCCAACACAAAAATAAGCCACCAGACGTCCCAAAGTGTCCCGGCACCGTGATCGTGACGCCCTCCAAACTCACTGCCTTATATGATGATTGAAAACACGCGCGCGCACACACACACACACACACACACACACACACACACACCGGCAGTGTGTAATTACACCACTCCCTCCCCGTGTGGGTGGTCACGAAAACCGACACCGCAAAGCTTCACCAGGAAACCACCCAGTCGGGAAACCCATCCGATGATTCCCGCTCGCACAACAATGCGCTGCCCGTCAAAGATGATCGGAGAAGCATACGCTTTTTTTCCTTTTTTCTTTTTTTTTTGCGCATTTGTCTATCCCCCCCTTCCTCCCCGTTTCCTCTACCAACTCCCCCCCCCCCCCCAAAGTGACTCACCCATAAACGTCGCCTGGCCGCTGACGATGCCCGTCTGCTTATCCGCCAACGCCTGCTTGTACCCCTCGAAACTCGTAAACCGGATGGCCATCTTGGGCACGATGCCCGTCAGCACGGCGCCGAGTCCCTTGTACAGACCCAGCGGCGTCTCCTTTTTGACGATCTCGACACCCGTGCGGATGAAGCCGCGCTTGGGTGCGCCGGGCTGCCTCGCGCGCCGCGACAGCTGCATTCGGACCTTGATCGTGTCTGTGCAAGAAAGGGCGTTAGCCCCCCTAATGTCAATTGACCGCGTCTGCGAGGCCCATGGCGCGGTCGCAGGCGCATGCGCATGCGCCTGCGCGAGCAGAGAGAGTCTGCAGTATGCACGTGGGGCAGGGTCTTACCGAGCGGATGACATGCCAACGCCTCCATCATACCGGCACCTCCTCCAGCTGTTGAGTCGTGTTAGTCATAATCCCAACAGCTCGTCATCGTCGAGCGACAATGTCCATGTTGGTACATACCAATGAGGTTCGTGGCCGCCGAGGTCGGCGTCTTGCCATCTTGCTTCACCTTGGACGCCATGGCTTTACGAGGATATGGCTGTACGCGGTCGAGGTAAACAGAAGACACAAGAGAAAGGCTCGCGCCGGCGTCTACAAGGGACAAAAGCACAGGTTCTTTTTGTCGTTTCTTAAAGCAATGGGTGATGCTTCAGAGTAAACAGAGAGAGGAGAGAGAGAGAGAGGGGGGGGTATCATGTAGATCACAAGGAGAGGAAGGAAGCTTTGGGAAGAAGCCGGGACAGAAGAAGAAGAAGATTCGGAACAAGTCGTCAGGGAGCTACAAAGCAAACATCCTCGGCGCCGATGATGAAAGCCACGGCAGAGCGGGCAACAACCATCCATATAAAGGTGGCGTGTGGGAGGGGGAGGGGAGGGGGGTGTGATGGTTCACTCTAGGTCAAGGCACAAGCCAGAATAGAATCAAGCCCGGTCCAAGCATTGGATCAGGCAGATGACTCAAGGTTCTGCTCCCGAGCAGGAGGTGTGTGTAAGGCAGTCCGTCCTGGCGTGCGTTTGCCAACACGGGGAAAGCATTAGGAGTAGCGAGGAGAGGACAAGGGACGAAAAAAATAAAAAATAAAAAGGCATATGAGGAGAAGGGCCCCTTTCATCCGCGGCACAACGCAACGAAGGCCAGACACCAGGACGCCAGCCGACACCGCCGGCGCCAGGGGTTTCGGTAAATGGGAGCGCCGAGGGTGTGTGTGTATGAATAGACTTTTTTGACGTCTTCCACGCAGTAGCTGTAGAAAGAGAGAATATCAAGGGAACAATACCTAAGGATGCGCAGCCAGAATGCGCGTGTGAGTGACGCCGCACAGCACGGGACCGATGTCTGAGTGGCTCAAACCATCGAATCTTCAGACGTCTGTAGCGGGTTGCGACGAGATTGACTGACCATCCCGATTCGGCGGAACGGAGGACTGGCGGGGGGGAGGGGTGTGTGTGTGAGAGAGAGAGAGGCGCAGAGAGAGGGGAGAAAAGCATTAACCACCGCAAGCGTACGCTAGAATGCCGTCAGTAGAGCCTTGGTGCTTTTGGCTTTTTCCCCCATTTGAAAGATGGAATATGCAACCCCCCCTGACTGCCGCTGCCGTTGCTGTTGCTGGAGATCCAATTGGCTTTAGGCGAAGCGTCGCACTGGACGAAAGGAGCTGCGTGCACATCAGTTGCTGAATCCAGAGTCATGCTCCTCATGTCTTCTTCAAGGACCAAGATGCTCCTCCCTCTCTCGGCCTGTGACATTCCCTTCCCCCAAGCAAGAGCAACGCGTGACGTAGCAGTGAACCCCGGTTCCAGCGCGGCATGCTGCGGCAGAGCCACTTGCAGCTTTGCCGACCCCAAGCCGAGCTTGTGATTTTGCGGGGAAGAGGCGACGACGCTCTCTGCCTCACACACATACACTTGTGGGCTCTGGAGACTCTGGGGCCAGAATGTGGGGGCCGGATCCTTCCGCCCTTCCGACTGGCCAGACTCATTCGTCAGAAATTGCCGAGGTTCGGAGGCTGGTCCTGGGCGCTCTCACGTCCTACTCCATCCAGTCTTCTCTCACATATTAATCCGCGGACACTCTTCCACCTCTCTCTCTCTTTCTCTCTCTCTCACTGAGAGAACAACAGAGTCGGACTGAGACACAAGTCTAAAAACGAAACCCCCCTCGTCGGACGACTGTGGTCGCCTTTCCTCAGGCACCGCCTCATGGCCCACGTCACCTGATGGAGGGAGGGACGGAGCGGGAAGGGAAAGCAGCCTGAACCCGGTGCTGACTTGCGGTGCTAGTATCAGATGAAAAGTCACGAGTGAGTGAGGCTGACGGCACAACCGCACGTGTGTGAGACAGAAGCATGTGATAACGATGTTACGAGTCGTAAGTTTTGCAGTAGATTAAACGGGGCCTGAATGATATATCCTATAATTGGATAGCGTGCCGCTACTTTTTCGGATTCCCATCCAATTGCCTTTTTTTCCACCAGCGGAATGACTTCAAGCCCCTAAACGCCACCCAAATGGTCGGGTTTCTTTTTGCCCCTGGTCCCCCCGTAGTCCCCGAGGACGTCTAAATAGTCTGAACAAGAAGAGATAACTAGCAGCTGTTTTCCGTTCATGCAACGGTGTCCGTCTCTCGTAAAATCGCCCTTGGGGAATCATTGCGCCAAACACCCGCCAAAAGAAAACGAAAAAGAGAAAAATAAAGGTAAGCCCAAAGAAAATCAACTCATTGGTCCTACGCAGGGGTACCGCATTCCTCAAGGAGGGGGCCATCTGCCTCAAAACTGTAGAGACGTACTTCGCCATCTTCGCTTCCGCTGGCCATGCGGCTGTCGCTGAGGCCGACGCAGGTCACGGGACCGGAGTGGCCGGTGAAGGTGCGCTCGCACTTGCCGCTCTTGGGTTCCCAAACCTTGACCATGGAGTCGTTGGCGCCGGTGACGATACGCAGAGTGTCGCCAACAAGGCCCCAGATGCCCTCGACGTGGCCGAACATGGTGCGGAGACACTTGCCGGTGTGGATATTCCACACCTTGACGGTGTTGTCAAGGCCGGCGGTGAGCATGTAGCGGGGCGGCAGCTGCCGGGTGGAGTCCGAAGAAAAGGCGCAGCCGAATGACGTCCGGTCGTCCTCCGACGCGGCCGAGTCGCCGCCGCCGAAGGAAGAGCCGAGGATTGACGCCACATTGGCGCACGCCGACGGGGTGGTGCTCCGGCCGCTGTTGACCGAGGCGTTGTCGTCACCCGCGAGTGCCTCCTCATCCGGCTCAAAGTCCTCCGGCATCAGCAGAATCTGCTGCACCTGGCCCATGTGGCCCTCAAAGGTCTTGATGCATGTCTTGTTTCGTAGGTCCCAGAGGCGGACGGTGCAATCGTCCGAGGCCGAGAAAAGCGTCTGTGAGCCCGGGTCCAGCCGTACGTGGTTGACCCAGTCCTCGTGCCCGCGGAGGCAGAAGGTTTCCTTGCTGTCAAAGTTGAAGATTTTGATCGACTTGTCTATAGAGCCCGACGCCAGGTACTTTCCGTCGAAGTCGACTGTGATGACGCCTTCGGTGTGGCAGCGGAGAGTGCTGATGCAGTCGCCCGTCTGCCAGTTCCAGACCTTGACCGTGTGATCCAAGCTGCCGCTGAAAAGCTTATTGCCAACAAACTTGAGGGTGCGGATGCCCATCGTGTGACCGCTCAAAGTGCGGATCTCCTCCCCCGTCTCGATGTTCCAGATCTTAATCTTGGCATCGTATGATCCCGTGGCAAGAATCTCGTCGTCGAACTGCAGACAGGTCACGCCGTTGTCGTGGCCTTTGAAGGTCTTGATGTGGCATCGGCCATATTTCCAGTTAAAGCCGACCTTGAAACGGTCGCGGTAGACGCTCTTCCACGGCCGGATGAGGCGTTCCCGCTCCTTCTCGGCTCCGGACTTGGGCGCCATTGGCTCGCCGACATCGCCAAGGCAGGGTCGCTTCCTGCTGTCGTCGAGCACGACAAGCTCCCGTTTCTTGTTGACGTTGGGCGACGAGGCTGGCGTAACCTCCTCGACTTGCTCGACTGCCTGGACGGGCGCGACCTCCTGTAGGCTTCTGGCTTCGGCAAGCTCCTTCTGCTTGTTCCAGTCTCGTAATCTCTTTCGCTCAAGGAGGGGCAGGCCGAATCCACACTTGGTACACTTGCGGTCGATGTGTTGCTCGCACATGCGGTGCCATACAACGTCGTCGTCGGCGAGGTCCCGCCATCTCCTGCTTACCTGGGCGGCCTTGCAGAGGGAGACGGTGTCGAGGTAGCCCAGGACCTTGTACGAGATCTCGGTCGGGAGCGCGGCCATGAAGTCGATCTTGAGCTGCTCGTGGACTTCTCGAGAGACGGTAGATAGCTGGGGGAAGCAGCACTGCGTGATGATGCCCTGCAGCATCAGGTCGCGGTGCTTGGCGGGAGCGGCCGAGAAGAGGGACCAGACGTGGGTGATGGCTTGTTGGTCGGCGGAAGGGAGCTTATCGAGTTCCTGTGCAGGAGACGTGTCAGCACGGAGTCGATGGGCCCGATGGGCATCACAGCAAGACGGGCTTACGCTCTGGATCAAGACCATCTTGGACTCGTCGGCGGCGCGGCGACACTTTGCGTCGGGGCGGTGACGGTAGCAGAACTTGCTGTTGGGGTCTCGGTTCTGGTTGAGGTTGTTGTTCTCGTTCTGGACGTCGGGCTTGCCGATGGGAGCGTAGATGCCAGGGATGTGTTCTCTGAGGAAGGGGGTGACGGTCTGGCCGACCAGTTGGGTGGGCATGTTCGCGGGGAACTTTGAGACGTCTCCGTCGTCGGGTCTCCGTCTGTCGCAGTTGTCTCTGGATGGATGGTTCGCCGTAGTTACATCGTCGGCGAGAGAAGCGGCGGTAGAGTGAGAGGTAGCGGTGGTCGAGGGAGCAGCAGACGCGGTGAAGGTCGGTGTGTTGTTGAAGTAGTCGGAAGAGGCAGATGTCGAAGCCTGGTCGTCATGGCGGTGACTCGGCGAGGACGGGTTCAGGTTCCTGTCCAAAGCCAGGTCCAGGTTTAGGTTCAAGCTCCGGGGATCCGGGACGGTTGACGTGCTTGCGAGGTCCATGGCCGCAATATGTTTCAGCAAGCAATGGAAGCGAAGCAGAGCACAGCACAGGAGGGATGGGGGTGAATGGTGTCAAACCATCCGGGGCGAGACGGACGGGCCTGCTTGGTGTTGCCCGGTGTAGGGAGGTACAAGAGACACAGCCTACAAGCGAGCAGCAGGAAGCACAGTCCCGTCGACGAGAGGCAGAGGGAGACGGTGGAGGCAGAGAGAAGGAGAGGGAGGAGGGGAGGCCGGGGAGGGAGGCGTGTACAGTGACACTCGAGTGACAGTCGTGGGCCGGAGGGCTGTTTTGGGTGAGGGTGAGGCGAGAGGACCTGGCGATGGCGTGCGAGCCAGGGGAAAGTCGATTCGCTCAGCCGTTGTACGATTGCGGTTGCTGCAAGAGGTTTGGCGTCTAGGGCCTTTTTTGCTTGGGTTGCTTGGGCAGCTGCTTCAAATAGGATGGACAAGATGGGAGCCCCAGACGATCCACAGGAACGAGGTCCGACTGGTTCGGAGGGTTTGATTTGTGTGGAATTTGGGCAAGGGCACGCAATCGTAGCGCAGTTTGTCGAAGTGAGCGTCGTCGCGCGCGCGCGGACGGACGGGCGGGCGGGCGTGTATTTGTGTTGAGACTCGAAGCAGGTTTTGGCAGGAGGTTGAGCCCCTTGATGATTCGTCGGCCGAGCACAGACGGTCGAAGTCGTTGCTTTTTGCTTTATGTCGTTATTCTTGGACCTGGTTGCGATGTTGCGTTGGCAGGCCGCGAAGGGTTGGTCCGAAGTAGGAATTCGGGGCGGGAGGGGTGATGGTGGTGGTGTACAGCAAGGTTTGGACGACTTGCAAAAGGGCAAGTCGGTCAGTCACTTCGTCAAGGGAAGTGCGCCGTCGAGCCCGTCTTCGCCTTTGATGCTGGCGGTGTCGTGATGGGGCGAGGGTATCTAGTATCTGGTATCCGGTATCTGGCAGTCCTCCTGTGTCTGGTTCGTCCGGGAGAGGGAAGAAGGAGTAGAGACGAGAAGGGATCCGAGGTACTTATTCGCCGTTTTGGTCTGGGCCGCGGTAACGGGAAGGAGGAAAGAGATTTGGGAGAGGAGGACCTGCTGTGAAGGGCCAAGTGCGACGCTGGGGGCCGCGACTGGGGGTTTCGGATGGAGTCAGTCAGTCAGTCAGTCGAAGAAACCAAGGAGTGCAACTTGCGCAAGATGAGCAAGCATTACACGAGAGACTCGGATGGGAGGTCGAGAGGGCCGCGAGGACGTAGCCAGAACCAAAGAGGCGGTTTGGGTGCTTTGGGGCGAATATGGCGTTATCGCTGGGAATTGAGCACGCCGCCGCCTGTGTGTGGCCCCCGGTGGTCCGTGTGCCGTGTGTGTGTCGTGGACGTGGTCACTGGGCCCCCCAGAGGTTCCACCCGTCGACAGCGGTTCCCAGGGGTCCAAAATGCGCCAGCCCGTCGTCGGGGGACCCGCTAAGGCGTGCTCTGCGACCCACTCCAGATGCCCAGCGACAGCCAGCGGCAGGGCTGCGAGGACGGTTGTCGCTCACCGTTCCTTGCGGCTGGGCTGGGTGCTGCGCGTGCGCTGAGGGATGGGCGGCAACGGACGGGTCTCGCTGCACCGTCGCCGATAGCCGAGCCCGCCGACTGGCAAGATTGTGTGGGGGACGCAACTCCGACAAGCGAGACCCTGAGCGATTACGTAAGGCCCGCACCGTTTGCTGTGCGTACAGTAGTAGGTATGCAGAGTACCTACCTGGTAGGCAGGTCATGTCCGTCGACTCTCTTTTTTCCACCTACACTGGGTACCTCGAGTACCTCGACTATTTGGTGCTGGCGCCTTCTTTTTCCCCGCGATGCACCTCAGAACTAGGGTATTCACCGGTATGCCGCCAAGCGGTGCGCTAAGCACAAATCGACACATAGTACTCAGTACTCACACACTACCTACAGTACGTAGTACAGCAGTACTTGACAGAGAGGTGTGGTGGAAGCCCTCTCAAGACAGACAGACGGGCCCATCATTCTGTCGTTCGTCGTCTGTCATCATTTCCCCAGTTTCACCACGGCAAATGCCGTTTGAGCCTCAAGTGTGGCCACAGCATCTGGTCTCACTGGGGAACTCGATAACACCATCCGTCGTGTGTGCTGATCGCTCGCCAGACGAGAGGATTCCGCCAGTACCCCAAGGTGCACGAACTTGGCGTGCTTTGCATGTTTGTCGAGGGCCGTGACTGAAAACACTGCAAACTCCCGATGCTCGCCTCGAATTCGGCTTACCTAACTGCATGCTCGCCCACGCACTAACACCCGGTCAGGTGTTCTCACTTTTCGGTTCTCTCCTGCTTCTGCCCAGTTCCGTTACGTTGGGACCCAGATTAGCTCATCGCGGCCACCTCTCGCGCAGTTTCTCTCTCGTCATCTCCTGGGTCCCGACTGAATCAGCGAACCTCGAGGCGAAGGAAAGAATTTTCTTCCGTTTCTGTTGACAACAGTCATAGTCCCCCTCCCCCCGTCGCTTCCGTTCCCGGTTTCATCAGCATAAAATTTGCGATACTTCAAATCTCAAGCTCGTCATTTTCTGCGGGTACCCTCTTTGCCCACGAGGCATGACAAGAAACGAAGAAAGAAAAAAATTAATAAAAATAAAATAAAAATAAAATAAAAAGGAGGAGCGGCCTCCACGAACCGTGATGGCTGTGCTCCAGACTTCTGTGCCGCACCGAGTACCGACTATGAGGTTAAGGCCGACGCCTATGTCGCCATCCTGGCTGCCAATCTCCCTAATCGGGATGAGCTAACGCGAGCCTGCGATGGCGTCATTTTCTCAGCCCACGGGGGGCTCGCAACTCGCTTCAGATGCTCAAGCACCTCATTCTTCGAGAACGACCTTTGCGGCTTCAATCCTGGGGCCCCCTTCGGCACTTGAGCCTTACATCCTAACCTTCCCACAATTCCGTCCACTATCGCCGTTCGCCTCCCAGTGTCCAGTTTTCTGCTTTCATCGGTCATCAGGGCTCCTTTAAGGATGAGGTAAGCATCCTTAATTGTCATCGCGGCTTAAAGAGTTAGAGGGCTGGACTGGACTGGGCCTGGATCAACGACTCGACATCCCAGCCAAACTCAATCCACCACGCAGCACACGGGAGCTCTCTCCCACCACGTTCCTCTCGGATCTGCTCCACCGCCGTTGAACATCTTTTTCTCGAAGGAGAAAAAGAAAAAAAAAAAAGGAAAGAAAAAGACGCCTCCATACCTGGCTTGCCCTGTCAACAGCGCAACTCGCCATTGGTCAATCCACTCACTCCGAGATCTTCTCCGGCCAAGACTGCGGGCTGCGCTCCAGCCAACCAGACATCTGACCGACAGCCGCAACGGAGTCGCTGGTCCACCCAACCCAGGATGTCGCCAGCTCGGAGCACCTCCTCAGCCCACCTGTTTTCCAACCCTTCACCGAGGAAAAAGCTCTCCATGTGTTCGTATCTATTGATCCTGCCTTATTGAGCGTTCAACTGGGATGATACGGTCCAAGATAAGAGTGGCCGATCACGCAATACCTTGGTTACCCCATGGCATAGTATTCAACGTCTCACTGATAACACTTTTGGGCCAGCCTGGACGTCCTTCCAATTGTGTCTCCCATCCGAGCTCAACTCTTGGATGGGATGACAGCAGTCGAACACACAAACACAGCAGAGGTTCATGATAACCCGTCTCGTTCGCGGTGCGAACCAACAGACGCCGCAAACACCGATCCTCTTTGGCGGTAAGGTTACTCAGCATCCCTGCTCCCCGACACACTGAACCACGTCGCGCCGCTCGTCTGTCGCCCGGCCGAACGCAGGAGCGCCACCAACTTCCGACTGGCGACCAAAAGCCAATCCTCTTCGTATCTCGCCCAACCGCCTGACACATAGAAACCCGCCACAGGTCCGCCCAGTGCTTGGCTGGGTAGTCTGCGCCTTTGAGTCCTGATAGATGTGCTTAAACGCGGTTTTGGGACAGCAGCAGTTGGCCTTTCGCCCGGGTTACCCCTCCTGCTGTACAGGAATTACATTTCCGCCAGGTTCGGGTATGGTTTTCCTAGTCCCATCGGGGACACCACCACGTGACAGAATTGGTATCTCAGCTTGTTTGATGGGTGACTTTTGCACAACTCTCGTTCTCCATTTCGGTTCCTGGGGCTGAGAGCGCTCAAGGATGTGGATCACGTTGTCTTTGTTGTGGTCACGATGCCGTGTTTCCGAGTTGCCTGTATTGATTCATCAAATTCGAGCTGAAATTGCAATCCAGTTTCAGTCGTTACCCAGGACAAACACTTTCACGTCTGACATACTCTTCAGGAAACCCCGTCTTCATGTCCCAGTCAAACCTCTCGAGTCTATCATGAATACCTAAAAGCAATGGTATTCACCGGCTCTGCCTAGAACGTCATCCACTGACTGGGCATGTGCTCAGAGATGTTTCTCGCGTAAATGCATGATATCTCCGTAAGGTTCAGGATCTCTATGGTTGAGGCTCTGCGCCGCGCCTGCAGACCTTCGTGGTTGAAGCCATCTCCAGTCTCGATAGAATACACCAGTTCTATGCTACTGAGAATGTGAATAAGGTGCTTTACTGGGCTGCTGGCACTAATATGGGGCATAGTGCCATTATTGTACTACTCAACTTGTTATCGTATTGTGTTGCTTACATCGACCCCTGAATCCTTCCTCTATCTTTTGGATTCTCTGCTATTGGAATAGGCCTGCTCAAACAAACAAGTAAACGCATGATAATATCACGCTTGGAATGTTATCTCTACACGTGTGGTACGGATGCCTTCAAAACTTAAGACTGACAGCTGAATGTCACAATGATTAAAGAAGACACCAGCTTCTAGGTTGGTGTTTTTTCTAGACGCTTTGGTAATTGCCCGTTGATGTATAGTTGACAGGCCATACGACTGTTCAATGTTAGTCCGAGCCACTTAAAGCCTAGAATACCTCATTATACGATATTTGGTTTCAATGTATATATTGTGCTGTTATCATACAGTGCATCATAGCACACAATTTTACGCTGGTCGTTTTTCTCAAGCTATTTTCTCGGTAGGAGTAGCAGATCGGCTTCATGGCTTCATCGTGTTCGTCTGCGTCTCTGCATCTGTTGGAGACCCCCTTGGTTCCTAGACTTGCCACTCCTGATGGGTCTCATGTTTGCATAGTGCCCGTCGAATTGATGTCAATTTAGATACGACGGAATACTCAATCGTGACGGAGGCATTCTACTTCAGTAGCGGGCAGACCCAATGCTCGCACTGGCTGTGTCTAAGCTAAGAAAAAAATTTAAAAAAAAATTTGTCTTGATTTCAAACCATCAGTTCACTATTGTCGCCGGCAGCTAATCATGTAACTTCAACACTTAAGGTCTTATCGGGCTCACCATCACAATACTTACGTTGGTTACAGTAACTCACTACTTGTAGCTAGACTCGGTAGCAGATCCTTCGAATCCAAATTTCAATGATCACATCATTTCGTGAAGCCACTCTCGACTTTGTAGTATTGACCAATAGGTCCAATTAAATAATATCTGAACCACACTGCGTGCAGCCATATTGACGCTTATGACTGGAAAGCTCGAAATACGATTGTCATCGAGACGTCCTAATTGATTGTGAACATAACCAGGTTGAATGGCCATCCTCTCCGTTTGCTTCATGATGACGTTGGGATATAATTATTGCATTATGTAGGTGTCGACGAGTGAACAAATAAACCAAAGTCGGCACCTGTTTGATCCATTGCTTTCTTCGTTCGTGATATTGCAGTTGTCCAGCGACTTTCCTTTCTATGTTCTGATCAGCTCATACCTTTCAATGAGGTTGTCATGTCTGAAAGCCATATTCGGCTTCCTAGAAGAGTAAAAATATGTTAAAAGTGGGCAGATAATTGGTCTACCATGACGAAGAATAACAGTGTGTTAGAGAGGATTGTTGGGCAACGGAAACCATGATTTGGAACCCCAGTATCCATGCAACCTCTCCTGCTATCTCCCTTCGCTGTGGTCTCTCTCCATACCTCTGATAGAGTCGTGTTCCGCAGAAACGAGCAAGACACCGCGAACCTAATTCATTCTATGTCTATCGCCGAACCGGCTTCCATCTGTCAATGCCACCGGCTCTGGCCGGCTTAGGGATCGTCTTCGCCGACAGCCGTCCTTATCACACCTTATTATTCGTTGCGATGCATGCCAAGTACTTGGCAGTGTAGGCCGTCAGACTTCACGCATCTCCGCTCCACGGGACTGGAGGGAGTTGCATATTCCTTCCTGCTTCGACAAAAGGCCTATGCGACTTGGACCCATGATACCTCTCATGAAAGCAGGAGCAGCGGGTAGTAATCGACGTGCAGCCAGCGAACAGGAAGTACTAATGGCCTCGTGGCGCCTGTCACTGACTTGCCGGATCGCGCGTTTTCGTCTTCTTCAGTAATACTTGGTAGTGATACACTCTCGAAAGAGCTGAATTACCATGTTTTGCAAGACTGTAATCATTGGGAGCTTGCTGACTGGCACAGCGGTTGCCGAGACTGTTCATGGAGTCCTCGTCTTCAGTCGTCATGGAGACAGTAAGCCGAAAGCTCACCTGGGCAACTCCTCAATGGGAAACTGACTTTGTATTAAGGGACAACTAAACACTATGGAGCTCAGTCTTTGACCAGCCTCGGGGCGCAACAATGCTACGAGGCAGGTGGCGACTATCGAAGCCGCTACCTGGAGGCAGACTCGACTCGTCGCATTCTTGGCATCTCCGAGGACAAGTACGTCTCGTCTCAAATATACGCCAGTGCTCCGGACCAAGGCATCCTCTTGAACACGGCCACGGCATTTCTTCAAGGTCTCTACCCCCCCTTGGTCGACCTCGACGCCCAGATAGCGACGTCCGCTCTTAACAACGGCAGCACAAGCACCAGTCCCCTCAATGGCTACCAGTACGTCCTCTTACACGGTGAGAACTCCAACTCCCCAGACACCATTTGGATCAAAGGTGACGACGGATGCCCGGCCAATGCCGCGGCCTACAAATCCTTCGAAGCCAGCCAGGAGTTTCAAGCCCGTGTCGCGGAAACCAAGGGATTCTATGCCGGCTTCTACGATGTGCTGGAGAGCGTCTACGACTACAATCCTGAGGACATGACCTACAGGAATGCCTACGACATCTTCGACCTCGTCAACGTAGCACGCATCCACAACAGTACCTCTCAGGCCCGTAATGTCACGGACGAAGACCTCCTCCAGCTAAGGACGCTGGCTGACAGCGCCGAGTTCGGATACAACTTCAACGCCTCTCAGCCTGCCCGATCAATCCACGCCAGGACCCTCACCGCCCGAATCCTCGCCCAGCTGAACCAAACTGTTGTATCTGAGGGCAAGCTCAAGTTTTCCCTTCTTTCGGGCAGCTACGACGCGTTCCTCGCGTTTTTTGGTCTCACTGATCTGGTCGCCGTTTCGGATGACTTCTATGGTCTGCCCGACTATGCCTCTACCATGGCGTTTGAGCTTGTCAGCGACGACGCCACTGCGTTTCCTGCCGACGTTGACGCCGACCTTCATGTCCGGTTTCTCTTCCGGAACGGCACGTTTGGCGAGCTTACAGCGTTTCCCCTCTTCCGCACGGGAGAGGAGACCATCTCGTGGCCTCGTTTCGTCAGCGAGATGCAGAAGCGCGCCATCAGCACCGTTGAGGAGTGGTGCAGTGCCTGCTCTAGCCTTGTATCGTTCTGCGCCGCGTATCAAGACGAGGCGACTAGCTCAAGCACCAACCACGGCGGCGGCATGTCGAATGGTGTTGCCGGTGTCATTGGTGCCGTGGTTACGCTCGGCGTAGTTGCTCTCGCTGGTGGCATTGCGCTCTTCCTCTTGAGGAAGTGCCGTTCAACAGCTACCGCTGACACCCAGGAGCTGCGGCCGAAAAGTCCAGCTTGCGCAGCGACAACAGCGTTTGAAGAAGGATGTGCTGAGCTCAAGGGCTGGGGATACCGTAGTTACAATGGGAAAATGTGCTGACGTTTTCTCACCATGCAATGATAGCGAAACGATACAAAGAAATTTCCGTTCCTGGATCCAGGGTCCACGTCTCGTGTGACCAATACTCACAGGATCATGCTTGTAATCGGTTTGTGAGCCAGGTTATCGTGGCTGCCTTCATTGGAAACGCCGGCGCCAAAGCTATTTGACATGGTCCAGGCATACACTCTATTTCAATGTAGATGAAACCAGCCCTTCTTCAGCAACATCCAAGACCACGGTTCATCTGATCATGTGCGGAAACGGGGTGAGACGTAGCGACATTCGCAGCAGAGATTAGTCGGCGGGCAAACACGTCATAGTCACGGCAGTTGATAGGTAAGTGGGAATGATTATGAACGTGACAAATGGTACGATCTATATCGTTACGATATATACGTTATGTAAATCGATATACAGGAAAGACTTTGTACATGAAACAGATTGGCCCGAGGCCGAATCAGAATCGTGGGCGCCACAAGTGTGAACGTCCACGCCGAGCCCAATGACATCTCATCCCCTGAGCCGTCTAGGCCGTGTTAACCTCCCCAGACTAGACACCAACAGCAGTCGGTGTCACCTCTGAACTCATTTATGCGAGGCGGCGCTCGTGGAGGGCCATGCGCTTGGCAACGGCGGTGGCAGAGGGAGTCTCGGCGGGGCAGTCATCCTCGTCCTCGTCGGCGGCCTGGGTAGGGGTAGGGGTGGCAACAGGAGCCTCGGACTCGGCAGGGCAGTCATCCTCATCCTCATCAGCAGCCTGGGTAGGGGTAGGGGTGGCAACAGGAGCCTCGGACTCGGCAGGGCAGTCGTCCTCGTCCTCGTCGGCAGCCTGGGTAGGAGTGGCAACGGGAGCAGCGGTGGTGCTGGCGGCGGGAGTCTCGGCGGGGCAGTCGTCCTCGTACTCATCCTCGGCCTTGATGGTAGGGACGGAGGCAGCGGCGGAGGTGGTGGCAGAGGGAGTCTCGGCGGGGCAGTCCTCCTCATCGTCATCGGCGACGGCAGTCTGGCTAGGGGTGGCGGCAGAAGCGACGGAGGTGGCGGGAGCGGAGGTGGCAGCGGCGGTGGTGGCAGGGGCAGCGGAGGAGACGGGGGCAGAGCCGGAGCCGGAGCCGGAGCAGGAGAAGACGGCAGGGCCGGGGATGGTATACTCCTGAGCCTTGTAGGCGTCGAAGGTGATGCCGGCGTCGGTGCCCTTGTAGGCACCGGGGAAGGCAACCAGATCAGAGGGGCTGGTGCTGCCGGAGCCGGTAACCTCGATCTGGTGGCAGCCGGGGTAGAACTGGGCGCCGGGGTAGGAGTAGGCGGCGTGGAGGGCGATGATCTCGTGACGGACGAGGTACTGGCCGGGGGCAATGCACTCGGGGATGGTGTACTTGACACCAGAGTTGCCCGCCTTCATGAGAGGGGTGGCGCCCCAGTTGTTGGTGGTGCCCTCGCGGCCCTCTTCCTGAATCTTGAACCAGACAGCGTCGGTGCCCGGCTGCCACGTGGTGCAGTCGTCGTTGGGGCACTTGGCCATGTAGGTGAGGGTAGGGCCGATGTGAGACTCGGGCCAGAGGGTCCAGTTAAGGGTGACCTCCTCGCCGGCGGCAGCCTTAGCAACGAGCTTGGCGGGCTTGGAGCCCTCAACACCACCGGCAGTGTAGCCACCGCACTGAAGGTCGATGCTGGTGACGTCCTCAACAGGGCCGTTGCCCTGGATGGGACGGGAGATGCGGTCGGGGGCGGGGTTCATGTACGGGTCCTGGTAGGGCTGGTAGAACGTGTAGTTCTCACCGCCGATCAGACCATTGTCGACGATACCGTGAGCAGCCACCAGGGCTGCGGATCCAAGAAGGGAGGCGATAGTGGACTTCATTTTGTCGGTTGGGGTGGGTTGAGGGGGTTTTGGTTGGTTTGATAGTTGTTTTGGAAAAGGTGCCGAAGGCTTGACTGTGGGAATATCGTGGTCGGTTTAGGAAATGAGTGGTTGAAGGTCTAGGACCGAAAAGAATGAATGACTACCGGGTCAAGTGAAAAGAATGACGAAAGTGGAACGAAGGAATGAGATAGACACACAAGTCAAGTGAAGTTGAACACTATGGATCGTAAGAAGGGAGATCAGAGCTGGTGTAGACTGGGCAGAGGCAGTGATATATACGAGAGGGCATCGTAGGGTGGTTTCCCAAGACGGCCACTTGCACCTTTGGCTTGCCTCTCAACTCCATCGGGTCAAGATTGAAAGGACCACTCCCGCCGCTCCGCCAAAGTTTCAATTATACGCAGGACAATCATATCCGGCCAGGTGGTGGGGATAAACATGGGGAGGGGATCTCGCGTATGCGGGAGACAGGCAAGGCTGGGATATGGGATGTGGGATGCGGTTTAGTGGTCTCAGGTTTTGGTGTACTACTGCAAGTGGTGGGTGTATGCTAGAAATCGGGAGGATGTGGCTCAGGGGAAGAAGCCAATGAGCTCACGGCGACTGCTTTCACGTTGCTGGTTGCGAGAGGCTCGGGAGGCAACAGTCCACAGCCCCTCAAAGACGACAGGCGAGTGCCGACTGCGCTTACGCTGGCGTGCGTGATGTAAATATATTGGACATGCTCCAACGTTGTGGGCTCGCTCCGGGCACTAGTCGCCGTCTGGGTAGGTCATCCATGATGAATGCGTTTGGGTCGACAGCTGGATTGGTTAAGTGAGGGCCCTTGCCGCGGTTTACCACAGGCCTCAAGACACGAGATCCTGGCTCAATTTGCCATGTCGTTGTCAGTTGAGTTGACATGCAGGCAGCACGCAGCACGAAAAAAAAGGTGAGACAATGCGACCCCCCTTGGACATGGGATGACTTTGAGAGTCCAGCTTTGGAAAGGTACACATGGCCGGGGCCACCGTTCCTTGTACCCACTCCCGAGCTTCGCTGCCCGAACCGATTGGCTCATCCCGGGCGTTACGCCCCCGGTCAAGCCCTCGTCAGATCCCCGTCAGATCCCGGCGGCCACCCTGAAACCGCCAAGTCCTGAGACCCGTCCCCTTCTTCTTAATTACATCGCCAGATTCGCCCTGCGCTCTCCGTGGCTGCAATCAACGCTCTACACGCTATCTCTCGAAAGAGGCTCAACGTCCTGGCCCGCCGCAGCGGAGCCTCAAGGATTACCCGTTCAAGTCGAAAAGCTGCCGTCTAGAGGCCATTTTGCCCCCTGCACCACGCATGGCAGAACGCAGGCGCATTTTCTCCCCCCCCCCCCCCC